>CM064520.1:17571219-17573719 GCA_032716605.1 Paralithodes platypus | reverse complement strand
AACACACAGGAACACTATCTATATATAACACACAGGCACACTATCTATATATAACACACATGCACACTATCTATATATAACACACAGGCACACTATCTATATATAACACACAGGCACACTATATATATATATATATATATATATATATATATAACACACAGGCACACTATCTATATATAACACACAGGCACACTATCTATATATAACACAGGCACACTATCTATATATATAACACACAGACACACTATCTATATATAACACACAGGCACACTATCTATATATAACACACAGGCACACTTTCTATATATAACACACAGGCACACTATCTATATATAACACAAAGACACACTATCTATATAAAACACACAGACACACTATCTATATATAACACACAGACACACTTTCTATATATAACACACAGGCACACTATCTATATATAACACACAGGCACACTATCTATATATAACACACAGGCACACTATCTATATATAACACACAGGCACACTATCTATATATAACACACAGGCACACTATCTATATATAACACACAGGCACACTGTCTATATATAACATACAGGCACACTATCTATAATAACACACAGGTACACTATCTATATATAACACACAGGCACACTGTCTATATATAACACCCAGGCACACTGTCTATATATAACACACAGGCACACTGTCTATATATAACACACAGGCACACTATCTTTATATAACACACAGGCACACTATCTATATATAACACACAGGCACACTATCTATATATAACACACAGGCACACTATCTATATATAACACACAGGCACACTATCTATATATAACACACAGGCACACTATCTATATATAACACACAGGCACACTATCTATATATAACACACAGGCACACTATCTATATATAACACACAGGCACACTATCTATATATAACACACAGACACACTATCTATATATATATAACACACAGGCACACTATCTATATATAACACACAGGCACACTATCTATATATAACACACAGGCACACTATCTATATATAACACAGGCACACTATCTATATATAACACACAGGCACACTATCTATATATAACACACAGGCACACTATCTATATATAACACACAGGCACACTATCTATATATAACACACAGGCACACTATCTATATATAACACACAGACACACTATCTATATATAACACACAGACACACTATCTATATATAACACACAGGCACACTATCTATATATAACACACAGGCACACTATCTATATATAACACACAGGCACACTATCTATATATAACACACAGGCACACTATCTATATATAACACACAGACACACTATCTATATATAACACACAGGCACACTATCTATATATAACACACAGGCACACTATCTATATATAACACACAGGCACACTATCTATATATAACACACAGGCACACTATCTATATATAACACACAGGCACACTTTCTATATATAACACACAGGCACACTATCTATATATAACACACAGGCACACTATCTATATATAACACACAGGCACACTATCTATATATAACACACAGGCACACTATCTATATATTTTACTCTAGCTATATTTAGATGATAATATGCAGCTCAGGAAGGATCTGTGGTAGTTAAAAATAGGTTGGTTGAGATAGTTTGAAGCCTTAATATTGCTAGAGATCCTTCCTAAGCTGAATAAAATCGTCTAATAGTTGCCAGAGTATGATTAGAAGGACGTCGTTGGTACTGAATGGGTTAACGTCTTCTCCAGAGACAACTAATAGATCAAAAAATCTACCTATCTATCTATATACTCAGGCCCAATCCCCACTTTCCCTATTTGTTTTTTCTTTTTTCCTTTCTTTCCTTTTTTTTTTCTTTTTTTTGGGGGGTGGCCGACTCAAGACAGAGCAAGAATAGGGACAACACAAAACATTAAACACACGAAAACAAAATACAAATTCACACATATCTAAAAGTAATGATATATAATAAATATGATATACAATAGATGTGTGTGAATTTGTGTTTTGTTGTTACGTGTTCATTGTTTTTCTGTTGTGTTGTGTTGTCCCTGTTCGGGCTCTGTCTCGAGTCGGCCACCCCAAGAAAACAATAATATGGAATAAATGGGGATTAGGCCTGAGTAAATAGATATAGTAGATAGATATACATTAAATATACACAAAATCGGTGTCTTAGTCGATATTAACCCCTTCTGTACCGCGATGTCCTTTTAACTTTATGCTGGCTACTATTAGACGATTTTATTCAGTTTAAAAAGGGCCTCCAGCAATTAACAGGCCTTGCCTTGTTGCCTTGGTCGGCAGCCTGTCTAGGGGAATAAACCTTATACAAATTACCGCAGGGCGGCACGCTCATCGGTGCCACTTGGTCGTGGCAAACTCTACAATAGATACAATAGATAGACATAGTAAGGACAATAATAAAAAGCAGACGTCGGTACAGAAGGGGTTAACCCTCTAGGTATAC
>CM064520.1:17428816-17571119 GCA_032716605.1 Paralithodes platypus | reverse complement strand
TTATGCGTTTCTTCCTTTTATTTTACCATTCATTAGACGATTAGATTCAGTTAACGGAGCCCACCTCGCCTTTTTTCTCTTTCTCTCCCTCTCTCTTTTGCTTGTATATATTCGGCCCCATTCAGCCTACTGTTTTAAGACGTTTACCCCCATCCAGGTGTCAATATTTTTTGCTGGCGAGCGGTAACGAGACGGCATATATATATATATATATATATATATATATATATATATATATATTTGTTTTGACAGCAAAGCTAAATTTTTAAATTTTTCGATAGAAAAAATTCTCCGGCAAAGCCGGATTTCTTCATACAATGCTGGCTCGCTATCGCTAGCTAGGAAGAAATCGACACCTGGATGGGGATAAACGTCTTAAAACAGTTGGCTGAATGGGGCCGAATGGATACAAGCCAGGGAAAGAGAGAAAAGGAGAGAAAGATAAACAAAAACCCGGTGACCCCCCTTAAGATAGGGATTTGGGAGACAAGACGGTTAATAAAGACAGTTGTTACTCCTTTGATTCCTATAGACCCTTCCTTAACCTTATACAGATCGTCGAGTGAAAGTCAGAAAATGATGAAAAACGCGTTATCGTATCCTGAAAGGGTTAATGTCTATCTTTGGCCAATTTGAAATAGCCAAAGATTGTAGATATTAGGTACTATACTTAAGGAGGGTCACCTGGCTTTGTTTTTTATCTTTCTTGGTTGTATCCATTCGGCCCTATTCATCCTACTGTTTTAAGACGTTTATCTCCACCCTGGTGTCGATTTCTTCCTGGCGAGCGATAGCGAGCCAGCATTGTATGGACAAATCCGGCTTCGACGGACACAATTTTCTATCGAAAAATTTACAAATTTAGCCTTCTGTCCAAAACACTTAAATAAATATGCTGGCTCGCTACCGCTTGCCAGGAAAAAATCGACACCTGGATGGGGATAAACATTTTAAAACAGTAGGCTGAATGGGGCCGAATGGATACAACCCAGAGAGAGAGAGGGAGAGAGAGAGAGAGAGAGAACAAAACGAGGTGGGCCTCCTTAAGGGGAGGTTTTTAATTTGGTCTCTAGATATCCATCAAGCTTTAGATTACACCCCCTTGAGCCCCTTTCAAGGTAAATTTGTAAATTTTTCGGTAGAACAATGTCCCGGCTGAAAGCCTGTTCCTCTTAAATTACAGGCTCGCTATCGTTCGCCAGGATAAAATCGACACCTAAATTGCACGAAAGGTCTTAAAATTGACGGAAATGGGGCGAAAGTTCTTAAAATCGACAAACTAATGGGGCGACTGTCTTAAAATCTCAAAATCAATGGGGCTAAACATGAGGGAGAAAGGGGTCCAAAACAAAAATCCTTCAAGTCGATATCTCCCCTTAAGGTCACGATTGTATAGCCTATTCATTTCATCATAATCCTATACATTATTGTTTAAAAAAAAAAAAAAAGGAAAAGTGGGGATTGGGCCGTAATAGATAGATAGATAGATAGATAGATAGATAGATAGATAGTTTGTTTCTTATTTCTGACTTTTCCTCGTTCCCTTTTCGCCACTCTTCTTCGAAATTCGCCTCGCCATTTTTTGTTTAATGTTTTGTTCAGTGACAGGCTCTGTGACGTACACCTTCCTGTAGTCTATTCGCTGTAAGTAGGCGAACAATCATGACCTCTATCCTCTGTAACTCAAAAAGGGCTAAAACAAATTGGCTGTATATTAGCACATATATTCCTTGGCTAACTTTTCCCAAATGGTAGACATATTAGCTCGATTACTCTAGTCGTTTTTGAGTTACAGAGGTTAGTGGTCATGATTTCTCGCCTACTTACAGCGAATAGACTATAGTACATCTCTTCTCCATATTGTTTTATCTTAGTAGTTTTTCGTCCATTTATGTTTTGGTGGTGATGTTTTGGTGGTGATGTTTTGGTGGTGATGTTTTGGTGGTGATGTTTTGGTGGTGATGTTTTTTGTTTTATATCTCGTTCCCTTTTCCCCGTGTTTCTTCCAAATTCGTTTCACATTTTTTTCTAAGTGTTCTTCGTTGACAGCGCCTGTGAATTACGTCTTCCAAGTCTCAGTTCTCAATGTGTTCTTCACAATTTGTACTTTTATTTTAGGGTTATTTTATCATTACGTCGTGCAGCTTTTATTGTGTACGCTTTTTTGTAACTGAAGATAACTAGACCTCAAACAAGAACGATGACATTCTTGCATGTAAGAATTGCAAAAACTATTAAGCTTGTTAATTGTTTCCTTAATTTTTTTGAGTGATTTTTTTCACTTGAGATTTGTGTTAAAAGTTATTTCTTTCGCACCTTTCCTGGCTACCCCCCCCCCCCCCCCCCCCACACACACACCACCTTCTCTCTCTTGGAAACACACAGACACATACACGCTCCTCCTCCTTCTCTCTCTCTCTCTCTCTCTCTCACTCACTCACACACACTCTCTCTCTCTCTCACTCACACACACTCTCTCTCTCTCTCTAACTCTCAGCGTCCTACACCCCACCTCCGTAATCAAGAAGGCGCAAGAGTGATCCAGCTAGGAATTACCTCTGTGCGGTATACCAGATTATTTGGTGGAGCTAGGGGGAGATTTTCACTTCAGTTTTTTTTTTCTGGACAACCTTCTCCCTCATATTTAGCCCTATTATTTTTGAGATTTTAAGACGTTTTCCCGATTAGTTTAGCGATTCTAAGAACTTCGTCCCATTTCTGTAAATTTTATGACCTTTCGAGCTATTTAGGTATCGATGTTTTCGTGGTGAGCGATACCGAACCTGTAATTAAAGAAGAACCGGCCTTCGGCCGGGCAATGTTCACACCGAAAAATGTTCACATTTATCTTGAAGGGGGTGTCTAGGGGGTATTTTTAAAAAGCTTGATTGAGGTCTAGGGGGCAAACTAAAAACCTCCCTTTAACTCCATCCATTCCTCTTCCTTTTCGTTTCCTTATCCATTCCTATTCTTCCCTTCCCTTTCTTGCCTTTCCCTTTTCATCTTGCCCTTCTTTTCTCTTCTTTACTTTGTATTTATTTATTTATTTATTTATTTGTTTATACAATTCCTCCTCCCCCCATTCCTCTTCCACCTTGCTTCTATTTGTTTCATGCTTTGTTGTTGTTTACTGTTCTTGTTTTCTTTCATCCCCGCCCCCCCGCCCTCTTCTTCTGTAACCAGGGAAACATAAGAGTTACACACCAAGGAATTACATATGTGTGGGATATGAGATTATTTAGTAGAACTTAGTCTTTCCCTCGCTTCTCTACCACTGTCTCTGTTTTCAGTCATTTTCATGTCTTTTTTGTTCTATTTTTCCTTGATTTACCTTACCTTGATTTCAACTTGTCGTTATTACCACAACTTATATATATTCCACTTGTCTTCCAATAATTACCACAACTTATATATATTCCACTTGTCTTCCAATAATTACCACAACTTATATAATTATATTCTACTTGTCTTCCAATAATTACCACAACTTATATATATTCTACTTGTCTTCCAATAATTACCACAACTTATATATATTCTACTTGTCTTCCAATAATTACCACAACTTTAATATATTCTACTTGTCATCCAATAATTTCTATCCTCTCTCTTCATTCTCTACTTGCACCTTTTTTTACTTCGCTTTGTAATCAGGGAGACATAAGAGTGACGTAACCAGGAATTGCATCGGTGTGGTATACGAGATTATTTGACCTTTAACTGTGTTGGTGGTGTAATGGTTTAGATGCCTATGTTCTGGGCGTGGTGTCCCGAGTTCGAATCCCGGGAGGACCATATGCTTTCATTAATTTATTCAAGTAAATTGGGGTTTGTAATAAAGGATTAATGTTAAGAACGGGGTGTTCCTTAAAGCTAACTTCTTTCATTCCCCTTCCTTTCCTTTTGTATTTGTCTTCCCTCCTTAGCTTCTCTTTTCTTTTTTTCTTGTCCTCCCTTTCTCTCCTCTTGCTAGTCCTTCCTTGTCTTTCATTTACATTCAATATTCTTCCCTTCCTTTCCTTGCCCACCTTAATTGGTTATGTTTCTTTTATGCTTTCTTATTCATTTATTTTCTTCGTCTTTCATTTTCCCCGTCTATACTCAGGGAGACAGAAGAGTGATGCACCAAGGCATTAGTACGTCTGTGTGGTATACCAGAATATTTTGTGGCGCTTTCTTGTTCCTTTTCTTCCCTTGCTTTAACTTGTATTTCCTCTCCTCTTCCTTTCTGCTCTTGTCATTTCTTCTCTTTAATTGACTTTTATTTCCAGTTAACAAATATCTTAACCTTTCTTTTGCATCTTACTTTGTCTTATTTATTTTTTGTTTTCCTACTGTTTTTTTATCTATCCCTTTCGTTCCCTTTCTCCTTTCATCCATTTCTTTCCTCCCCTTCCCTTCTCTCTCCTCTCAATACCTTTCCCTTCCCAGTCTACAATCAAGAAGATATGTTATACCCGTTCCCAAAGAAATAGGCCAAAACTCTTGAACATTAACCTCTATAACTCACAAACGATTAGATCAATCGAGTTATTATTTCTACCATTTGGTCAGCCACGGAATGGTTGTGGAAATTTACAGCCCACATGCTCTAGCCATTTTTGAGTTACAGAAGTTAGGGTTCACGATTTCTGGACTCTGGTATACCTACTTGGAACAGGGCATAGTGATACATCAAGGAATTACAAGATTGTGAGAGAGGTACCCTGATCAGGATTCGAACCCACTCACCCCAGGCATATTTGGGAGAGCTGGGCACCGCAACCACTCGGCCATCTCTCCCAAATATACCTGGGGTGAGAGGGTTCGAATCCTAGTCAGGGTACCTCTCCCTCTCTCCCAATCTGTCCGACGTATCATTATATTACAAGAATATTTGGTAGAGCTAAATTCTTCCCTGTCCTTCCCTGGGTTCAACTTGTCTCACCTCTCTTTTTATCTTGGTCCTTTGCCGTTTCTTCTCTATATTTGTACATTATTAATTATTTTCATATAAAAGTACTTTCCCTTTCATTTCCACCTTATTTTCGTTTAATTCATATTTGTTGTATGTTTTGCTATGTTCTTCACTTTATTGTGTCCATTCCCTACACTTGCCCCCACTCTGCAATCAGTAAAGTATAGAGATAGTACACCAAGGAATTGCATATCTCTCTCTCTCTCTCTTTTTTTCCTCTCTCTCTCTCTCCGCGAGCTTGTAAAGTTAACTTCTTACCTTCCCTTAGTTTGCTTTAGGCTAACATCCCTTGTGTCTCCTTCAATTCTCCCTCTTCAACTTGCTTCCTTCCATTTATTTTTCGTTCCTCCCCTTTCTCCTCTCTTCTAGTCTTCCTTCATCTTCTCCTCTCCTTCCTTACCTCCTCTTTATATTCCTTTACGTCCCTGCTCTTTCTTTCCCTTCTCCTTTTCCCTCTTTGCCTTTGCTCTCCTTATCAGAGGATAATGCAGAAAAGGAACGAAGGGGGAGAGAGAGAGAGAGAGAGAGAGAGAGAGAGAGAGAGAGAGAGAGAGAGAGAGAGAGAGAGAGAGAGAGAGAGAGAGAGAGAGAGAGAGAGAGAGAGAGAGAGAGAGAGATAGCGAATTCTAGAAATCGGATGCCCTGTATATGTGGCACGTTCGCTTGCAAAAAAAAAATGTATGTGACGATGGTTGATAATTTGAGGGTAAAGGATGATAAAAACTGATGATCCAGCCATCTGAGGACAAGACAAATAAGGATTTTCACGCTGTTACGAGTTTGTCCTTCGGCTGATTCCAGTACTGGCCAGTTTTTTGCACAAAATTCTTGATCGGCGAGGTTGTAAGGTAGCCTCAAGTTCAGCTTACTACTATCACCACCACCATCACCACCACTACCACCACCACCACCACCACCACCACCACCACCACCATCACTACCACCACCACCACCAGCACCACCACCACTACCACCACCACCATAGATACTACTACTACTACTAATACTACTACTACTACTACTAATACTACTACTACTAATACTACTACAAATTCCAAATAATTTCTGGGCTTTTTGATCAACCTCATTGTATTGCTTTGAAAACTTGTGGTCTTTGCCATTCAAAAGTCTTTCTCAATAGTGAGTAGTTTGATTGGGATATACAATAATTGGGTTGCAGTTTGTGTAAAAGGCAGGTGATGCTATTCAGCTTAGGAATGACCTAGTAATCAAGAGATTAAACTACAATACAGGACCAATCTGCCTGAGGGACACGGTTAACAAAATTCCTTACTATCCTGGTGTGACTTTAATATTATATAAACCTGCAGAACGTAACACACACACACGCACACACCACACACACATACAAAACACACACCCACCACACACACATACATACACACACACACACACACACACATCCTTGTACACCTTCCTACCACTCTACCCGACTATCTGCCATGTGTATGAAGGCATAGTCCTCCGCCAGACTATAATCTGGTTCTTTCGATTAAGGGGGGATGCGTGTATTTATTTGCTCATTTATATACAGTATATACAGTATATATATATAT
Organism: Paralithodes platypus; assembly: GCA_032716605.1. NCBI lineage: Eukaryota > Metazoa > Arthropoda > Malacostraca > Decapoda > Lithodidae > Paralithodes > Paralithodes platypus. The sequence continues at coordinate 17,564,585 of CM064520.1, read as the reverse complement.
ATATATATATATATATATATATATATATATATATATATATATTATTTTTCTAGTTTCCTCCCCAGATCTCAATCTAGCTTAAAAAAAACACATCTCAAAGACCCTCCTTCAAGATATATTTGTACATTTTTCGATAGGGCCAGTTCCTCTTAAATTACAGGCTCGCTATCGCCTGCCAGGACAAAATTGACATCTACATAACACGAAAAGTCTTAATATTGACAAAGAAATGGGTTGATAGGTCTTAAAATCGCCAAACTAACGAAACGAACGTCTTAAAATCTGAAAACTAATGGGGCTAAAGATGAGGAAGAAGGGGGACCAGAAAAACGACCCATCTCCCCTTAAGGTTGCTTCCCTTATATCCGCCCATGGTCGAGGTGATACGGTGCCTACTCTCACAAACATACGGTGCCTACTCTCACAAACATATCTGGAGTGAGTGAGTTCGAATCCTGGTTAGAATACCTCTCTAACCTACTTGTCTCCCAACCTGCTACCTACCTTTCTACTGAGTGAGTAAAGTGAGAAAAAGTATTTTATATGACCACCTTTAGTCCCTGCTTACCTACCTACCTACCTACCTGCCTACCTACCAATCTGCCTGTCTCCCTTCCTATCCGTCCATCTCCACTACCCAACATGCCACAAAACACACAGCCAGATGCCACCATAAACCTGGATTCTGTCAGTTTTTCCATCAGTTTCAACATGGCGCAGGGTCGGCTTCAGCGGCTATCTTCGTGTCCCTCCAGGTGATGTATAGATACTTTGAAGCGCTGTCCGAGAATCTATACCCTGTTTTTTTTTTTTAACTAACGGTAAAGTGCAAAGCTCCCATCAAGATTTCTCAGTTATTTTGAAGATTTTGAAGTGAAATATGGTGCTAATTACATAAACTTGGTCTTATTATGTTGCAGAGACATAGTGGTTTCATATTTGTCCATTAAGTATCGATAAATTAGCTGCTAAGGGATTCAATTTACCGTCAGATGAAATGAAACAGAGTATAGTAGTTTTTTTTTTCCAATTGTGTTTAGGAAGCTTCTACGTATTGCACCGACGTTTCTCATACGATACCTTCCCTGTAAACGCTATATACGCATAATAAAGCTCCGATGCTCTTTGGTTAAATACAATTGTTATACTTATATAGATTCGGAATCGGTTACAGCAGATTATACAAACTATTGGTTAGGTTAGACTAGCATAATTATTACTCGTATTAGCATAATGTAGGAATTGTCCAACGTTGGAGAAAAAACAAAAACTAAAATACACTTGCTTCTGAGAAAATGAGAACAAGTGATAGGCAAAAGGATGATGATGAAAACATGGAGACAGATAAAGTGAGATTACGATTAAGGAATTAAACAGAAGAGGAACTAAAAAATAATCAAAGAAGTGGAAGAAGGAGAAGGAAAAATGAAGCGGAAGACGAAGTGAAAGGAGGAGAAGGGAAAGAAGAACAAAATATAACTAATAAAAAAAAAAGGGTGAAACATGACTTTAATTAATGTGAATCATAAAGTAGGAATAATAATTGAAGTGCAAATTAGATTACAGCAGGGAAATAAATAAATACAACAATGCAGAGAGAATATTAACCCTTTGAGGATCATGACGCGTTTTAGCACTTTCTTCTGACGATTTTATGCAGCTTAGGAATAATGTGTGGCGGTCAGAGGCATGATTGAGTTGGTTTTGACCCCTTAAATTCCTAGAGGTCCTTCCTAAACTGCATGGAATTGTCTAATGATAGCCAAAGTAAGCTATGGAATCGCATCATAGTCCTCAAGGCGTTATAACCCTTTCTGTACCGGCGACGTCTTTCTTACCATATTCTGGCAACCATTAGACGATTATATTCAGCTTAAAAAAGGACGTCTACCGATTTAAATGACTACAGACTATCCCCATTAACCCTTTTAGCTAATACATATCCTTCCTAAGTTTCATAAAATCGTCTAAATGTAGCTTGAATCAAATACAAAAGACTACACCGGTACAGAAGGGGTTAACAAGAAGACCAAACTTGAAAAGAAACACTAAATTATACATGAGCGCAAAATACAGCACGAAGTTGAATTGTAATACATAGTTGAGCGATACTACAGAGGCGTACAAAGGAAAACAAGCAACAACAGTTTTAGCGATACTTACGAAGCTGCTTATATATATATCAATGTAAACAAATATACATAGTAAAGCATGATGGGAGGTTAAAGGGGGATGGTTCATGTTTTAGGTCGATATTTTCATATTTTATTTTTTATTTTCTAGTTTCCTCCCTAGACCTCCATCAAATTAAAAAACACATCCATTAGATCCCCCTTCTAGATTAACTTGTGCATTTTTCTGTAGAAAAATGGCCCAGCCGAAGGCCGGTTCTTCCAAAAACTACAGGCTCACTATCGTTCTCCAGGACAAAAAATCGACACCTAAATAGGACGAAAGGTCTTAATATTGACAAAGAAATGGGGCGAAAGGTCTTACAATTGCCAAACTAATGGGCCGAACGTCAAATAATCTGAAAACTAATGGGGCTAAACATGAGGAAGAAGGGGGACCAGAAAAAAACCCATTTCCCCTTAATAATTTGTAAACGGAGGGAGATACTTTTCTTGTTGGATTTTTAAAAAGTTTGGCTCTTACATTGACATTACTTTGTAGTGCATCCAAGAGAGAGAGAGAGAGAGAGAGAGAGAGAGAGAGAGAGAGAGAGAGAGAGAGAGAGAGAGAGAGAGAGAGAGAGAGAGAGAGATAATTTGGTACCTCTATTGTCTGCATGCGTGTTGAGGTAAAACTCTGACACCACTACCACCACCACCAACACCACTACCACTACTAACCCATCTGTCCTCTACTAACTTCCTAATCCTGCCACGGACATTAGTTCCAGGGCAGTAATTCCCTTTCCAATGTTCCCTTACCCACTCTAAACCACTGTTTGGACACTTGATCCTCAGTGTTTTGGAGGACAAGCAACCTAGAAGGGTCACTAGATCAGTTGTTGCTTGATTTCCTTTGTACTCCTTTGTACTCCTTTGTACCACTACCACTACCACCACCACCACTACCACTACCACCACCACTACCACAACCACCAACAACACCACTACTACCACCACCACCACCCACACCCCCAACACCACCACCACCCCCAACAACACCCCCACCCCCACCACCACCTCCAACCCCCCCGCCACCTCCAACCCCCCCCCAACAACACCCCCACCCCCACCAACACTACCATCGCCACCACCACCACTACCACCACCACCAACACTACCTCCACCACCACCAACACTACCTCCACCACCAACACCACAACCACCAACAACAACACCACCATCACCACCACCACTATCACCAACAACAATAACAACAATAACACCACCACCACCAGCAACAACACCACCACCACTACCACCACCAACAACAACAACACCACCACCCCTACCACCAACAACAACACCACCACCACCACCAACAACACCACCACTACCACCCCCACCAACACCACCACTATCACCAACAACACCACTACCACCACCACCACCAACACCACCACTACCACCCCCACCAACACCACCACTACCAACAACAACACCACCACCACTAACAACACCACCACTACCACCCCCACCACTACCAACAACACCACCACTACCACCACCAACAACACCACCACTACCACTACCACCACCAGCAACACCACCACCACCATCTCCACTGGTTTCACTAACAAAAAAGTTATTATTAAGCAAAATGAATAACGGAAGATACAGCCGTGATCAAAACTTACGGTAGATCATAATAACTTCGGTTTTAAGGGGAGATTGCCACTTCAGGGATTTTTTTCTTTATCCCTTTCTCCCTCATGTTTAGCCCATTTTCTTTTGAGGTTTTAAGGCATTCGCTTCATTAGTTTGGCGATTTTAAGAATTGTCGCCCCATTTCTGTCAATTTTAAGACCTTTCGTGCCACTTAGGTGTCGATTTATTCCTGGCGAGCGATAGCCAGCCTGTAATTTAAGAGGAACTGGCCCTGGGTCAGGACATTTTTTTTTTACCGAAAAATGTACATATTTATGTTAAAATGGGCTGAAAGGGGTGTAATTTTAAGCTTGATGGAGGTCTAAGGAACAAACTAAAAACCTCCCCTCAACCCTTTCAATACGGTGATGCCATATTCATAATAGTGTGGGTATTATGTAGACGATATATATTTACTTAATGAAGGGTACTTGGAGGGCAATGTGTTTATGAAAGATGGTTCTTACCTCTTGGAATATTATAGCAGCTCTAAACACTGAGGCCGTTCGAGGACATGCCAAATCCGTAGATTTTTTTAAAATTTAGATATTTTATTTAGCCAGATATATTTACAATGGGTATAGTAGTAGTGGTTTACAAATATTTCAAATTAAATTAGGCTGATATATATGAGAAACACTCTCTTTAAGGCTCCTCAAGCCTCATATATAATTACAATATTGCTAACTGAGACTGACTAGAATTATAAATCCGGATCGGCAAATTAGACACAGTAAATTAATTACCCTGGGAATAGCCCCAAATGCTCCCTTGAAATTGATATGTTTATTTATTCATAAAATACTGTATATGTATTATGTCTTACCTGCGTTTAGAAGGTTACCTATCCCACGAGCAACATGTCCGTCAATTGCTACGGGCAATTGTAGTCTGGCAGCTTCAAAATGTATGTTCTATTAGAATTAAGGGAGCCCAGCTCGCTTTTTTTCTCTTTCTCTCCCTCTCTCTTTGGCTTGTATCCATTCGGCCCCATTCAGCCTACTGTTTTAAGACGTTGACCCCCATCCAGGTGTCAATATAATCCTGGCGAGAGGTAGAGAGCCAGCATGGTTCCATGTCAGCTCAACCAGTAGACCATTTCAACCAGTAGCTCTCAACCAGTGCCAAATTAACCCAGACCAACCAAACCAGTGCCAAAATATAGTACTAACCTAACCTAACCGTATTGGTTGATTTGGTACTGGTTGAGAACTACTGGTTGAAATGGTCTACTGGTTGAGTTGACCGGTCACCAGCCAGCATATATATTTTTTTGTTTTTGACAACAAGCTAAGTCTGTACATTTTTCTATAGAAAAATATCTCTGGCGAAGCCGGATTTCTCCATACAATGCTGGCTCGCTATCGCTCGCCAGGAAGATATCGACGCCTGGATGGGGATAAACGTCTTAAAACAGTTAGCTGAATGGGGCCAAATGGATACAAATCAGGAAAGAGAGAAAAGGAGAGAAAGATAAAAAAAAGCCGGTGAACCCCCCTTAAACTACCTAACATAATCTACCTTCGGTCTAGTTTCCGATAACAATGCGAAACAGCCTCAAAATAGTAAATACAAAAACTTGCTCATCGAAAATTTCCGCAAAATGCGCTCGTGTGACACCCCCTCAAGGGGGGGATGGTTACCTTTTGGGGCGATTTTTGCATATATTCATTATTTATCTAGTTTCCTACCTAGACCTCCATCAAATTTAAAAAAAAATAAAAAAAACGTCCATTAGATCCCCCTTCTAGATTAATTTGTACATTTTTCGGTAGAAAAATTTCCCGGCCGAAGGCCGGTTCTTTCAACATTACAGGCTCACTATCGTTCGCCAGGGAAAAATTTGACACCTAAATAGCACGAAAGGTCTAAATATTGACGAAGAAATGGAGCGAAAGGCCTTAAAATCGACTAACTAATGGGGCAAGCATCTTAACATCTGAAAACTAATGGGGCTAAACATGAGGGAGAAAGTGGTCCAGAAAAGCGGCCCATCCGCTTAAGTTAGATAAATTATACCTTATCTGAAATTATAGATGTCTTGTACGGTAGCGCTAATAAGTCATGTCTCAGCTGTCATTACGTTTGGCTCGCTCTGTGCTGTATTAATGTCTGTCAGATGTTGAATAGGGTGTGTAAAGATAGGAACATGTTGGTATATCTCACTCGAAACGATGAAATAATGCTTAGATAGTCCTGATACCAATAATTATTGATCGAAATATACTTGGTGCCGACTGTACATTACCTAATATAAGTATGAGCCATTATATCCTGCTTGGCCTTACAGCTATCCTAGAATATGATCTCTCTTTAAAGGGGGATGGGCCGTTTTTTTGGTCAACTAATGAATGTATTCCTTTATTTCTTAGTTTCCTCGCTAGACCTCCATTAAGCTTAGAAAAACACCTCTTAAACCCCCTTTCAAGATAAATTTGTAATTTTTTTTGTAGAAAAATTTCCCGGCCGAAGGCCGGTTCCTCTTAAAATTTCAGGCTCGCTATCGCTCGCCACGAAAAAATAATGGCACGAAATTTCTTAAAATTGACAAGGAAATGGGGCGAAAAGTGTTAAAATCGCCAAAATAATGGGCCGAACGTCTTATAATCTCAAAACAAATGGGGCTTATCACGAGGGAGAAAGGGGACCAGAAAACCGGCCCATCTCCCCTTAAACCCAATCCTTATATCTTTCTTGACCTTATAGCTCTCCCGGATGACCTATAAAGAAGACCAACTATTAGAACTGCCTAGAACCTCTTTTCAACCCGTTAAGGGGGGATGGGCGGGTTTTTCGGGCTCCCTTCTCCCTCGTGTTTAGCCCCTTTGGTTCTTAGATTTTAAGACGATTTTAAGACTTTACGCCCGATTTCTTTGTCAATATTAAGACCTTTCGTGCCATTTAGGTGTCGATTTTTTCCTGGCGAGCGATAGCGACCCTGTAGTTTTATGAGTAATCGGCCTTTGGCCGGGACAAATTTATCTTGAAGGGGAATCTAGGGGGTGTTTTTTACAGGTTGATGGAGGTCTAGGGAGGAAACGAAAACAATAATAAAAAGATAAAACAATAAGCAAATAAATACGCCCATCTTCCCTTAAGGAATAAATACGCCCATCTCCCCTTAAGGAATAAATACGCCCATCTCCCCTTAAGGAATAAATACGCCCATCTCCCCTTAAGGAATAAATACGCCCATCTCCCCTTAAGGAATAAATACGCCCATCTCCCCTTAAGGAATAAATACGCCCATCTCCCCTTAAGGAATAAATACGCCCATCTCCCCTTAAGGAATAAATACGCCCATCTCCCCTTAAGGAATAAATACGCCCATCTCCCCTTAAGGAATAAATACGCCCATCTCCCCTTAAGGAATAAATACGCCCATCTCCCCTTAAGGAATAAATACGCCCATCTCCCCTTAAAGAATAAATACGCCCATCTCCCCTTAAGGAATAAATACGCCCATCTCCCCTTAAGGAATAAATACGCCCATCTCCCCTTAAGGAATAAATACGCCCATCTCCCCTTAAGGAATAAATACGCCCATCTCCCCTTAAGGAATAAATACGCCCATCTCCCCTTAAGGAATAAATACGCCCATCTCCCCTTAAGGAATAAATACGCCTATCTCCCCTTAAGGAATAAATACGCCTATCTCCCCTTAAGGAATAAATACGCCCATCTCCCCTTAAGGAATAACTTTTCTCCATGACTAAAGATAAAATTTAATAAACAAGTCTTTTGTAACCGACTGTTAATGACACGCAAAACCAAAGAAACATAATTATACAAGAACCGAGAAATACGAGGAAGTAATAGAGACAGTATTTTATCTTGGCTTTCTTCGGGGTAATCTATTTTTTGTTATCTGTTTACCACCGTCTGTTTGTCTGACTTGTTGGCTATCTGTTTGTCTGTCTGAGTGTAAGTCTGTCTGTTTGTTTATCTGTCTGTCTGTCTGTCTGTCTGTTTATCTGTCTGTCTAACTATCCGTATGCTCGTCTGTTTATCTGTTATCTGTGTGTCTATATATCTGTCTGGTTGAGTGTATGTCTATTTATCTGTCTGTCTGTCTATCTGTCTGTCTGTCTGTCTGTCTGTTTATCTGTCTGTCTAACTATCTGTATGCTCGTCTGTTTATATTTGATCTGTCTGTTTATCTATCTGCTTGGTTGAGTGTATGTCTGTCTGTCTACCTCTCTGCCTGTCTGTTTATCTGTCTGTCTAACTATCTGTATGCTCGTCTGTTTATCTTTTATCTGTCTGTCTATCTATCTGTCTGTCTGCTTGTCTGTATAAATGTTTGCCCGTATATTTATATATATGTCTGTCTATTTATCTGTCTGCCTATCTATCTGTCTCCATGTCTGTCTATCTACCCCAACTAATCTACCAGCCTCTAACTCTTTTATTGACGTGTTTACAGTGTGGTGGTGGCGGTGGTACTGAATGGCAGCGAAGGAATCAGCACAGGCAGCATCAACACCCAAGCACATCTACTTCAGGTCAGATACTCAGTACATTGATAACATCTACTGCAGGTCAGATACTCAGTACATTGACAACATCTACTGCAGGTCAGATACTCAGTGCATTGACATCTACTGCAGGTCAGATTCTCAGTACATTGACAACATCTACTGCAGGTCAGATACTCAATGCATTGATAACATCTACTGCAGGTCAGATACTCAGTACTTTGACAACATCTACTGCTGGTCAGATACTCAGTACATTAACATCTACTGCAGGCCAGATACTCAGTACATTGATAACATCTACTGCAGGTCAGATACTCAGTACATTGATTACATCTACTGCAGGTCAGATACTCAGTACATTGATAACATCTACTGTAGGTCAGATACTCAGTGCATTGACAACATCTACTGTAGGTCAGATACTCCGTACATTGACAACATCTACTGTAGGTCAGATACTCGGTACATTGATAACATCTACTGCAGGTCAGATACTCAGTACATTGATAACATCTACTGCAGGTCAGATACTCAGTATATTGATAACATCTACTGCAGGTCAGATACTCAGTACATTGACAACATCTACTGCAGGTCAGATACACAGTATATTGATAACATCTACTGCAGGTCAGATACTCAGTACATTGATAACATCTACTGTAGGTCAGATACTCGGTACATTGATAACATCTACTGTAGGTCAGATACTCAGTACATTGACAACATCTACTGCAGGTCAGATACACAGTACATTGATAACATCTACTGCAGGTCAGATACACAGTATATTGATAACATCTACTGCAGGTCAGATACTCAGTACATTGACAACATCTACTGCAGGTCAGATACTCAGTATATTGATAACATCTACTGCAGGTCAGATACTCAGTACATTGACAACATCTACTGCAGGTCAGATACTCAGTATATTGATAACATCTACTGCAGGTCAGATACTCAGTACATTGACAACATCTACTGCAGGTCAGATACTCGGTACATTGATAATATCTACTGCAGGTCAGATACTCAGTACATTGATAACATCTACTGCAGGTCAGATACTCGGTACATTGATAACATCTACTGCAGGTCAGATACTCAGTACATTGATAACATCTACTGCAGGTCAGATACTCAGTACATTGACAACATCTACTGCAGGTCAGATACACAGTACATTGACAACATCTACTGCAGGTCAGATACACAGTATATTGATAACATCTACTGCAGGTCAGATACTCAGTACATTGACAACATCTACTGCAGGTCAGATACTCAGTATATTGATAACATCTACTGCAGGTCAGATACTCAGTACATTGACAACATCTACTGCAGGTCAGATACTCAGTACATTGATAACATCTACTGCAGGTCAGATACTCAGTACATTGACAACATCTACTGCAGGTCAGATACTCAGTACATTGACAACATCTACTGCAGGTCAGATACTCAGTACATTGACAACATCTACTGCAGGTCAGATACTCAGTACATTGACAACATCTACTGCAGGTCAGATACTCAGTACATTGACAACATCTACTGCAGGTCAGATACACAGTATATTGATAACATCTACTGCAGGTCAGATACTCAGTACATTGACAACATCTACTGCAGGTCAGATACTCAGTACATTGACAACATCTACTGCAGGTCAGATACTCAGTACATTGAACGCACTACACTGTCGAAGCAAACACTGTATTGTAACGAAAACAGTACACATGGACAGTGGTATAATCGTGTATGTGTTTTAATATGAATAGAAAAACCGGAGAACACGGTTAAGGGGAGATGGGTCGGTTTTTCTAGACCCCCCTTCTCCCTCATGTTTAGCCCCATTAGTTTTCAGATTTTAAGATGTTTGTCCCATTAGTTTGTCGATTATAAGACCTTTCGCCCCATTTTGTTTTCAATATTAAGACCTTTCGTGCTATTTAGGTGTCGATGTTTTTCCTGGCGAACGATAGTGAGCCTGTCATTTTGGAAGAACCAGCCTTCGGCCGGGACATTTGTCTACCGAAAAATGTAAAAATTAATCTAGAAGGGGGATTTAATGGAGTTTCTTTTTAAAAGTTTGATGGAGGTCTGGGGAGGAAACTAGATTTTTTTTTTTTTTTTTTTAAATAAACAAAAAATCAACCAAAAAGTGAACCATGCCCCCTTAATGTGTACCTTTTCTGTTACAATCAAGGTAATGTTTTTCTGGACCCCCTTGCACTTCATTTTATCCCCATTAGTACTGATATTTTAAGACGTTCGCCCAATTAGTGTTGCTATTGTAAGACCTTTCGCACCATTGCTATTTAGGTGATTTTTTCTTGGCGAGCGATAGCAAGCCTTCAATTGTGGAGGAAGCGACCTTTGGCTGGATAGTTTGTTCTACCAATAGATGTACACATTTATCTCGAAGGAGGGTCTTGGAGGCTATTTGTTTAAAGTGTAATGGAGGTTGAGGGAGGAATCTAAAAACATAAAATAAAATAGATACAACATAAACAAATACAATGAAAGAAAAATCCCCTTAAGGGGAGATGAGTCAATTTTCTAGACCACCTTCTCCCTCATCTTTGGACCCATTAGTTTGGCGATTTTATGAACTTTGGCCCCATTTCTGTCAATTTTAAGACCTTTCTTGTCAATTAGGTATCGATTTTTTCCTGGCGAGCAATAGCGAGCCTGTAATTTAAGTGGAATCGGCCTTCGGCCAGGACATTTTCCTACCGAAAAATTTACAAATTCATCTTGAAAGGGGGTCTAGGGGGCTTAATTTTTAAGCTTGATGGAGGTCTAGGGAGGAAACTAGAAAAATAATAGATAAATAACAAAAATTACAAAAAGTGAAGGATCTCCCCTTAAGTGACAACAAGTGAAGGATCTCCCCTTAAGTGTTCAAATTTTTACAGTGTAGCCTTTTGTTTCCCTATTATTTTGGCATTTATAAATATATAGACTCCAACAAATAACCACTGTCCCCTTAACCCTTTCAGTTTATGATAACGCCTTTCTACCATGACTGTTGGGTACAATTTGATAATATTGTTTCGACTGGTAAGGTTGCTTGGAAGTCAAAGATATTATTTACCCTCTGAGGACTTATAACGCTCTTCTGTTCTGTTTTCTGGCTATTATTAGAAGATTTTACTGAGATTAGGAAGGATATATGGAAGTTAGAGGGTTGATTGAAAGAGTATTTACCCTTTTAATACCCACAGATCCTTCCAAAGCTGCACAAAATCGTCTAATGATAGCCAAAATATACTGGTAAAACGCGTCAGAGCTTCAAGGGGTTAAGTTTGTTTGTACTCCTCTTATATCTAAATGTTCTCTGCAGCTGATTAAAATCGTGTAAGGGTAGCCAAAAGGAAAACAAAAACGTCTTCGGATACTGAATGGTTACAGGGAAAGTGGTGTGTTGGTGGTGTAATGGTTTCAGATGCTTATATTATGGGTGTGGTGTCCCGAGTTCGAATCCCGGAAGGATCATATGCTTTCATTTATGTATTCAAGTACATTGGGTCTTTGTAATGGATGATTAATGTTAACTATATGTTGCCAGATATTATAGCTAACTTAGAATCTCGACAGCCTTATCTGGTCTTCTAGATAGTTCAGAATCCCGGCATTCGTGAGTTGGCTTCCGTTAGCTTCCATTTTAGCTTCCTGTGACCTCATCTGGGGGAGAGAGTGCTTAACCTCCCCCCCCCATACTTTATCCCCTCACAGGTCAATGGTCAAAGGTCATTCACACATGCCAGCATATATACACACACATTCACACTCACAGACACACATCATCATTATTTGACTACCTTCGAATCCCAGTGGCTTACTCTGGCTTCGCGAGGTAGTGTAGTTGGTGAGGGGTGCATGGGAATTATTATTGCTAAACCCCTTCAGCACGGTGACGCCTTTTCAACTTGTATCCTGGCTAAAGCTAGACGATTTTATGCCGCTTAAGAAGGACCTATGCTATTGAGAGGGATTACTGAGATCTTATGTACCCCTTTGAGCCCTAGAGGTAGATTGTAAGTTGAAGAAAATCGTCTAATGGTAGCCAGAATAAGATGAAAATTGCGCCATCATACTGAAGGGGTTAATCTGAATGGTTGTAATTGTGTGTATAGTACAGAATAAACATAATAAACAGAATAAACATAATAAACAGAAAAAACATAATAAACAGAATAAACATAATAAACAGAATAAACAGAATAAACATAATAAACAGAATAAACATAATAAACAGAATAAACATAATAAACAGAATAAACATAATAAACAGAATAAACATAATAAACAGAATAAACATAATTAACAGAATAAACATAATAAACAGAATAAACATAATAAACATAATAAACAGAATAAACATAATTAACAGAATAAACATAATAAACAGAATAAACATAATAAACATAATAAACACAATAAACAGAATAAACATAATAAACATAATAAACATAATAAACATAATAAACATAATAAACACAATAAACACAATAAACATAATTAACAGAATAAACATAATAAACATAATAAACACAATAAACAGAATAAACATAATAAACACAATAAACACAATAAACAGAATAAACATAATAAACATAATAAACACAATAAACAGAATAAACATAATAAACAGAATAAACAGAATAAACATAATCAACAGAATAAACATAATTAACAGAATAAACATAATAAACAGAATAAACATAATAAACAGAATAAACATAATAAACAGAATAAACATAATTAACAGAATAAACATAATAAACAGAATAAACATAATAAACATAATTCACAGAATAAACATAATAAACAGAATAAACATAATAAACATAATTAACAGAATAAACATAATAAACACAATAAACATAATAAACACAATAAACACAATAGATAATAAACACAATAAACACAATAAACACAATAGATAATAAACACAATAAACATAATAAACACAATAAACATAATAAACACAATAAACATAATAAACACAATAAACATAATAAACACAATAAACATAATAAACACAATAAACATAATAAACATAATAAACATAATAAACACAATAAACACAATAAACACAATAGATAATAAACACAATAAACACAATAGATAATAAACACAATAAACACAATAGATAATAAACACAATAAAGATAATAAACACAATAAACATAATTAACAGAATAAACAGAATAAACAGAATAAACAGAATAAACATAATTAACAGAATAAACATAATAAACATAATAAACATAATAAACATAATTAACAGAATAAACATAATAAACAGAATAAACAGAATAAACAGAATAAACATAATAAACAGAATAAACAGAATAAACAGAATAAACAGAATAAACATAATACACAGAATAAACAGACTAATACACTGATCCACAAACCTGCTCGTGTCCGACACTACACGTAAATGGCATGAAAGATCATAATATTGACAAAAAAATGGCACGAAATGTCCTAATATTGATAAAGAATGGGGTGAAAGGTCTAAAAATATCCAAACTAATAGGGCGAACGTCTTATAATCTCAAAACAAATGTGGCTAATCATGAGGGAGAAGGGGGTCTAGCAAAGTGACATATCTCCCCTTAACACAGTTCCTTCCTAAACTGATAGCCAGAATAAAGGGAAGAATGACGTCTTCATAATCTTGAAAGGGTTAATAATATCACCGACTCATCACAAGGGACTGGAGTTCTCGAAAAGGGGCTCCAGTCTTGACGTTATTCTTGACTTTACGTGTGCTGGCTTAATAATCCAATAGGGTTGATAGCCTCTGAAGTCCTATTTTAACTAACTAGAAATGACTCATCACACTTTCTCTACACTACATGGATGGGGGTTCTTACTTTCCATAGGCACTTCCCCCCTACACTTCCGTCCCTTCTGTAACTTTACCTTCCTTCATCCATCTTGTCAGGTACTTCCTTATTTCTAGCAGTCTATCATCCACATTATACCTTCCCTACTCTCTCTCTCTCTATCCAATATCTATCTATCTATCTATCTATCTATCTATCTATCTATCTATAATATATATATATATATATATATACAGTATATATATATATATATATATATATATATATATATATATATATACCATATATATATATATATATATATATATATATATATATATATATATATATATATATATATATATATACCATATATATATATATATATATATATATATATATATATATATAGAGAGAGAGAGAGAGAGATCAATTATTCCGAACTTCTTGAAAACTTTGAACGTCTAACATTGTCTGTAGGTCATCAATATATAAATATATCTACATACATTGTTTTCTCTTTTTTAGTTCAGGAGTTGCTATACATTTTTTTCTATTTTTGCTTCCTATGTGAATGAACTAAAATAACGTATCTGTTTCTTAAATTGTAGACCTCCCTGTTATACAACTTCCTTGATACCCGTAAACATTTTTTCAATTTCTTGTTATCTTCCAAATTACCGTCGTAATATAAATTCCATCCTTTTTCTCTGTCTCTTCCGTAATACTGGCTTTTTACGACTCGTATTTTTACTCACAATTCCTCTGTTATTCCACGCAGGCACGAGGTTATATGTAGGAACACACACCAACCCACACACATACACACACACACACACACATACACACACACACACACACATACACACACACACACACACGCAACTTCTAGCTTACACTGAGCGCTTAGTCACATATACACAAGTTTCTAATTCGCACCATCACAAATACGCACACACATACTTAGCTAACTTCTAGCAAACATGATAGCTTATTCACACACACAAACAGACACACACACACACACGCATGTACAATACAATACATGCAGGCACACATTTAGAATGGTATTCACAAAACACAGATTCACGTCCTTTGTACGTATGTATACATCCACCTATGTATATTTATGTATGCATACATAACGATGATAGATAGATAGATAGATAGATAGATAGAGAGACAGAGAGAGAGAGAGAGAGAGAGAGAGAGAGAGAGAGAGAGAGAGAGAGAGAGAGAGAGAGAGAGAGAGAGAGAGAGAGTGAGAGAGAGAGGAGAGAGAGAGAGAGAGAGAGAGAGAGAGAGAGAGAGAGAGAGAGAGAGAGAGAGAGAGAGAGAGAGAGAGAGAGAGAGAACTCCCTGTAACCTCCATAATAACACATCAAGCCTGAACCCCCTCACTATATACATGTGTACGCTCTCTCCCCACCAAGCCCCAATTAGGATCGTTCTGTGGTACCCTTCCTATGATTGTGGCCGTACGGGTGATCAGGGGGTGAACCTGTTTCTTATGGGATAACAACACACGATGACCTGACCTCTTTGGCACCTTCTCTTTTGACCTGTGACCTGGGAAGCAACGTGTAAGGTCGGGGTTGAAAGTAGTTGAACACTTTCCCGTCTTTGATTTTCTTTTCCTTTCTTTGTTGAGAGTTGATATATATATATATATATATATATATATATATATATATATTCAGGTATATATATATCTATATATATATTTATATAGATATATTTATATATATATATATATATATATATATATATATATATATATATATATATATATATATACTGTATATATATATTATAATGATGCCTGAGGACAGCCATATGTAGGTCTACCGATGAACTGAACTGAATATATCTAAGCAAACTGGTGTACAATCTCAGTTTATTTAAACTAGTTGTAACTATGTGTCAATATATGGACCTTGGAAACATAATTAATACTCTACTTGTTCCTTTGAAAATATTACGGTATCAATCATTTACCAACCAATGTCTTGTAAAGGGGAGGTGCGGCCGAGTGGTCTTGCCACTGGACTGGTAATCCAATGGACCCGGGTTCGAATCCCAATATGTCAATGGGAAGATATTATTGGGATGGAATGTGGGCTGTACCTAGTATCAGTGCATTACCACAGCACACCGAAATGCCAAATAAATACCCTCATTGTTCCCTGATTAAATAGCATTGTATGAATATTCCCATATTCAAAAATATGCTACAGGGGGCAATGCCTAGTGAGTTAATTGCTCAATAGGTGGCGTTCTGAGAGTGAGGGTCCGAGCCTGGGGGATGAGTCTGTGAAGCACAGAGGCGGAGCAGCTTCAGAGATGGAGTTGCTTCGAGCCGTGAAGCTTCACATGTCTCACTCCCTAGACTGGAACAAGACCTCACGGGCCTCACCGTGTTCAGCGGTAGAGTGTAAAGGCTATCAGGAAGTAGTTGGAATATAGAAAAAAAAAAAAAAAAAAAAAAAAATCGTCATTCTGCATATACTGTATATTCTTTTTTTTTTCTTTCTTTTTATATGTGATTGAGGGAGGCAAAAGGCAGAATTGCCTATAGCGAGTGCCTTCCCCATAGTTGAAAGAGTGACAGGGCCAAAATCAAAGGACGATCGAGCCAAAATGCCTGGACACACGGAGTTTGAAGCAATTTAATTCATAGGAAGAGGGAAAGACTGATTCTGGGAGAGAGTTCCAGAGCTCAGCTGTTGAGTAGAAGAAAGTTTGAGAGTAACGTTTCACTCTTGGGTTAGAGAGTTGCACAGAGTAGGGGTGGGATTGAGTTGCAAGACGGGTACCACGTGCCCTACGTAAAGGAGGTGGTATGCACTGGGAAAGCTCTGAGGAACACTGATTATTATAGTAGCGATAGAATAGCGAGAGAGATTCAACATTGCGGCGGAGAGGGAGAGATTGCAGAGAGTTGGTGAGTGGACGGGAGTTAATGATACGAAAGGCCTTCCTTTCAACTTTGTCTAGGAGAGCGGTGTGAGAGGAACGTCCCCACACACTAGCAGGGGTACCCGGCGTTGCCCGGGTTTAAATTCTACCATCTACCACCATAATCACCATCACTACTACCATCACTACTACCACCACTACTACTACCATAATTACCATCATCAATCACTACTACCACAATCATCACAATACTACTACTACCATAATCACCGGCCTCGACTTCCCTGTGCCTCATTAAACGGCGACCTCGATTTCGGCCGCTAAATGACCTCCGATTTTGGATCTGACATCATCCGTACCCCCATTTTGTGGGGCTGCGAACAACTTTTGTTCCATACACTTTTTCGATCGGAGGCCTCCTTCTGCCCCAAACGGCCATTTTTTATTATTTTTTTCAATTTCGGCCTCGAAACGACCTCCGATCGTGGCCTCGCCCCCTCTATGACCTGACCCAGGTCAATTGACACCCACATGCAAAGTTTCAGCTCCCCAGGTCCAAAACTGCGGCCGCCTATGAAGAACACAGACAAACAGACACACGAACTGATTTAATAATATAGATTACTAGCAGGGGTACTCGGCGTTGCCCGGGTAATGACCATAATCACCATCACTACTACTACCATAATCACCATCATCAATATTACCATAATCACCGGCCTCGACCTCCCTGTGCCTCATTAAACGGCGACCTCGATTTCGGCCGCTAAATGACCTCCGATTTTGGATCTGACCTCATCCGTACCCCATTTTGGGGGGCTGCGAACAACTTTCGTTCCATACAACTTTTCGATCGGAGGCCTCCTTCTGCCCCAAACGGCCATTTTTTCAATTTGTTTGTATTTTTTGTTTTCAATTTCGGCCTCGAAACGATCTCCGATCGTGGTATCGCCCCCTCTATGACCTGACCCAGGTCAATTGACACCCACATGCAAAGTTTCAGCTCCCCAGGTCCAAAACTGCGGCCACCTATAAAGAACACACAGACAGACAGACAGACAATCGAAAATATTATATAGATTGCTAGGGTAATCAACTTTCGTTAAGGCTGCGTCACAGGAGTGGATTTTTGTCAATTTGTACGGGCAATTGTAGTATGACAGCTTCAAAATTTAAGTTTCCTAAGAACTTAACCACCTAACATAATCTACCTTCGATCTAGTTTCCGATTTCAATGCGATAGAGCCTCAAAATAGTACGAGAAAAAAACTGTCTTCGAAAAACTCCGAAAAACGCATTCGTGCGACACCACTTTAAAGAGTGTTTTGTAATTCTTATGTTAGAAGAAGATAACGACTTACAGTGCTATCTAGAAGTGGTTGCTATATACAGTAGTGAATAATTGACCACTTGCAAGATTCCGGCTATAAGAAAATTAGAGTCATACACATTGATATATAACCGAAATGCAATAATAATGGAGATTGCTGATGGATATAAACCAGGATTATTGGGGTTTTCTGCATGTATATATGTACTTCGACCGTAATTTTGTTGTTAAATATCGGTGTCTATGCCTCCAACTTCTTTATAGCCCAACACTCGCAAGTGATCAATTGGTCTAATGCTTGAGTTGTTGGGTCATATGTTGCTGCTTGACTTTCTTTAAAAATAGGAAATTGGTTACTATGGGATGACATTTCTCGCCCGGTTAACCCCTTCAAGCCCAGTGTCACATGAGTGCTTTTTCTGTCCATTTTTGATGAGCAGGTTCTTTCTCGTAACATTTCGAGGATTTCTTCACGTTGGAATCGGAAACTGTACTGCAGGTAGATTACGCTAGGTGGCTGATATATGATAAAACTTACATTTTGAAGATGTCAGACTAGCTTACAATTGCCCGACCAAAAAAAAAAAAAAAAAAAAAAAAATGGTGGGAAAAGAGCTTATGTGGCATCGCCTTCAGGATACAAGGGCACTTTCTTTGCTTTTATTGTGGCTATTATTACACGATTATTTTTATAACTTGGAAAGGGTTATTGTGAGTAAAAGTGAAAACAAAAATTGAGATAAAATATTCCTCTTCTATGGCTAGATATCCTTCCTAGATAGTCTTATAATTAGGGTTGGGTATGAGAGAGATCTGCCTTGTGTGGGCCAATCGGCTTTCTGCAGACTCCCGTTTTCTTGTGTTCCTGTGTAAACCTTATAATATTGTCCAATGGTAGCCAGAATAAAATCTAAAATAATTTCCTAATTGTGAGAGGGTTAAGATAAATAGAGTATAGTGGGGCGCAGTATATGTGTTGTTGCTTGACATCCTTTGTAATTCTGTTGCTTAGGTTGACACCCTTAATCGCGCTTTCTTATTTTGCGTGACATTCTTTATTATCCTTTTTTTTTTTTACATCCTTTGTATTTTCTGTATTTTGCTTGACATCCTTTGTAATTCTTTGCTATTTTGCTTGACATTATAAACCTTTGTAATCTTGTTTGGCAACCTTTGTAATTCTTTGCTATTTTGCGAGACATCCATTGCTATTATATTTGACAACTTTGTAATGCTTTGTTATTTTGCTTGACATCCTTTGTAATCTATTTGAATGTAGTTTGACATTCTTTGTAATCCATTGCTATATTGCTTGATCCTTCGTAATTCTTTAATATTTGCAGGACATCCTTTGTAATTCTTTGCTGTTTCGCTTGACATCCTTTGTAATTCTTTGATATTTTGCAGGACATCCTTTGTAATCCATTGCTATTTTGCTTGATCCTTTGTAATTATTTGCTGTTTTGCTTGACATCCTTTGTAATTCTTTGATATTTGCAGGACATCCTTTGTAATCCATTAATACTTTTCCAGATGCTTCGTGTGGATAATGGTGAGGAGGGAGGGCGCGGCTTACGGGTGAAACATGGGGAGGTGCGCCCCGGAGAGTCCCCCATATACTACATTCACCTGCCCCCCTCACACAACTACTACTCCCTTCACACAGTGTCGTCTGCTGAACTACCACATACGAAGGTTGGCTTTGGATAGTCTACCGTGTGATCTATGTTCTATTATTAACCCCTTATGTACTGGCACCGTCCTTTTAACAATATTCTGGCTACTATTAGACGATTTTATTAAGTTTAAAAAGTGCCTCCAGCAATTAACATGCTTTGAAATATCTCATTTAACCCTTTTCACTACCACAGATCCTTTTAAAGCTGCACAAAACCGTCTAAATGAAGCTAAATTATACTTAAGGAAACGTCGCCGGTAGAGAAGGTGTTAATCAATGTGCATATTGGATGTATTTAATTATTTGAATATGCTTTTACTGGTATTATTATTGTGGGAGTAAAAGGGGAAGGATAAAAAGGAAATAATAAGTAATTATTTGTTTGTTATTATTATTATTATTATTATTATTATTATTATTATTATTAGTAGTAGTAGTAGTAGTAGTAGTAGTAGTAGTAGTAATAGTAAAATAATTCCTCATAATACTTTTGATATCAATAACCAAAGTATTGGATCCCGAGGATAATCATAGTATACTACCAAAAGTTACAGAAAAAAATATAATATCCAAACCAATGTGAAAATAGTAGTTGTGGAAGATCTATCTATCTGTCTATCTATTGCCTGACACCGTGATCCCCGAAGGGGTGGCCACGAACGAACCACCCCCATGCACCTCTGTTCCCAGTCAGTCGACGCCCCTCCTCCCAACCAGCACCGCCTTCATCCATATACTTCCTCACTCCATCCTTCCACCTCTCCTTCGGTGCACCTCTCCCTCTCTGTCCTTCCACCTCGCTCTCGTACACCCTCTTAGTCATTCTCTCGCTTTCCATACGTTCCATATGGCCGAACCATCTCAAGTTGTTCCTTTTCACACTTTCCAGCACATCTACCTCCACACCACACCTCCTCCTTATTTCCTCATTTGTTTGTCTATCCCTCCATGTAACTTTGCACGCACTTCTTAAGTAACTCATTTCCACCACTCTCACCCTTGGTCTGAGTCTCTTCCCGAACGTCCAAGCTTCGCCTCCGTAAGTTAGTGTCGGGATTACCACACTGTCATGCAAGGACTTTTTCACTTCTATACTGACCACCCTATTTCTTGTTAATGCTTTCAACGTTCCTACAACCCTCTTCCTCTGTTGCACCCTCTCCCGCACTTCTTCATCCATAGTCCCATCTTTACTCAACACACTGCCCAGATACTTAATGAGCTGACAATCTCCATAGCCTGACCGTTCAGCTTCACCTCACATTCTGTGACTTCACCCCTTTCGAAGACCATAGCCTTGCTCTTTACACCCGCATTTACCTTCAGATTCCGTTTTTCGCACACTGTTCCAAACACATTTACCAGACCCTGCAACTCCCATTCATTATCGCTCATCAGAACTGTATCATCAGCAAACAGCAGCACAGGTAGCTTCCACTCATTTCCCTCCCTTATTAGCGACACACCAACATCCACTGCTCTTCCTTGTATTTCTTTCATAACTCCATCCATATATACAGTAAACAACCACGGGGACATCACACACCCCTGTTTCAACCCAACATTCAGGTCAAAGAACTCGCTCTGCTCATTCTCCACACGTACTGCCGCCTTTGCACCCTCATACATGCTCTTCACTGCTTTCAGCAACTTGCCATCTATTCCGTATATTCTAAGTACTTTCCACATACCTTCTCTATCCACTTTGTCATATAGTGAAGCAGATAAGTGAAACAATCGTTCAAATGGTGATGCAAGCATGAAATTTGGTACAGGTATTCTTTAAAGCTCACTTTCAAAGCACATACCGCTGGCCACGCAAAAATTCAATATGGCGACCATTTTTCAAGATGGCCGACACATCTGACTGAGCCCTACTGTTATGGGTCAGTTAATTGAAAGAAAAAAGACATGAATACTGTCCAATCCATTTTGTTTTGGCTCTAACATGGTAAGTGAAGGTAATTTTGTCCAAAGCAGTTGCATATTAGACTTTAACTAAGGTGGCGTCCAAGATGGCCGCCATTAACCCGAGGAGGCCGGATTTTTTTGGCGATTTTCGGTAGTGTTTATGGCTTAATAGCTAATCAAAGAATAAAGATAGAGAAATGAGTCATAAACCACGTGAGAGAGGTCACTTTCAGCTTTTGTCTCGTAAAAAATTCAGCTCCATAGGCCCAGTAGTTACTGAGATATTGCTTGTTTTCGTGAGGTAACTTTTCCGTGATTTTCCGTGTTTACGCACCTTTGCCATAGTGAAATTTCCTTAAACCCATTGTGTTGACATCACGGTAGTTTCGGTGATATTGGAACTCGGTGAAAATTACCGCAAAAGTACCGTGACGTCATACAAGTAAATAGCAGCCATCAGCAGGCTATTTAAAGGCTATTTAAAGCTGTGCTATTTGAGTAGTGTATCGGCCTTCTGGGGTTAAAGACAAATTTTGTGATATCTTGGCTATTAGTAGAGCTAGACAAATGATTTTTTCATCTAATCCTACATTTTTGAGGTCAGAGAATTAGAAAGACTTGTCACATTATTAACTCATCAGGGTCATAAGTAACTAGACAAAGTGAAGGAAGATTATATCGTAGGAAACGGCCTAATTCACACCATTTATACATATCCATTGAGTACAAATAACATTAGTAAAAATACCATAGAATCAAAGACTCACACCTCACATTTGCAAGTGCACAGAGCTGTACAGGAGAGACCCAGCCTGTAGCACTTGCACCTTCCACGACAGTCTGATTTACAGCCACATTTGGTCAGCTGTTCGCAACTCTTGGCTATGGGGGAGTTGGCTGTCCAGAAGACGTGCCATTCTTCACCAACCTTCTGCCATCCCCAGTCAGCAGGACTCTCTGCTTCTGGTTGACACTGGGTTGCTTGGGCCCAAACACAACCAGCCTGGAAGGCAGCTCGTCTAGTGTGCTGAAGCAGAGCTGCTCTTGTTGGTGGAATGGCCTCATAAGGCCTCTGTTTTCTGGCAAACATGTCAAGCCTGGCCTCATCCACAGTGGTAGCAGTGCTGGACCTGTCATACATCAGTATGACAAACCTCTCCAGTATCTCCAGGTCACCATCTTCCACTGTAAGAGGGTACTGGCTCAGCTTGGAGAAGACAGGGGAGGCCTCTGGACAAACATCCCATGTCTGCCAGGCAGTTTTCTTTCCCTAGTTACGGAAGGCTGAAACAGTGTCACACCCTGTGAAGGCATGAAAGAATATCATGCCTTTAGCCTTCTCCTGCCCCATACAGCGATACAGGCCATGCACACTGATCCAGCGCCGGCTTTGACCGTGACCAAATGCCACCCATAACTGCTCTAGCCCCAAACTCTGAAGGGCTGGAAAGGCACTCACTGCAATGACCACAACATCTGTATCATTTGCCTTGACCATGACGGCTTTGCTCCCATGTTCTGCAGCATATTTGGCATGCACAAAGATGCGGCTGTCAGCTTCCTCATGAGAGCACTTGTCCAGTCCTTGAAGACCAGTTTCATGAGTGCTGAGGACTGCAGATCCCTTTGTGACAATTACCAAGTTTGGTGCAGATATTTGGGCAACCCTGTCTGCCAGGAACTGGAACAACTCCGTCTTGTTGTCATTATGCCTAAGGAAGTTACGCCAATTGGATGGAATGCTGTTCTTGTTTGTTACCTTGCGTCTTCCTCCTTGGCCACGTTGAGACCTGGTCTCGGCTTTGAGGCTGGATGGGTTGTACACATCAAAAACAAGATGTGTTGTCTTGTACTTCGTAGCATAGCTGTGAATAAATGGCAGGAAGTCCAGAGTTGCATAGCCCTCAAAGGTCTTTCCTCTCTTTGGTGGCAAGACATGGACCAAAGCAGACCCATCTACAATCAGGACATCGGTCTCTGGTTCTTCGTCTGTTGATGTAACATGAGTCTCCAAGATAGAGGTCAGTTGAGACTTCTGGCAAGTGTACAGCCTTCCACCCTCACTCAGTGCAGCTGGGAATGCCTGATTCTCATGCTGAAAGAACTCCTGCATATCACACTGTCTGCTCTGACAGGAGATGAACAGCTTTGAGAAGAGCTTGTAGTCCTCCTTCAGAAGCTTCTGCTTTGAGTGCTTAATAGGAGCAGATTCTTGCCTGAAGAAATCAGTTTTGTTCCTCTTGATTGACTCATAGAAGGAAACTGGATTATTTGCTAAGGCTTCAGAAAAGTCCTGGAATTTAGTTTGGCCTCTCTCCAAGTGAATCTGCAGAAGTTCCACTGAGCTGGGATGAGCTATGTCTTTGTTGTCAATAGAATACAGCTCTTGACTGTCATCCTGGAAAGGACTGCCCAACTCTTGCAAAGTCAGAGACAGCTTATTGACTCTTTCCAGGAAAGTCAGCTGTGCCTGCGGTGTTTGCTCGTGGTGAGCTGTGTGTTCACTTGACTCTTTAGCTTGAGCCTCTTGTTCATACAGGGACACCAAACGGCTTACCTCAGGACCAGCAACCATCCATCGCCTAAGTGCTGCTGGGTCTTCAGTGAGCCCAATGGCTCCACCATCAGCCTTGATGATGGCATTGGCCTGCTCATGGGCTTGGTCAAGGGCCATTGCGGAGAAGTCACGACTTGTCTTGTGGACAACAAAGTTTCCCTTCTTGAATTCTTGAGACAGCTCAGGGTGTGTGCTCTCCAGAGTAAGCATGTCCCTCAGGTGGACTGGAAGCCACCTGGCATAATTTGTATTGTTATTGGCAAAGAAGAAGAGGATTAACTCACTCAATGCCTGGCAATAGAGAGCAAAGTTGGCTTCACGGAAAGACCTGATGAGCAAGAAGATGACAAGCTCCATTGACAGCACCATGTGCCAGAAGTGGAACTGTGGGCTTTGCTCTTTACGAATGGCACACCACTCCTCAAAGCTCAATGTCTCTTCTTTGTGATCTGGTAGCTCTGCACAGTGATCCACATATGCAGCTTTCAGGAGCTTTTACAGGCTGCATGCTGTAACCTGATGCATTTGACGTGTCCTGGTAACACTTGCAGCTGACAGGAAAGATTCTGCAGTGCCTGATGAAGCCACACCTGCTTCCACCAAGGCTCTTGTCCACCCGCTGTCTTTGAGGAGAGTGCCGAAGGACTTTAGCGCTGCCATCTCAATGTGCAGACCTCCAAACATGACCAGGTACTTGTCCTCTCCATATTGGTCAGGCCATTGCCACTGCACCTGTTTTGCAAGGGCATAGATTGGCTGATCAGCTGCGATAACAGGTACCTGACCAGGGTTCAGATAAGCTACTACTTCCTGTACTTTCTTCATCACATGTTTGACAGTAGCAACAGAGTGAGCTTGGTCCCGCAGAAGAGGAAGCAATGAAGTAATGCTTACTTCAAATTCTGGGCCTCTCTTCATTGAAGCATGATGTGCTGACCATGTCAAGTTCACTGCACCATCTACTTCCTCAGTCACTATTACTTTCTCTAGCCACTGGTACTCCATGGCCAGTTGTGGGCCGAAGACATCTGTGGCTGGCTTTGGCAGTGGAAGTTTTGGTGGCAGGGGGTTCTTTGCTTTGAAGGATGCAGGAGTAATGTTTGTGAATGTGTCAGGAAGTTCTGGAACGGCCTTGACTTTCTCAGGTCCATGCCTGAGTTTTTGACGCTCCTGGCCACCATTTACCTTGGTGGGATGTTGAAATACAGAAATGCTAGTCCCATGGAAGGAGGTTGTGGCAGTTGTTGCGGAAGGGTTGTGGTCGATGTTGTCCATCACGGCAGTGGTGAACAACTCTTTACGCAGTACTGGTGGACAGACCACACCCTCCTCGACATACTTGTTGACTGTGGCATCTCCTAATTCAGCTGAGACCTCCAACACCCTGTCATATGAGATGCTGAGGCCATGCTCATGCAGCATTTCGACCAGGTTTCTTTTCCGGGTTTTGGCATAGACTGAGAGTCCCATGTAGACTGGGAATGGTGTTTCTCTGTATTTTGAGTGCCTATGTGTAGCAGCTCCCTCTTTGTATCGGGAGTAGCAGTTAAACTGCATCAATTGGGCATTGGCCTGATCAGACTTTGAAACTCCAAATCTCAGTTGAGACTTGATGTCAGCTCCATGTTCAACCATCCCCACAAACTGAAGCAGAAGGGGAGGTATGGCATTTTGCACACAACCAGCTGGAAATGTGCCATCAAATTTTGATTGATGTTCAAGCATGCATTTTCTTAGAATCTTTGCTGCTTTAGCAGTGATGAGTGCATCTGAAAAATCAGAAATTTGGGTAATTGCTTTGCCCACATCTTTCTGAAATGCAAGAAGTACATCTCTTCCACTTCTATGAGCTTCAAGTTCTGGAATTTCTTCCAGAAGTTTATCCTTCAGTCTGGTGGAATTTACACGTGGTAAATCCACACCAAGTTGTGCCAGACGCTGTTGGTAAAGGTGGCATATATCTGCCAGGCGAAATGTGACTGGCTCTTCTGAGCATAGGTTGCTTTCAACAATGTATGTCACCAGCTCTGATAAAATTAATGGATAAACATCTGGCTCCAGATCAGTGGCACTTGAGCTTTTCTCAAGGTTTCTCAGGTGGGACCTTTCCCTGTTGTAGAGGGCACTGAGACACACTCTGTGGTACTTTAGCTCCTGTGCAATAGCATCTCCACCACTCAATTTAGCAAGAAGCTTGCCATTGTTAAGTGCCTCTGCACACTCTTGTTAAGGTTCATGGTCATTACCTGCCTGAGATCAGATGCAGGTGCCACTTTCTCACAAAAAATACAAGTTTGACCATCATAGCTAGTTCGACGTTGCTTTGCATGATTGTCTTCAGACTCACTACTTTGACGATTAGATCGGCGTTTCCTTGCGCGATTCAGCTTGCTGTTGTTAAAAAACAACCGGCAGTTGACATGGTATTTTGCCTGATTTCTTCTCAAAGTGGCATCTATGCCGTCACCTTCATCAAGCCTTGTTGGATCCACGATCAATGGCATTTCCTGGATTTCATGAAACATCGGTATGTTGGTAGCCAGCATGGCATAACCGTCATGTTCAAGGGTATAATGGGTTCTAGGTGATGTTAAATCTTCACCTATTTTGTCTTTCTGGCAAAGACAACATTTTGACCAGTCAGTTTGTCTTATGGGAAAAATGGATTTTGAATCTGCCATTTTGCTTTCTGATTAAGGCCGAGGGTTTATCATTTACCACCTTAACGAAATTACACACACATTACTTTATGGGATACAACTAGGTTTGGGTGACCTACACCTAGCCCGATCATTCATCCAGTGCCATTTAAGTCCTGTGTGATCTGTACACCATCCAGGTAAGTACATGAGCAAGTCATGTATAGCCCCCTTACCCTTGGCTCGGCTCTCCCGCGCTGGCACACCCTGTCAATTCAGGTGCGGCTATCTAACTCTATCTACTAACTACCAACTACTGTCTAGTAGCTAATTGATATGGGGCTGTTAGAAAGCATTTGGGACACTAAATTAAACTACACTACAACTTATAGTATAGTACAGTAAAATAAGCTGACACTGAACCCCATGCTGAGTTGCACAGCAGCGATGTTACCAGTGTGCCCTGGTTGTGTGTTGACATCACTCTATTATATTTGCAAGATCTCATCACTGCCTCAGTCCTTACTAACAAATGTGAAAATGGCTCCATTGGATTATCTGACCCAAAGAATGTATGTGCACACCAAAAATCATGTATATATGTTCAGTAGTTGCTTAGATATGAACATATGAAATTAATGGACGCCATCTTGGATGCCATTCTAAAATTCCAATTATAGACTATGACAATGATTAAAACAGTGCTTCTCATTAATCTGGTTAGCAAGAAACAGTTTTCTCTTAAAATGTTCACCAGGTAATAATTAAAAAAGAATTAAGCAATATATGGTCAGGCACGGCAGCCATCTTGAAAAATTACCGCCATCTTGGATTTTCGCGTGGCCAGCGGTATTTCTGAGAAGAATGGACCTTGAAGGGTACATGTACCAAATTTCATGCTTGCATCACCATTTGAACGATTCTCCTGAAATTTGCAGTTATCTGCTCCACTAATATAATAGGCCTTCTCCAAATCCAAAAGGCAACATTCACCTTTTTTTGTTTCTCCAGATATTTCTCCACAACACAATTCAGGGTAAAAATCTGATCTACACATCCTCTTCCCTTCCTAAAACCGCCCTGTTCGTCACCTATCCATTTCTCCGTTCTCACTCTCACTCTCTCAATCACTACCCTACTGTACACCTTCCCTCCTACGCTTAGAAGACATATTCCTCGGTGGTTACCACACACTCCTCTTTCCCCTTTACCCTTATATAGGTGGACTATTATGCCAGTCTTCCAGTCATCATATGGAAGATATTAACCCTTTCACGCACATATGACGCAGAGGTTTCCAGATTAGCAATAAGAAATAGAGTTCTCTCACTCTTATAATTACCTCTCCAAAAGTAATGTTCTGCCCACAGCTACCTCAAAGACAACTGCAGAGGTTGAAGTAACTAAACTAGAGGTTTCTAAATACCCCTGATGGTAACAAAGGCTTTAAAGTATCCCCAATAGGCTCAAAATCGCGTCATATGTCGGAGAGGGTTAACAAGAAATATGGTGAATACAACGAAGAAAATATATATTATAGTCCGTTCATTCTAGGTTGGGCAGAAATCGTAACCTCTAACCTCTGTAACTCGAAAAGGGCTAGAGCAATTGAGCCGTCAATTTATACACCTATACCCTAGCCAAGTCTTCCTATATGGTAGGAATATTAGCTCGATTACTCTAGTCCTTTTTGAGTTATGAGAGGTTAGGGGTTACGATTTCTGCCCAACCTAGAATGAACGGACTATAATAAATGCTTTCTTTAGCCCTTTCAGTATTATGACGCATTGTTATATACATTCAATTATAGCTAACATTAAGGGGGGGATGGCCTGTTTTTTTTTCTGGTCTCCTTCTCCCTCGTGTTTAACCCCATTGTTGTTTTTAGATATTAAGACGTTCGGCCCATTAGTTTGGCGATATTAAGACTTTACGCCCCATTTTTTTGTCAATATTTGGATCATTCGTGTCATTTAGATGTAACAAAATTTCCTAGCGAGCGATAGCAAGCCTGTAATTTTGGGAGGAATCGGCCTTTGGCTGGGACATTTTTCTACCGAAAAATGTACAAATCTACCTTGAAGGAGGGTCTAGGGGGTGTTTTTCTAAGCTTGATGGAGATCTATGGAGGAAACTAAACAAATGTATGAATACATGAATTAATAGACCAAATGTACCATCCACAACCCCATTAAACGATTGTTTGCAGCTAAGGAAGCATCTCTAGCATAAGATAGGCAAATATCTCAAATAACTCCTTGACTCCCACAGAATTATTCTAATCTTAATACAGTCTTGTATTAATAGCCAAAATATAGAGAAAGTATACTTTATTCTGTAGTGAAAGCGTTAACAACTCATACATTAGCTCTTATGTTGCTAACCTCTAAGCAAAATATGCAAGTAGTTAAAAAAAAAAAAAAAAAAAAAAAAAAAAAAAACGAGCGAGTAAGTGAATTCAAGTGAAGTCTGCAACCTGTATGATGCTTTTATATATACAGTTTACTAGTTTTGTTTAGCAAAGTACAGTTACAAGTACTTGGCGTGGGACTAGTACTGCGAGTGAGTGGCAGGATTTAAGGGGGTAGTGCTTGGTTTTTGGTCTATATATTTATTAATGTATTTTTTAGTTTCCTCGCTAGACCTCCATCAAGCTTATAAAAACACCCCCTAGACCCCCTTTCCAGACAAATTTGTAAATTTTTCGACAGAAAAATGTCCCAGCCGAAGGCCGATTTCTTCGAAAATTAGAGGCTCGCTATCGCTCGCCAGGAAAAGATCGACACCTAAAGGGCACGAAAGGTCTTACTGGTCTTAATTAAGTGAGGCGAAAGATCTCAAAACCGCCAAACTAACGGAACGAACGTCTTCAAACCTCAACATTAATATGCTAAAGATGAGGGAGAAGGGTGTCCAGAAAAAGCGAATACTACCCCCTTAATGTTCTCACAGGAAAGTAATTATACACTTTGAAGGTGCATTTATGAATTTACCCTCTCATAAATTGTTACGGTTTGCAGTGGGTAAGACGGTGTATTTTCATTATCATGGTGCATTTATCTGTTATGATGGTTCAAAATAGCAAGCGATTCATAAGTGTTTGTCTCAGGTAACATTTGTCTTGGCAACTTTTCAGCTGCAAATATAAGTCTTGTTTCACCTCCACCACTCATATATATATATATATATATATATATATTTTTTTTTTTTTTTTTTTTTTTTTTTTTTTTTCTATATTCCAACTTACTTCCTCTCGGGCATAGGCTGAGAGCCTTAACATTCACCGCTT
The DNA here is from genome assembly GCA_032716605.1 of Paralithodes platypus. Taxonomy (NCBI): domain Eukaryota; kingdom Metazoa; phylum Arthropoda; class Malacostraca; order Decapoda; family Lithodidae; genus Paralithodes; species Paralithodes platypus. The sequence continues at coordinate 17,534,112 of CM064520.1, read as the reverse complement.
TGCAATGAACAGTGAAGCCCGTGAGGTCTTGTTCCAGTCTAGGGAGTGAGACATGTGAAGCACGTAGAGTACAACGAGCACCTGCCATCTTGCCTTCACATGAGGCACGGTGCTCACTCATGGCCCGAAACGACCCCATCTCTGAAGACACCTCGTTCCCGTGCTTCACTGTCTCACCCCCTACACTCGGACTCTCACACTTACACACACACAACGCCACCTGTTGAGCAGATAACTCACCAGGCATTGCACCCCTATAGCATATTTTGAATATGAGAATATTCATACAGTGCTATTTAATCAGGGAACAATGAGGGTATTTTATTGACGTTTCGGTGGGCTTGTGGTAATGCACTGATACTAGGTACAGCACAAATTCCATTCCAATAATATCTTCCCATTGATACATAGGGATTTGAACCCGGGACCTTTGGATTACCAGGCCAGTGGCAAGACCACTCCACCACACCTCCCCTATATATATATATATATATATATAGAGAGAGAGGGGGGTAGAGGGTAAGAGATAGATACACCCATTATAATAATAACCAGATATAAGACAAATCGACCATTCCTATCTTTAAACACCCCAACATAAGAAGTGAGATGAGCGTGGCAGGGTCGGCTGGATCACAGCTAAAACCCCGGGTTATTATTACTCTTGTTATATACACACATCCTGTTATTCTCAAGGCAGGGGTCACACAGAGCTCTCTGCACAGTTAAGGGAGAACACCTCACTTTTTTGTTATCAATCTCTCCCTCTCTCTTTGGCTTGTATCTATTCGGCCCCATTCAGCCTACGGTTTTAGACGTTTACCCCCATCCAGGTGTCAATATTTTCCTGGCGAGTGGTAGCGAGCCATCATATATATATTTTTGTTTTGACAGCAAGCTAAATTTGTACATTTTTCGATAGAAAAATATCTCCGGCGAAGACGGATTTTTCCATACAATGCTGGCTCGCTATCGCTCGCTAGAACAAAATCGATACCTGGATGGGGATAAACGTCTTAAAACAGTTGGCTAAATGGGGCCGAATGGATACAAGCCAGGGAAAGAGAGAAAAGGAAAAAAAAGCAGATGACCCCCCTTAACTACAGTCTCAGGAGATTATCACATTTTTTTTTTTTTTTTTTTTTTTTTAAGAGACAATGAACGGAGGAAGGAAAAACACAGATAAAACAAAAAGGTCCATGTGCCTAAAGGCATCCTCCATTCATAAAATGTTTGTAACAACTGGATTTAAACATTTGTTGATTGTAAGTTTGTGGAAAGCAATTCGAGGGAAGTGAATTCCAAAGAGTAGTAGCTCTGGGGATAAATGAATTCTGATAAGCAGAAGTTCTGCATTGTGGAGGAGAAAGTGTAAATTCATGGGCGCTCTCAGCTGCCCTAGTTCTACGGGGAAAGATGTGGAGAGGCGGCACAATTGAAGCAAGTTCCTCGGAACAATTGCTGTGAAAATATCTGTAGAATAATGCAAGGGATGCAACGTTTCTTCGTATGGCTAATGTAGGAAGGTCCTGTGTGATTGCAGGGTTATTGATTAATCTAATAGCTTTATTTTGAATTTTGTCCAACTGCCTCAATGCAACCACTCCACTTCCACCCCACAGAGGTGAACAGTAATCCATCTGAGAGCGCACATGACTTTTATACATGGGTTATATTTCGCCGAATAAAAGTTCAGGAGTGCTAAAACTCGAGTATATGTGACTTTCTAGAAGGGCGAGTACGAAAATAAAAATGTACCTAAATAAATAAAGTAGCACATTTATGGATGCAAATATATATATATATATATATATATATATATATATATATATACAGTATAACGATATATATTTTCTGTATATATATATATATATATATATATATATATATATATATATGTACACTAAATAATACAGTAATTATTTTCATTAAATTACATCCACGAATCAACCTAAAAAGTAGGAACTAAATATACTACCATGATTGATACCGGAGCTCTAATATACTACCATGATTGATACCGGAGCTCTAATCACCGTAATATTTTAAGGGGGGTCACCTGCTTTTTTCTCTTTCTCTCCCTCTCTTTTTGGCTTGTATCCATTCGGCCCCATTAAGCCAACTGGTCTAAGACGTTTATCCCCATCCAGGTGTCGATTTATTCTTGGCGAGCGATAGCGAGCCAGCATTATATGGATAAATGCGGCATCGCCGGAGAAATTTGTCTATTGAAAAATGTACAAATTTAGCTTGCTGCCAAAAAAAAAGAAAAACAAAAATATATATATATATATATATATGCTGGCTCGCTACCGCTCGCCAGAAAAATATTGATACTTGGATGGGGGTAAACTTCTTAAAACAGTAGGCTGAATTGGGGCGAATGGATACAAGCCAAAGAGAGAGGGAGAGAAAGAGAGAAACAAAAAAGCGAGGTGGGCTCCCTTCAGATGATGCACCTTATTCGCCACGGGAGGTATTGGTAAGTATTCTTGATTGCAGGCAAGACAAATGAGATGGTTTGTCGATGATGGATTGCATAATTATTTGAGCAGACAGGAAGCCGATACACAACTTCACTTGTAAATGGGATAACATAATAATAACATAATACTGTAATTAGACAGGGAGGTACTTTAAGGGGACCCAGGCGGTATTGTGCACCATGAATTACTGGTTCGGCTCAATGGTTTAAGGGGAGATTTCCACTTGAGGGATTTTTTTTTCTAGACTCCTATCTCCCTCATGATTAGCCCCATGATTAGCTCGCTAGGAAAAAAATTGACACCTAAGTGACACGAAAGGTCTTAATATTGGCTAAGAAATGGGACGAAAGGTATGAAAAACGCCAAACTAATGGGGCGAACGTCTTAAAATCTCAAAACTAATAGGGATAAACATGAGGGAGAAGGAGGTTCCGAAAAAACAAGTGCTTCCCCTTAACATTATTTTGTCGAACATATTAATTGTTCTGCCAACCTTTTAGTTTCCATTATTAGTATTCGTAGATGTATGTTTATCTTCAACTGTACACTCTAAGACACTAATACTGATCTTAAATTTCCAAATCTATCCCAAACTAAATAACGTTTTGTCATTATTAATTACTTACCTAGTACTTTAATTTCGGAGGGTCATTTACAGCTTACACCATTCGAGAGTTTATTATGGACCAGAAGTAGTGCACGGGAGACAGTAAAAATTAATGAACTGTTAATCATAGAAAACGGGACATCCGATTATGATTGGAGTAACTAAAACATTTCCCCTTCTTTTAGGTTGACGTGGAGTTCATCATAAACGGACGTCCTGAGAAAGTCTACCACTGGACACCTCTGCAATCCCGACCCCATCCGGCATTGTCATCATTTTCACCATCACATTCTTCATCAGCTTCCACATCACCACCTTTGACAACATCTTCACCATTTGTATCGTCATCAATATCATCATCAGTTACAGCTTCTACATCTTCATCTCTGCCAGAATCATTCTCCTCTTCTTCTTCCCCGTTCTCTTCCTCTACTTCCTCCTCCTCATCACCACCATCGCACATCACAACATTATACCTTCCAACACACCATTCATCACCGCCGTCATCACCATCTGTTTACCATCCCTCCACTCAGATATTCTTCCCTTCACCATCGACATCTCAGAGACCTCCTGTAGGCAGTGGTCAGGCATATCTTCCACATTATCCACCACAAAAGCCACATTCACCACTTCAACCAGAGCAAGACCCAAAACTGCCACCACCACCACTTTCTCAGCCACTTAAACCACAACTACCACCACCACCACCACCACCTCCTCAGCTACTTAAACCACAACTACCATATCTACCACAACCCAAGCCCTCCAAGTGGATATTCCTAAATAAAAAGTACGCTTTTAACGGACGCCCCTCCAAGATATACCTCCTGAAGAACGAAAACCCCAAGAAAGTATACTTCAGCCCTCGCAAAGCCAGAGTGCCCATAAGCTTTAGGACTCCCAGCATACAGTAGAAACAGAACATTAATATAGTTTATGTCATACCTTTGTATGTCTTTTAATTATAGTATGTACACCTTTACCAGGCTAAACATGTCTCTATCCCTATCTTATCATGAACACTTAATATTGGAATATGTCAAATATTTAAGAACAACTATCAATATGAAGCAAATATGAAGCACTTTTGCAAATTTTGCAATTAAATGTCAGCATATCGACTAACAGAGGATGAACATATTCTCGAGGTTGTGATAAACAGAGAATAATCAGAAATGTTTGACCTTCAATTTTGGACAACTGATAAGCAATGCAATTTGTCAGTTTTCTTAAACCAGTATTAATTTTCAGTTTGTCTCTTCAATCCACCCGAGAACATGTTAACCCTTTCAGTATTCGAGGACGCCTTTTCATTTTTATGGTAAACATATTGACGATTTCACTGAGGTTGGTAAAAACCTTATATATATATATATATACTGTATGTATTCACTTATAAGTAGAGAGGTAACATGAGTTGAAACTGTGGAGATAAGCCACGAATTTTGACCGTAGTTAAACTAGCAAGTGTATTAAGTGTGATTCATTAATAGTAGGCGCACTATTCGTTTGTAACTGTAAATATCATGTAAATATTTGAGAGAGAGAGAGAGAGAGAGAGAGAGAGAGAGAGAGAGAGAGAGAGAGAGAGAGAGAGAGAGAGAGAGAGAAAACAGCCTTGCCGGTATATTTTTGAAAGAAACAAAAATCCTACTACAAAGCGCAAATCCTTAAAAAGTCAAACCTCGTGAGGAACCCAGTAATTCCGAGCAAGCCATGATTATGAACTTAAAGCAAGACACAGATTTGAAGGCGATATTATCCTTCTCGACAACGTGGCCATATTCGGGGAAATTATATATATTGTTTTCAAGGTTAGGAGGTTGGGGTTTGGAGGGGGGAGGAGAGAAGTAAGGATACTGAACGTATTGTAGTTATGTTTAATTATTATATATTTGGTGTTTTTCTGATTATTACGCTTTTTCATAAATAATAGTTATAATTATACATTAATATATAAATCAATAAATCAATATATATATATATATATATATATATATATATATATATATATATATATATATATATATATATGCATGCATGTAGACTTGTAGAGTATATATATATTTATTTGTGTATTGATTTATATGCACAAATAATGGCCTCATTTATACCGTTATATACGATTCCTGTAACAGTATGTTAGCAATCGGAAACAAATTTTGTTTATGGTCATTTATAGTTTCAAATAAAGCATAGAAAAAAGTATTGTTTCATGAATAGGATTACCCTTATCATACGAATTATGGAATGATCAGAACACTACTGATGATGTATTACTACCACTACGTTTAAAAACTAATAACTTTATAGTCTCGATTGAAAGTCGTCTATCACTTCCTCAACTTTAAACTTTCCCTAGCTCCACAGTAAAATAGTTCCTAACAAATTTGGTTGAAGCTTAATTGTGAGTACATTGCATTAATGAGTTTATAACGTATTGCTCCTCAACAAACGTAATCGACACTTTATTGTACACTATTAGGGCCATGTTACACGAGCGCTTTTCCGTCTATTTTCTATGAGAACAATTTATCATGCAATATTTTGTGGCACTTTTTTGCATTGCCATATGATACTAGACTGCAAGTATAATATGTGTGATGGTTGAAGACTAACAGAAGATTAATTCTGAATTTACCAGAAGATATTGGCTTCAAAATATTGCCGGAAAAAAGTGTTTGTGTCACAGGCTATATTTTTACTACAAGCTTAACCAAAGGTGAAATTGTGGAAGTAGTACACGACATTATAACGTGATTGAATTACAAGCCAATATAATACAGACCAATGACTAGTTGCATTTTCAGATATATATAATAATACTAACGGAATACTTTGACCCTATTTTAAAATGATGCAAACTCTGAGTCATTATGTAGATACTAAAAGGGTAATACATAATGATCAGCCTACTCCAAAACTCTTAATCTGTGTACTGTAGTCGTAGTCAGGAATTATTGAACACCTCCTAATGATAAAAACAAGACGTTGAGTTATAATAGGTGAGCTCATAGATACAGAGCTTTGTGGGGTCATTGAGTTATAATAGGTGAGCTCATAGATACAGAGCTTTGTGGGGTCATTGAGTTATAATAGGTGAGCTCATAGATACCAGAGCTTTGTGGGGTCATTGCAGCTCATAGATACAGAGCTTTGTGGGGTCATTGCAGCTAAACTCCCAATGCACACACAAGAATATGTGAGGGAAAGGTTACTCTGTATTAGACAGGGTGAAGGGGGGATGGTTCACATTTTGGGCGATTTTTGCATGTATTCATTATTTTTCTAGTTTCCTCCCTAGACTTCCACCAAAATTTAAAAAAATATCCATTAGATCCCCCTTCTAGATTAATTTGTACATTTTTCGGTAGACAAATTTCCCGGCCGAAGGCCGGTTCTTCCAACAATACAGGCTCACTATCGTTCGCCAGGGAAAAAATCGACACCTAAATAGCACGAAAGGTCTAAATATTGACGACGAAATGGGGCGAAAGGTCTTAAAATCGACTAACTAATTGAGCAAACATCTTAACATCTGAAAACTAATGGGGCTAAACATGAGGGAGAAAATGGTCCAGAAAACTGGCCCATCCCCCCATAACCCCTTCAGTACGATAACCCCCTTTTCACATTGGCTTGGCTAACAATAAACGAGCTCATGCACTTTATGAAGGGACTCTGTCTATTAGATGGTTTATTAAAGATAGCATGTATACCTTTATTAGATGGTTTATTAATATAGCATGTATACCTTTATTATATGGTTTATTAAAGATAGCATGTATACCTTTATTAGATGGTTTATTAAGATAGCATGTATACCTTTATTAGATGGTTTATTAAGATAGCATGTATACCTTTATTAGATGGTTTATTAAAGATAGCATGTATTCCTTTATTAGATGGTTTATTAAGATAGCATGTATACCTTTATTAGATGGTTTATTAAGATAGCATGTATACCTTTATTAGATGGTTTATTAAGATAGCATGTATCCCTTTATCACCTAAAGATAGAAGAAAATATATAAGCAAAAGATATAAACAAAATATATAAACAAAAGATATAAACAAAATATATAAACAAAAGATATAAACAAAAGATATAAACACAAAATATAAACAAAAGATATAAACAAAAGATATAAACAAAAGATATAAACAAAAGATATAAACAAACAGATGATAATAATGTTTAATGGTACCCAGAATAAGGCGAACATTCCGCCTTCGTACTGAAAGGGATCCTATGACTTGCGTATGAATTGAAATACATTCTCCAAGTAGGATTTCCTATCTTTATAATATATGTAGGAATAGGTTAAGTATCCTTCATCACGCCGTGGTAGAGTTGGTTAAAACATGGACAATTGTCTTAACTGTCGGTGGTTCGAGCCCCACTGAGAGTATAAACAAACATTTAGTAGGTGACGAGTATTTTATATATATATATATATATATATATATATATATATATATATATATATATATATATATATATCAATATATCAATGATCTCATATCTACCACTCATAATCCAATACATTCCTACGCAGATGACTCAACACTCCACAGTTCCTTCACATTTACCAATTCTTTCACCCAACCCGATCTTATAAATTCAAAAATAAACACTGCAATTTCTCTGAACCAGGACCTTTCTAGAATTAATGGATGGGGACAAAAGAATCTAGTTTCCTTTAATGCACAGAAAACCAAGTACATTCAATTTTCTAACCGACAGAATCTCACTGACTCCCATATATTTTTTAATGATGTAAATATTCCCACTTCCCCTAGTATTGACATTCTCGGTGTAACATTAACTACTAACTTGAGCTGGACACATTATGTTAGAGGCATTGCTAAGAATGCCTCTAAAAAACTGGGACTCCTGTATAGAGTTCGAGAATTCTTCACTGACGAGCAGTTGGCCGTGATATATAAAAGTCATGTGCGTTCTCAGATGGATTACTGTTCACCTCTGTGGGGTGGAAGTGGAGTGGTTGCATTGAGGCAGTTGGACAAAATTCAAAATAAAGCTATTAGATTAATCAATAACCCTGCAATCACACAGGACCTTCCTACATTATCCATACGAAGAAACGTTGCATCCCTTGCATTATTCTACAGATATTTTCACAGCAATTGTTCCGAGGAACTTGCTTCAATTGTGCCGCCTCTCCACATCTTTCCCCGTAGAACTAGGGCAGCTGAGAGCGCCCATGAATTTACACTTTATCCTCCACAATGCAGAACTTCTGCTTATCAGAATTCATTTATCCCCAGAGCTACTACTCTTTGGAATTCACTTCCCTCGAATTGCTTTCCACAAACTTACAATCTACAAATGTTTAAATCCAGTTGTTACAAACATTTTATGAATGGAGGATGCCTTTAGGCACATGGACCTTTTTGTTTTGTCTGTGTTTTTCCTTCCTCCGTTCATTGTCTCTTTAAAAAAAAAAAAAAAAAAAAAAATATATATATATATACCGTATATATATATTAGAGAGAGATAGAGAGAGTTGCAATTGATCTCGTTCGGTTGATCACACTCGATACGTCATACTTCGACACGAACAAAGGAAACCTGAATCAGTATAGTCATTTATATCGTGATAATTACCAGGATTATACTGATGTGTCAAGACTGACTAATGGTTGTACTGCCACACTCACTAGACATAATATATTTCCTCGTTTTCGTGTCAAAGATATTATTGTTTATGTTCACGTAAAGTTACCTTTTTACAGTCATAAATTAACCACAGTGCAGCTTATTTGATTTATGCTTTAACTGAATTAACCACAGTGCAGCTTATTTGATTTATGCTTTAACTGAATTAACCACAGTGCAGCTTATTTGATTTATGCTTTAACTGAATTAACCAGTGCAGCTTATTTGATTTATGCTTTAACTGAATTAACCACAGTGCAGCTTATTTGATTTATGCTTTAACTGAATTAACCACAGTGCAGCTTATTTGATTTATGCTTTAACTGAATTAACCACAGTGCAGCTTATTTGATTTATGCTTTAACTGAATTAACCACAGTGCAGCTTATTTGATTTATGCTTTAACTGAATTAACCACAGTGCAGCTTATTTGATTTATGCTTTAACTGAATTCTTACTAACTCTTCCACTTACGAGCTTGAGGCCACAAGGAAGTTGAATCTATAAATATTGATATACATTAACAAGAAATACAGGAATTTATGATGAATAGAAATTATATGTATTGGAATTAATGAACTTCCATGCATAATTGAGCGTACAATAGCCTGTATTTCAGTAACATATCGATGTCTACATCTTTAACTTTCTAATAGATCGAAACTTGCAGTTGGTCAATTTAGAACCGGCCAGACAAAATTGCCAAGCAAAGGGATAGAGTAACTGCCCCATTAATCCTTCCAGTTTTAGAGGATGCTTCCTTCGCTTTAATTTGGCTATCATTACACAAGTTTAGTCCGTTTATTAAGCATCTGTAAGAGTCAAAAGGTGTGTTATGATAGTTTGCTCTCCGTTGATTTAAAAAGGACCATTCTAAACTTGATTGACAACCAGAATAAACGAAAGTAAAGTGCCCTAATACTAAAAGGGTTATTAGGATTGTAGAAGATCGATGGACAAGTTGGAATCCCTATTAAAGTTATCTCACTGCCTAATTATACGGAACAAAATGTCATATCCGTTATATGTAAACATTATGTTAGGTATTTTACAAACATAGTCACCCCGCCTCTTGTCAGACCTCTTCACATTCTTGGTTCCATGGCTGATTACTATAATATAATGTTAACAGTGACACTATTATGCACACACGCACACACACACAAATAGACACACACACGCACATATATATACCGGTATATATATATACCGTGGTGCAATGCATAAGTGTGTTGATTTTCGGTGTAAGCATCCTAGGTTCGAATCCCCGGACTGCCACATGTGTTTGTTAATTTCATTAATCGAGTTTAGGAGTAAAGTTGGTTGGTGGAGAGAACATAATAAAAAAAAAAAAATATATATATATATACTGTTTATATATATATATATATACTGTATATATATATATATATATATATATATATATATATATATATATATATATATATACAGTATATATATATAATTCATTAACACACTCTCTCTCTCTCACACACACACACTCGCCTCATATTTGCTCTCTCTCCCCATAGCCAGTGGTTGAGTAAGTGGTTCAAAGAAGCTACGGCGGTCTTAACTGCAAATAGAAGTCTGTGTGCCTTGTAACTTTTAGAAGCCTTGAGTGTACGCAGTGTATAACCGCTACCAAAAGTTCAGGCCTCCTTCCATCAGCATATATTAGCTTATTCAGTAGGATATAGACTGATTAACTATGTCTATGAGTCATATTATTTGTATATGGTTTAACAATATGGAGTATATTATAAATGTTAGCAACATTTCAGCTCTTCTTCCTATAACCCATTCTGTATACGAATATGCTTTTCTTCCACTTATTTTGGCTTTCAGTAAACGATTTTATTTAGCTTAGGAAAGGCATTTGATTTTACGTGTTAACAGAAACACAGTCACAGTGGTATATAATTGGATACACCAATAACACATATCAAATTACGTATTTTAATTAAATAAATATATTCTTTCAATTATATACACTTTTAAAATGGAATTATAAAGAATGTTTTGTAGTTTGTATCAAGTAAAGGCAATATATAAATGAAATACAGTATATAAACGTAGTCGTGATAGAGAGTATGTACTGATAGAAACTATATGTGTGATGCTCTATGATATATGCAATATATAATGTGTTGTATTTTGTATGTATTCAGTCCAAGAAACATAACAACATTGTATTAATAAAATGTATACACTTTTGGAACTAATGTACAGTAAATAAATTTGGTCTTTCAAATGTTTGTCTGAGAGAGAGAGAGAGAGAGAGAGTTGAACTCTCACTCGTTACCTCAAGGCAGGGTGGTGATGGTAAGCTGGTGTGTGTGTGTGTGTGTGTGTGTGTGTGTGTGTGTGTGTGTGTGTGTGTGATACTTAGGATCATCTGTTAGGACTTTCCCTTTTCATGCACCTGTCGCGTGTGGAAAAAGAGAGAGAGAGAGAGAGAGAGAGAGAGAGAGAAAGAGAGATAGATAAATAGATAAATAGATAGATAGATAGAGAGAGAGAGAGAGAGAGAGAGCGAGAGCGAGAGCGAGAGCGAGAGAGAGAGTAATTATAACAATATTATCTTTAGAGCTTCTTAATAATCTTGGTCTTAGTTTCTCCTCATTATACGACCCATTGATGTAGTAATATATGCAAGGTTTCATTTATTATGGACCGAGATATTCTAACAAGCGCCTCAAACGCCTAAAAGTTCCGATAAAACTATGCAGGTCAATGAAAGGAAAAACTCTCGGCGTGACTGGACAATTCAAGTTTTACGAACGAAGCTGTATCGAAGTCTAACGAACCAGTACCACTCCTCTTTTCCACCAAAATCGATACACAATTTAGATAGTTACAAGAAATACAAACTAAACCATTGTTGAAGATTAATGTTGGGGGTAAAGAAAACGGTGACGTAAGCTATATAATATTGTTTCCGCATACTATGACGGAATATTTCAGCTTAATCTGGCTATTATCAGACGATTTTATTAACCTTAGGAAGAATATGTGGGAAACCAGGGTTCAAATGAGTCAATTTGACCTCTTTGATTATTCCTTAAGTGTGAACAATGGTTTACTTGAGTAAGAATTGAAAAGACGTCAAGTTACTGAACTAGTTAATTGCTTGTTTGTTGAGGGAGGTGGGGAGGGGGACGAGAGGTTGGGAGGAAGAGAAAAAATATGTTAAGTTAGTATCATACGAGCGCGTTTTTCCCTCAATATTTATCCTCAACACTGGTCTGGCAGCTTATGAGGTCAACATTGAAAATATATCGGTTAGCTAACTTCATCTATCATCAGTCTAGTTTCCGGTACCAGTGCAACATATTCCAGAAATGTTGCCAGAAAAATGTCGATCACCGTATGTTGATTATAAAAGCTCTCGTGTGATGCCAACTTTAGACATGTAGCTAACTGACATAATCGTTACTGAGGAATAATCGCCAAACTAATGGAGGGAACGTCTTAATATATCAAACTTAATGGGGGGATAAGGGGGTCCAGAAAGCCAAACCAGCCGTTAATTGGTTGTTTGTGGAGGAGGTGTGGCGTGGAGGGAAGGCATGCCGGACAGGACAGGGGTGGAAGCGGCAGTGTGAGAGAGAAAGTGACCGCGGAAAGTGCTGGCCAGGGTTTTTGTGTTTTCTAGTGTCCTTATCCAATCCTTTAAGGAGGTAGTGCTTGTTTTTTTATCTATATATTTAATTATTTCATTTATTTTTGATTTTCCTCGCTGGACCTCCATCAAGCTTAGAAAAACACCCCCTAGACCCCCTTTCAAGATAAATTTATAAATTTTTCAATAGAAAAATGTTCCGGCCGAAGGCCGATTCCTTCTAAAATTAGAGGCTCGCTATCTCTCACCAAGAAAATATCGACACCTACAGGACACGAAAGGTCTTAATATTGACAATAAAATGAGGTGAAAGGTCTCAAAATCGCCAAACTAACGGAACGAACGTCTTGAAACCTCAAAACTAATATGCTAAACATGAGGGAGAAGGGGGACCAGAAAAAGCGAGTACTACCCCCTTAACTGTGAGGACTTTTCTGAGTTGAATTTAATCGGCTGGTGTGGGCTTGGGTACACTTTTAAGGTTACCAAAAGACTAAAATAGTTAATGATAATATGGTCTAGCATGCAGTGACTCAGCGTGCTCTAAGCTGCTAAATCTTAACGTCACGGAGCAATCATCTGGATCTAAACTGATATTAATGACATTATAACATAGGAACGTGAGAACATAAAACCATGGGAGTCTGCAGAAAGCCGATTGGCCCATACAAGGCAGATTCCTCTCACACCACTATAGACAACATTAGTAAACAAGTATTTACATGAAAAATTACGAACTACGAGTGTTACGTTAGAAGAGTGTATGATAAAAATATAATTGCGGACAGTGTTCCTCCTATGAGCTATTTAAGGGGGGATGGGCTTATTTAAGGGGGGATGGGCTTATTTATTTTCTCATTTATGTATTTTTGTTATTATTTCTCAAGTTTCCTCCCTAGACCTCCATCAAACTTTAAAAAAAAACATCCATTAGATTCTCCGCCTTCTAGATTAATTTGTACGTTTTTCGGGAGAAAAACGTTCCGGCCAAAGGCCGGTTCTTCCAAAATAACAGGCTCACTATCGTTCGCTTGGAAAAAAATCTACACCTAAATAGCACGACAGTTCAGAAATGAGGCGAAAGGTCTTAAAATCGACAAACTAATGGGGCAAACAACTTACAATCTGAAAACTAATGGGGGGCTAAACATGAGGGAGAAGAGGATCTAGAAAAATGACCCATCTCCCCTTAACTCACAGATATGAAGTGCATACAGTAATTGATTCCGGTTATATTTACCCAAGACTTAATTATGGGTTGATATATTATTATCGTGGAAAAGAGAGTTTAATAGGTTTCAACATAATTATAATGCCAAGCAGATATAGAAAAAAAGGAGAATATGATGTTAATGAGAACAAAACATAGGCATGGAAGAAATACAGGTAATGGAGATTTTGATGCTGATTTAAGGGCAGATCCTTCACTTTTTGGTCGAGTTTTTAATTTATTTATTATTTTTCTAGTTTCCTCGCTAGACCTCCATCAAGCTTAAAAAGACGCCCCCATAGACCTCCTTTCAAGATAAATTTGTACATTTTTCGGTAGAAAAATGTCCCGGCCGAAGGCCGCTTCCTCTTAAATTACAGGCTCGCTATCGCTCGCCAGGAAAAAATCGACACCTAACTGGCAGGAAAGGTCTTAAAATTGACAGAAATGGGGCGAAAGTTCATAAAATCGCCAAACTAATGGGGCTAAAGATGAGGGAGAAGGTGGTCTAGAAAAGCGCCATGTCTCCCCTTAAAGGGACATGGGCGTATTTATTTGCTCATTTATGGATCTATTTATATATATATATTTTTTTTTTAGTTTCCGCCCTAGACCTCCATCAAACTTAAAACACATCCATTAGATCCCCTTTCTAGATTAATTTGTACACTTTTCGGTAGTTCGGCCTGTTCTTCCAAAATTACAGGCTTACTATCGCTCGCCAGAAAAATAATCGACACCTAAATAACACGAAAGGTCTTAATATTGACAAAGAAGTGGGGCTTTTAAAAGGTTTTCAAATCGCCAAACTAACGGGGCACAAGTCTAAAAATCTGAAAACTAATGGGGCTAAACATGAGGGAGAAAGGGGACCAGAGAAACGACCCATTTCCCCTTAAACACAAGTACGCCTGAAGAATGAAGAATTAACACGTTTACCCCCATCCAGGTGTCAATATTTTCCTGGCGAGCGGAAGCGAGCCAGCATATATATATTTTTGTTTTACAGTAAGTTAAATTTGTACATTTTTCGATAGAAAAATGTCTCCGGCAATGCAATGCTCCATGCAATGCTGGCTCGCTATCGCTCGCCAGGAAGAAATCGACACCTGTATGGGGATAAACTTCTTAAAACAGTTGGCTGAATGGGGCCGAATGGATACAAGTCAGATAAAGAGAGAAAAGGAGATAAAGATAAAAATAAACAGGTGACTCCCTTACGTGTGTCTGCTTTTTTGAGTGCTCGCTTGGGAAAGGTAAGTTGTTGTTGTTGCTGTTCCCCAAACTGCCTGGCCGAACAGCCCCAAGGCCCCGAGCAAGGCAAAGGCCATAGCCGAGTGCCCCCACAGAACCCTCCCTGCGGACCACAATAAAGCCTGGGTGACCGAAGCCACTCCATGGCGGGGAGCTGAGGAGGGCGCGGAAACGCCCGGGAAACCAAAGCCGGACAAACTGGATTTTAGGTCACGTATGGGATATAATGTTCTAAATGGATACTAAAGCTTTGTATTAGAGTATTAGTCACCACAATATATGTCTTTACCGCTGCATATTAAATTATTTTTCCTTAGAATTTGTGGGTTAAATAAGGGTGATGGCGGCCATCTTGGATCAGCTGAGACCTAATATTTTTCATTTTTTTACCGTAGTTTTAGTATTTTGTCATATTCTATATCAATACTAACCCCTGCGGGGGTCTGGGGGCGGCAGCCCCCAGGTTAGGTTAGGTTAGGTTTTTAGGTTAGGGTAATGACAAAATATGGTTTTAGGGGGCATGTTTTAATATTGCAAAATAATGGGTAAATATGAATTTCCAGAAGGAAAAACACCTTAAAACACACTAATCATTGAAGGAACTGATGAGAAAAGGAATTATATTACAAAAAACACATATGTGACCTAAAATCCAATTTGACCCCAAAGCCCCACCCAGGGCCCTGTGCCCCTCATCAATTATAAAGAGAAAGTTGAGGGGCAAAGGAAAAATGTGACGCTTTGGCTTCCAATCTTGGTAGATTGGGAGGTCAATCCACGGAAAAGACGCAGTCACTTGAGATCTAGAAAATATGTAAGTAAAAGGAGCAGTCAGAGTAAGCTATGGGTATGGCAGAGATCGCTCAGTTCTCACTCTGATAGACCAGCCCATCACCACTTCTAAATAAAAAGAGAGAAGGAAGCAGACATGGCTCGACCTGGGACCAGTTAAGCTGGTGGCTCCGGCTGTGTCACTTTCACCACGGTTCTCCATGGGAAAGGTAAGTAATTATTGTCAGTGTTTTATTGTGTGTGTGTGTGTGTGAGAGAGAGAGAGAGAGAAAATATGGTCAATATTTACGAGTCACACCACAGCTGGAATCTCATTTCTAATGGTAGTTTTGGGTTCCTATCATTCTATGCTTCATTACTATATACTTTTTATCCACTGGAAATTTTTTTTTTCTTGTTTTTTTATTGTTATTTTTATTTTTTATTTTTTTTTTAGCATTAACCTAACCTAAAAACCTAACCTAACCTAACCTAAATGTATTTGCGGGCTATTAGGTTCGGTTAGGTTAGGTTTTTTGGTTAGGTTAATGCTAAAAAAAAAAAAAAAGCCAAGAAAAAAATATATTTTCCGGTGGATAAAAAGTATATAGCAATGAAGCATAGAATGGTAGGAACCCAAAACTACCGTTAAAAATGAGATCCCAGCTGTGGTGTGACTCGTAAATATTGACCGAAAATATATTATTAAGTTTGATTTAATATGTATTTATTTGCTCATTGTGTGTGCGCCTTTGTATTATTTGCTTCACTCTTTTTATTACGCTAATATACCTACTTATAATATAAGAGGGATCTGCCTTGTGTGGGCCAATCGGCTTTCTGTGGACTCCCATTTTGTTATGTTCTTATATTTTCTAAGCAAACTTGCAGAGTTAATTCGCAGAAACGCTGATATATAAGTTTTCATGTCCGATGTTCGTATGCCAGATCTCTAGCGGCAAATTTGCATATACATTTTTCGTAGGCTTGGAAAGCTTGCGCATATGAGTGTTGTGGTTTGCTCGGTGAGACTCTTTACACTTCATTATTATTCTATTACCGTAGTTTAATATATTATTTTGAGATCATGAGGCACAGTCGGAGACGAGTCATAACAGTTTTACGTTCATTAATGTTATGATAGGCTACTAGTCAACTTCTAAATTCGAGGCAATAAATATGGTAGTATTTATTTTAAACTACACAATTATCTAAGCAATCTGTTATTTATTGTTGGATTAAATAGCTACAGCAAATAAACCGATTGAAAGTTAAGCTAAATATACTTAGAAGCAATTTATACTCCCCAAATTAGTTTCTGAAGTTGGTCATTCCCTGTTTAGTCATATTATAATTATGAAGATAATTTAAGAACAGTAGTACTGAAATGTATAAGCAATCTAATGTTGAGTGCCATTCAGAGAACCAGAGGTTTGCAGGGATTACAGGCTGCTTACATGATCAGAAGAAATAGGAGTAGGAAGAGACTACCTTACACAAGTGTCACGAACGGGACTTTTAGCTACTGTTAATGAGGAGGTGGTTAAGGGAGCCCACCTCGTTTTTGTTCTCGCTTTCTCTCCCTCTCTCTTTGGCTTGTATCCATTCGGCCCCATTCAGTCTACTGTTTTAAGGCGTTGACCCCCATCCGGGTGTCAATATTTTCATGGCGAGCGGTAGCGAGCCAGCATATATATATTTTTTTTGACAGCAAGCTAAATTTGTAAATTTTTCGATAGAAAAATGTCTCCGGCGAAGTCGGATTTCTCCATACAATGCTGGCTCGCTCTCGCTCGCCAGGAAGAAATCGACACCTTGATGGGGATAAACGTCTTAAAACAGTTGACTGAATGGGGCCGAATGGATACAAGCCAGGGAAAGAGAGAAAAGGAGAGAAAGATAATAAAAAAGCCGGTCAGACCCCCTTAATGAATTTAGTCTTTGAAGGTGCTAGAAAAAATATGAATGCCTAACTACGATATGTCGCTGCTCTCTTGATGGGTGAGGTATCTATAAATCGTTATTTTCTCTACCAATTGATTGATAGTACCGGTACCAGTATATCGTATGTGTGTAGAGTGTACGTATATTTGTTTACAATTGTTCATTAACTTGTTTGTAATTTTCTACTTATATTTACCGTATGGATTGTATGTTTTTTTTTTTACCGATTTCATGTTCTTCTGATGCAGGATTATTAGCGGTTCACTATCGAGGCCTATTTCATGCCATTTGATCGAAGGCAAAAACTTAGAAAATCAAATTGAACCACAGGCGTGTTTTCTGTCATGACTTTCAGACAGACTACCCATTACTAAGAGTCCATCACGAAGTACAGGCGCGCTCAAGAGTCATGTACTACCTTAATCACTTCAAATGGGATTAAGGAGCTAGTGGCTGTTTTTTCGGTGTATTAATTAATTTATTTAAGATTTTTTTTTAGTTTGCTCGCACGACCTCCCTCAATCTTAGAAGAACAAAAACATAAACCCCCCTCAAGATAAATTGGTACATTTTTCGGTAGAAAAATGTACTGGCCAAAGGCCGGTTGCTCTTAAAATTACAGGCTGGCTATCGCTCGCCAGGATAAAAATTACACCTAAATATCACGATAGGTCTTAAAATTGACAACGAAATGGAGCTCTATCTATCTATCTATCTATATGCTCAGGCCCAATCCCCATTTTGGGGGTAGCCGACTCAAGACAGAGCAAGAACAGGGAAAACACAAAAACAACATAAAACAAAACATAAACACAGATAAAAAACACAAACTCTCACACATCCAGGTCACCCAGGAGAAGACCCAGAGACCAGGGTTACCAAGGTCGCTCCAGCACTCCCCCGGCCCCTGACCACCCGGAGAGGTTCCGATCTCGGCAGGCAGATATGCAGCGGAGCCAAAGCCACAAGCCCTCCCACCACACTTCCAGGCACACCCTTCATATTAATCGTCTCCCCGGGCCAGGCGCCTGATGGACTATTATCTAGTCCAACTTGCGCCCGACCCCTTACTCCAAATGACCACGTGTTCACTCAACTATTCACAAGCATTCTCCATTCACTCCTGTCCACCACCACTTCCCCTGCCTGATCTATAGTCATTCCTCTATCATCCAAAGCCTTTCTTACACAGTCTCTCCATCTCAATGGGGGTCTTCCTGCCCTTCTATCTCCCCTTGTACCTGACTCACATATTCTCTTTGTAAGCCTTTCATCTCCCATTCGTTCAACATGACCATACCAGCTCAGCACCCTTCTGTCCACTCTGGCTGACAAATGTTCCTGCTGCCCCACTCTCCTACGTATCTCTTCATTCCTCAATCTGTCTCTACGAGTAACTCCACACATACTCCTCAAGCAGCTCATCTCCATCACATCCAGCCCTCTTTTCTCCTTTTCTTCAGAGCCCATGTCTCAGCCCCATACATCACTGTTGGCACAACAATTCCTTGATACAGTGCACTTTTTACTTTCACTCCGAGATTTCTCGTCTTCCACATACTTCCCATTGCTCCGAAAACCTTCCTTCCTTCACACACTCTCTGTTTTACCTCCACTTTCATACCTCCACTCCTGCTTATTGTTCCTCCTAGATATTTAAAACACTCTACTTGTTCCAATATTTCCCCATCCAGCCTCACATCTAGATTCACCCTATGCTCTCCCCTATTACACACCATTACTTTACTTTTATTAACGTTCACCTTCAGTTTCCTTTTGGAGCTAAAGGTGTTAAATTGCCAAACTAATGGGCCGAACATCTTAAAATATGAAAACAACAATGGGGCTAAACGTGAGGAAGAAGGGCGACCAGAAAACCAAGCAGTATCCCCTTAACACGTGTATATGAAAACCAAGCAGTATCCCCTTAACACGTGTATATGAAAACCAAGCAGTATCCCCTTAACACGTGTATATGAAAACCAAGCAGTATCCCCTTAACACGTGTATATGAAAACCCAAGCAGTATCCCCTTAACACGTGTATATGAAAACCAAGCAGTATCCCCTTAACACGTGTATATGAAAACCAAGCAGTATCCCCTTAACACGTGTGTATGAAAACCAAGCAGTATCCCCTTAACACGTGTATATGAAAACCAAGCAGTATCCCCTTAACACGTGTGTATGAAAACCAAGCAGTATCCCCTTAACACGTGTATATGAAAACCAAGCAGTATCCCCTTAACACGTGTATATGAAAACCAAGCAGTATCCCCTTAACACGTGTATATGAAAAGACTAGGCCAGCTACCGGTAGCTCATACGAACAAAGCTTGTATCGAGGTGCGTCGAGGATAATTTTGTCTTATATCGAAGAGGACTACTTAGTTATATTCATTGTAAAGACGAGATACACACCTTTTGATCAAGACTGCATAAGAAAGCTGATTCACAAGACAAGCAGAAAATCTACCTGGCCTCACAGCAGCAATGTTCGGTAAGTGTGTATATCCATTATATTGTATTTATTTTATTGTTTGTCAAATCTATTATATTTGTATATATAAATGTTTCGTTAATGACCATGTCTTATATTAACATTAGATTTGTAGGCAATAATGAATAAGGTGTTCTACAATTTTATTTCTTATGTACAGTATACCGGTATATGTTTCCATGTTTAACATATACCTGTATAAGTATATCAATATGTTCATACATATATAATATAATCGTGCTTCAAACAACAGTAGCACACCGATCAAATGCTACAAAATTAACGCTGGCCTAAGATAAATATTTAGCTACAAGGTGCATATTAGTGTCTAATATTTGTTGTCGCCTAATATTTGGCTTTCTTTTATCTTAAGGGGTTAGTGCTTGCTTTTTTATCTATGTATTCATTTATTAATTTAATTTTGAGTTTCCTCTTTAGACTTCAATCAAACTTAAAAAAACACCCCCTAGAACCTCTTTCAAGATAAATTTGTACATTTTTCGGTAGAAAAATGTCGAGGCCGAAGGCCGATTCCTTCTAAAATTACAGGCTCGCTATCGCTCGCCAGGAAAGAATCAACACCTAAATGACATGAAAGGTTTTAATATTAACAAAGAAATGGGGCCTAAGATCTCAAATTCGCCAAACTAATGGAACGAACGTCTTAATATCTAAAAACTAATATGATAAACATGAGGGAGAAGGGGTCCAGAAAAAGCGACTACCTCCCCCTTACCGGCATCTATAATGGACTTGAGAGACTATAATGGCATACAATAAACGACATATACTTCACTTTGGGCTGGTATAACCTTGGAGAGTATAGGAACGATACTATACTCTGTTTCTTTTCAACTGGCGGTAATTTGCAAGGTTCCCATCAAGATTTCTCAGTTATTTTGAAGATTCTGTAGTGGAAGATGGTGATAATTATATAAACTTGGTCTTAATATAATGCAGAGACATAGTAGGTTCATGTTTTGCCATTAAGTATATATCGATAAATTAGCTGCTAAGTGATTTAATTTACCGTCAGATGAAATGAAACTGAGTATAGTGTAGGTACTCTACTGTTGGAACTATTCCCCACTACAGATCCCAATGACAGACGGTATGAATGATGCAGGGGGGGGGGGGGGATCCTCCTACCGTAAGCTTAAGGGAAGAAGCTTTTTTCCTCATTATTATTATTATGATTATTATTATTGTTATTATTATTATTATTATTATTATTATTATTGTTATTATTATTATTACTAGCAGGGGTACCCGGCGTTGCCCGGGTTTAAATTCTACAACCATAATCACCATCATCAATCACTACTACCACAATCATCACAATACTACTACTACCATAATCACCGGCCTCGACCTCCCTGTGCCTCATTAAACGGCGACCTCGATTTCGGCCGCTAAATGACCTCCGATTTTGGATCTGATCTCATCTGTACCCCATTTTGGGGGGCTGCGAACAACTTTCGTTCCATATACCTTTTCGATCGGAGGCCTCCTTCTGCCCCAAACGGCAATTTATTTTTATTTTTTTCAATTTCGGCCTCGAAACGACCTCCGATCGTGGCCTCGCCCTCTCTATGACCTGACCCAGGTCAATTGACACCCACATGCAAAGTTTCAGCTCCCCAGGTCCAAAACTGCGGCCGCCTATTAAGAACACACAGACAGACAAACAGACACACGAACTGAGTTAATAATATAGATTATTTATTTATTTGTTTGCTTCCTCCCTAGACCTCCATCAAGCTTAAGAAAAAAAAACCCCAGGTCCTCCCTTTGAGATAAATGTGTAAATTTGTCAGTAGAAGAATGTCGCAGCCGAAGGCCGGATCCTCCTAAATTACAGGCTCGCTGTGGCTCGCCAAGTAATAAATCGACACCTTCATTATTTTAAAACTGACATAGAAATGGGGCAAAAACTCTTAAAATCACCAAACTAATGAGGCAAGCGTCTTAATATTTCAAAACTATAGGCTAAACATAAGGGAGAGATGGTCTAGAAAACAAGCCAAGATGAGCCGAAACTGTTGTCTTAAAATTCTAATTTCAATACGTGGTTTTAGTTTACCGAGCACCACAATGCAGTGTTGCCAATTTAGCTACTTTCCAGCTAGATCTAGAGGCATTTACGTCGATCTAGAGACAAATTATTACATCTAGCGGCATTAATTATACGGTATTGTGGAGATTTGAGCCATTTTAGTGTGATATTCTAGAAATTGTGGCATTATTCTAGCGATTTTCAGCTTTTCTGTATTATCTAGCGGACTTGATTTGGTAACCCTGCCACAATGCAATCAAATTAGTACAGGCATTATATTAAATAACCTCCCACAAATTGCAACAAAAACATTTTCAATTGATCTTGATTCAAGAAAGACCCTTCTACAACATATCAAAAGTCCTAAGAAATTTAATTGGTGGAAAGCATAAACAAATGCCGTAACTTACCACAAATATTGTTTGTGCAAATATTTTTCAGTTATCCATTATTTACTTGTTTTCTTTGAACATTTACCACCCAGATAGACATAGAAAATGCTAACTATTTGTTTATATCACTCACCTGACCTGTTGGAAATTGTAGTTGGTATGTGTTGTTAATTTCTATTCGTTTTTAGCCATGCCTAGACGTACCAACTACAATTTCCAACAGGGCAGGTGAGTGATATTAACAAATATTTTGAATTTTCTATGTCTATCTGGGTGATAAATGTTCAAAGAAAACCAATTAATAATGGATAACTAAATATAATTTCACAAACATAGATGGGGGAACACTCATTCACCGTATCCCGTGGAACTACGTACCTGGGTATATACAATTCGTACGTACAGCGAGTATGTCAATAAGAATTATGGTGCTCCACTAATTGTTTTTGATGGCTATCAGGAAATGTCTACCGAAGACATGGCCTATCACAGGCCAGTAGGCGGGAGAACTGGACTCACTGTAACCCTGGGGCAGAGGACTTGCCAGTCATGATGAGAAAAGAAGAGTTTGTTTCCAACACTACCAACAAACAGCGATTCAACAATATGCTCGGTGCTCACCTGCAAAGGAAAAATTGCCAGATATACCATGCCTCAGGTGATGCCGATCTTTTGATAGTGCAAAAAGCAGTGGATGCTGCTGTCAAAAGTACAAATACTCTCATAGGCATTGATACAGACCTTCTCATCTACCATGCCAACATTGAATCGCATGACATTTTCAAACCATAGCCAAAGAAGAGTAGGAGGAATGCACGCAATTGGGATGTCAAGGCTGTTAAACGTCAACTAGGTCCCAGTGTGTGCAATCACATACTCTTCATCCATACCATAGCTGGATGTGACACTACTTCCCACCTCTACAGTATTGGGAAGAGAGCTCCTTTGAAAAAAATCACAACTTGCAGTGAATTCCGTGAACAGGCAGAAGTGTTTGACACCCACCGAGCTTCTCTGGCAGATATTGTGTCCGCAGGTGAGAATGCTCTGTTGTGTCTGTACAATGGAAAGCCAGGGGAGGGACTCGACACGCTGAGGCACAAGCGATTCTGTGAAAAGGTGGCTGCATCCAGTTCTCCCGTACAGCCACATAGTCTGCCACAAGCATCAGCAGCAGCCAGGTACCACAGTCTTCGTGTGTACTATAAGCTACAACAGTGGAAAGGATCTGTCGATAGACTATCACCACAAGAATGGGGGTGGGAGAAGAGCAACACAGGGTTTGTACCTGTCCAAACTGACTTGGGACCTGCTCCACAGGAGCTCTAAGAGTTGTCAGATGCGTCTGCAAGACTGACTGCAGTAGCTTGCGGTGCACATGCAGGAGGCACAACATCGAGTGCTCTACTGCCTGTAACAACTGCAAGGAAATGGTGTGTGTGAATGCCTCTCAGGCAGTTTGTGAGGAAGACGGAGATGATCAAGAACTATACGACCTCCATTAAAAATCACCAACAACAAGTGTGTTTCAATAAATCAGTTTTCAAATACACCATAAATTTACCGAGCATCATTCCATTTAATAATAGCAGTGTTATCATATGTTTTGCTTTTAGACGCTACCTTTAGAAGCTAATTTGAGGTAGCACAGGTGTCGAGTACGGAAAAATAAAGTCATGAACAAAATATTTGTTTCCACCAATCGGATTTCATAGGACTTTTTATATGTTATAGAGGACATTTTTCTGATTAAAACACAGTTGGAAGCATTGTTGTTGCAATTTGTGGGAGGTTCATCAGTCTTTTTTCGTTTAATGCCTGTACTAAATTTAGACCTGCGGACTCGCAATGCAATAAATCAGAAAAAAGTACCCGTGTGCTTGATTAAGTGATGGGAGTGTCATCTAGTGTTGTGGAAGTATTGAAAGTATGAACAGTCCACCGTACTTTACGGTAATAATAATAATAATAATGATAATAATAATCTTTCCTTTCTTCCACCTCAGTAATTTCTTAAGGTATCATTTCACGTCCTATACTAGTTTTTGTTTATCAGTTCCTCGACTACGTTGGTGAGAGTCTCTTGAGAGATCACAAGTCAATTCGCTCCTTTCGTCCATGATAGAGTTGCTTTGCCCCATCGTTAAAATTTAGGTTGGGATAGTTTACAGTATGAAAAATTATGGTCTAAGTAACGCTTGGTCAAGTATAAGACTAGGCTAGGTTTAAGTTGGTTAGGTTGTAAGCTGCAAAGACAGATTACGAATGGTTAGTTTAAGATGTTTAGTATAATTACTATTAAGTTAAGCAAATCTAGTATTAGTTAGGAAAGGTTAGGTTGGGTTTCGTTTGATTCGGTTAACTAGGTTATAGCTAACTCAGCCTAACTGGTTGGCTAGATCAAGTTAAAAGATTAATTTAGGAAATAACATGCTATGGTCAGACAGGTGTTGATGTTTCCATTCCGACCGAAAAAACCTGTCAGTAAATGGACCTAAAAGCTGTACTGGGGTCATGGGAACAGTGCCAATTGATGGTGGAGTGAGTGCTTCAGAGCGAGCAAGGCATTAACAAAAACAGTATTTGGGCACCTGGACGGACCTTTTGCTGCTGGTGTGTGTGTGTGTGTGTGTGTGTGTGTGTGTGAGTGTGAGTGTGAGAGAGAGAGAGAGAGAGAGAGATGGCTGGAAATCACAGAGAACAGCAACCCCATTCGGCACCAGCTAATAATCTGACCTCACCACATCCACATCATCAGCCCCGAAGAATTAGACACACACTTTCTCTCTTTCTCTCTAAAGGTGCGTCCACGCTGGCAACAAAACATGTTGGCAACACAAAATACAATATAATAGGCAACAACGTATTATGTTGTTAATGATAAAATGTTGCAGACATGTTGGTACTAATGTGTAGTACCAACATGTCTGCAACACTATATCTTAACAACTTAACAGGTTGTTGCCTACTATGTTGTATTTTGTGTTGCCAACATGTTTTGTTGCCAGTGTGGACGCGCCTTCTTGCTGTGTCTTTCAGTCTGTATATCTTTGAATATCAACTTATTGCCTGAGAAACTATACTAGCAGAATCGTTATACAACATAAAGTTTTTCTTCTCAGATGGGGTGGCTCGAGGTCCTGAATAACCTTCAGTGACAAAGCCAATGGAGTGTACTGAACAAGCTCTATCTCTTTGGTGTTATGTCTCACTCAGACTTCAATGAGGACCTGCGTTGTGGTTCTGTGGTCAGCACTATTCCGGGGTAAATTTGGTTTCTTGTCTAACCTTTCCTATATTCATGTGATGTCATGTCAAAAGGTGTTTATTTATATATCAATTTGACCTTATTCAAACGCCGTCTAAACACCCCAAAACTAGGCCATGTAGCTAATTACAAGAGAAGAAAAGAGTTACGCGAATGAAGGGTCACACGAACGAATTTCCAGGCATCTTTTCTCAGCAACTATGGTCTGGAAGCTAGTGTATTCAAGGTTTATAAGATTTCCGCCAACACTTGCCATCTCACACCCATAAAGTTACCGATGACGATGAAGAAGCCCACGAAATACTACCGGAAACAAAACCACCGATCGAAAGTCGCCTGAAAAAGCGCTCGTGTGACTAAAGCTTGATGTCGATAGTGATGGTGCCTGTCCGTGCGTGAGTTAATTCAGTTACACCTAAAAAAAAAAAAAAAAAAAAAAAAAAAATGTAGGAGACGTGAGATTCCCAGGTCGGTGTTTGTTTACGGAATGGGCTGGCAACTGTAAACTTTTCGGATTTTTTGTTATTACCTGATTCTAGTTTGTCGGTCTGTTTACTCTCTTTCGCGATTGCTCTTGTTCTCTCTCTCGCTCTTGCTCTCGCTCTCTCTCTCGCTCTCGCTCTCTCTCTCGCTCTCTCTCTCTCTCACGAAAAAAACTTCACGCAGCTAAAAAAGGTAGCCCTGGCATGTTTATTGAATGTTTACTGTCGATGGTTGATTGATTCTGAACGAGGCGAAAGAATGTCTGGATATAGATGTCACATTTCACCCCTGATGCAATTGTTCTTTTATGCTTTTCACCGTTATTGAAGTTCGGCAATATCGAAAAAAAGAAAAGAGATGACGGTATGAAAGCGTGAGAAACTATTCTATATATACCATTGCAAATGTTAGTGGTTGGTGTGAGTTTTTATACTTTACTCCCTTGACCTCCATTATGATAAATAAATGAAAAAAACAAAATAAGAAAGAAAGATGAATAACTAAATAAAATGCACCCGCAAGACCCCCCTTTGAGATAAATTTGTAAATTTTTTCGGTAGAAAAATGGTGGTTGAACACTAATGATCGGAAAAATAGCAAATAACGGGTAAAAAAGCACCGCGCCCCTCATCGCTAGCTCTACTGTATAGTGTATATAGGCCTAGAGAGAGAGAGAGAGAGAGAGAGAGAGAGAGAGAGAGAGAGAGAGAGAGAGAGAGAGAGAGAGTACATAATAACTAATTTCAATATCGTCTAAGGATCAATGTCTCTGTTGTTGCTTGTTTTCCTTTATGAGGGAATTATATTAGTCGTTAAGAAAAGCTGAGCGTATGCTATAGATTACCCCTACTTACTATTAATTATTTACCAATTTACTTACTGCAACAGAAAAGAAGTGAGAAAGATGCATTTTTTTATGAATAGAGAAAATATGTGGCAAACCTGGTTAGTCGATGTTGGACCACTGTTTGGTTAAAAAGCTGAATTAATGAAGTTAAGTAGATCAGTAGTAAAATTAAAAAGATCGAATGAATCAGTTAAAGAGATGTTAGAAAACACAAGATAACTGAAGGGAGATGGGGTTTCCTCTTTTAGCTCATTATGGCCACTTATACTGCAGCATGAGTATTCTTATAAGTAGATTTACTATTTATGCAGGTGAACCAGGTCAATAGTCAAATATTAATGCACTACAGGAGAGCAAAATTAAAGAAAACACCAGGTAGATTGTGCGCATGCGACCTGGGCGATAGCCATGTTGCAGACAGCACGATGTTACCATATCACCGGTTACTATTTAATAAGTGATGAATACCGGTAATATTGTTCATAATTACCGTTCCACAGGGCCTAAGCTATTACACAAATTTACTAGTATACTCTACTGATCACATCGTATCACCAAATTTCGGTTGACCTAAATAGATTTATTTCCAAAGTTTAAGTAATTTGTAAAGGAAGTAGCCTACTTGATACCGTAGTCAAAGATCACCTCCTACAACCTAACCCACCCCCCTTAGCAAACGGTTGAAAGAAAATGTACTTTTTTCTGTGGCTGTGCTTTAGGTATGACAATGACTTACATTATTTATATTGTAGTATATAAATATACATAATGTATAATCACGTTAAGGCATAATGTAAGGCTCATTAATCAAAAAGATATATATTGTATCAAACTCTCTTGCCATATCTGGCATTTTACCCTAATGTGAGAGTGCCATCAGCCGCCATAATGTTCCCCATAATAACTATATTGCATAAATTAATTGATTTTAAGTAATTTCACAAAACCTTCTTAATAACTTATTAGGAAAACATTATGCAAATACATACGTGTGTAATACCTCTATAAACTGGTCCAGAAACAGAAACATTTCAATAAAAAGAGTTTACTGGAGAAAACTACCAAGTGTTCAGTCTATATTTAAATTGTAATTTAAAATAGGAAGGTTGGTTGATCATTATACTGTCCGAGAGAGAGAGAGAGAGAGAGAGAGAGAGAGAGCGCGAGAGAGCGCGTGACAGCGCGTTACAGCTACAAGGAATAGTTAGTATCTCAGAGACCTTACGGTCCATTCTGGAGAGTTATTGACAGTGGAAGGAGATTGTTTTATACATTACACTCGTTACAGAGTGTGAACATTACTGTCTACTCTTTTATTGAACTGATCTACTGAAGAACTGTTTATAACTTCTGCGGGAAATTTGTTCCAGGTTGAACAGATCTTCTATGTGAAAAAAGTTTCCACAATTTCTAGTGCTGAACATTTTCAATTCTAATTTCCAGCCATGGTTGCGTGTTTTATTCTTATTGAGGCTCAACATTTTGCTATTATCCACATTGTAAAACCCATTAAGCATTGTAAAAGCTTTAATGAGTTGTCCTCGTGTCTCTAACGGAAAGATATCAAGAGCTCTCAACCGGTCCTCACAACTCAGGCTTTTGATAGATGGAATAAGCTTTGTACCCCAGCGTGTACTCTTTCCAGTCGCTCTACATCTTTCCTGGGTGCTGGAGACAAGAATTGAACAGCATAATTCAAGAGAGGCCGTATCAGAGCGTTTTAAAGTGGATTATTTCCATATTTCTATACTGAGAGAGAGAGAGAGAGAGAGAGAGAGAGAGAGAGAGTGAGAAGTAGAGTATGGGAGAGAGAAAAAAAAGTATCGTATATATGGGAAGGGTGGAAATCATGAAAGTGAAACAGCCACTCCAATAATGTGGTCGTCTGTGGAGTGTGTTTACCTGCCAGCCCCACTGTGGCCCGCCCTACCTCCTGCATTCCACTTACACGAATATCTTGATAGCTGAAGGGCCAAATTCCTTAATAATAATAATAATAATAATAACTAGCAGGGGTACCCGGCGTTGCCCGGGTTTAAATTTAATAATAATACTGTACCACCATAATCACCATCACTACTACCACCACTACTACTACTATAATAACCATCATCAATCACTACTACTACAATAATCACAATACTACTACTACCATAATCACCGGACTCGACCTCCCTGTGCCTCATTAAACGGCGACCTCGATTTCGGCCGCTAAATGACCTCCGATTTTGGATCTGACTTCATCCGTATTCCCATTTTGGGGGGCTGCGAACAACTTTCGTTCCATACACCTTTTCGATCGGAGTCCTCCTCCTGCCCCAAACGGCCATATTTTTATATTTTTTTTTCAATTTCGGCCTCGAAACGACCTCCAATCGTGGCCTCGCCCCCTCTATATCCTGACCCAGGTCAATTGACACCCACATGCAAAGTTTCAGCTCCCCAGGTCCAAAACTGCGGCCGCCTATTAAGAACACACAGACAAACAGACACACGAGCTGATTTAATAATATAGACTAGCAGGGGTACCCGGCGTTGCCCGGGTTTAAATTCTACCATTTATTTATGAACACATGAAACATCTATTTAACCTTAACACAAACACATAGAATTTAATAATACTGTACCACCATAATCACCATCACTACTACTACCATAATCAATCACTACTACTACAATAATCACAATACTACTACTACCATAATCACCGGCCTCGACCTCCCTGTGCCTCATTAAACGGCGACCTCGATTTCGGCCGCTAAATGGCCACCGATTTTGGATCTGACCTCATCCGTACCCCCAATTTGGGGGGCTGCGAATAACTTTCGCTCCATACACCTTTTCGATCGGAGGCCTCCTTCTGCCCCAAACGGCCATTTTTTTCATGTTTTTTTATCAATTTCGGTCTCGAAACGACCTCCGATCGTGGCCTCGCCCCCTCTATGACCTGACCCAGGTCAATTGACACCCACATGCAAAGTTTGAGCTCCCCAGGTCCAAAACTGCGGCCGCCTATTAAGAACACACAGACAAACAGACACACGAACTGATTTAATAATATAGACTCCTAGAGAACTAGCCGGGGTACACGGCGTTGCCCGGGTAATCACCATAATCACCATCACTACTACCACCACTACTACTACCATAACCACCATCATCAATCACTACTACCACAATCATCACAATACCGGTACCACTACCATAACCTCCCTGTGCCTCATTAAACGGCGACCTCGATTTCGGCCACTAAATGACTTCCGATTTTGGATCTGACCTCATCCGTACCCCCATTTTGGAGAGCTGAGAACAACTTTCGTTCCATACACCTTTTCGATCGGAGGCCTCCTTCTGCCCCAAACGGTAATTGTTTTTAAACCAAAAGCGATTTTTCCTATTTCGCGCCCATTTTCTCCGTCCCTTTCACCCTGGGGAATTCTATTTTTTCACTAAAACTTGCCTAGGGATCCTCTTACTATGCATAACAAGTATGAACGCTCTAGCTTAAAAAATGTGGCCATGCATAAAGAACAGACATACAGACACACACACAGACAGACAGACAATCGAAAATATTATATAGATAATAATAACAATAATAATAATAATAATAATAATACAAATAATATCTTCACTATTTTAGGCCACGATTTTGAAGTGTATATATATACTGCATATATAATATACCGGTATATATATATATATAATTTTTTTTTTATAGATTTATTCAGACATGGTGATATGCCCAAAACCGGGCCTTTGTCATTAGACGGCCCACAACTCAAAAACTAACCTACTAAGCTATTTGACATTTGAGCTCAGTGTAACAGTTGTAAACTAGGCTGAGCTGCTCAAAGCTGAGCTAAGATCATCGTGGTGGGGGGGGGGGGCTTCTTGTACTATCTGGATGAGTAGGACTGGGTTGTCAGTCCAGGACTTTCTGATGAGCTGTGTGGCAACCCTGGACTGCACTGGCATCTGCTGGATCGGTCGTAGGTACGTTGTTTCCTGTTCTTAGGGGTTGAAGTATAAGCTCGCTTGTCACTTTCATTTGCGCTGGCTCCCTACCGTACCTCCCCCCCCCCCCCCCCGCCCCCAACACACTCCTCGGCTCACTAGACAAACGGGTGCTTTAATGTACAGTATATTCACTCTCTTACATGGAGACGACTTCACGGTTTTTATATTTCTTCAGTCCTTGTAATTTTAGTGTGTGTGTGTGTGTGTGTGTGTGTGTGTGTGTGTGTGTGTGTGTGTGTGTGTGTGTGTGTGTATGTGCACCCAATAAAACACACACACACATTACAGTATGTTCAATCCCTCCCTTACCCACACATAACCACTCACTCACTCACACACACACACACACACACACACACACACACACACACACACACACCCACCCACGCATACACACACACACACATACACACACATACAAATGGACTAGACATCACATCATGCTCTTCTCTGGAATTGATTCAGTCCCGTGCTCTTCATTCTGAACAGTAAAACAATAAGTAAAAAAAAAAAAAAAAAAAAAAATATATATATATATATATACAGCATACCTGTATATGCTGTATACTGTATATATACGGTATATATATATATATATATATATATATATATATATATATAACAAAACAATCATAATTATACCGATCCAAGTTTAACATTTCTGATTTTCAAATATTTATATTTCAGGTTCAAAATGGAAATACTATTGCTAAGTTAAATCAACCTGATCTAATTGAAAACATATTTTGCTATGTTTGCGCAGATGTTGTATACCTTATATTCTTCTTGTTCCATCATCATCATCATCATCATCATCTTCTGCTTCTTACTCTTCTTCTTTACATTAGTACCTTCATATCTTACCTTCATACCTTAGGGGAGGTGTGGTGGAGTGGTCTTGCCACTGGCCTGGTAATCCAAAGGTCCCGGGTTCAAATCCCGATGTATCAATGGGAAGATATTATTGGGATGGAATTTGTGCTGTACCTAGTATCAGTGCATTACCACAAAGCCCACCGAAACGTCAATAAAATACCCTCATTGTTCCCTGATTAAATAGCACTGTATGAATATTCCCATATTCAAAATATGCTATAGGGGTGCAATGCCTGGTGAGTTATCTGCTCAACAGGTGGCGTTGTGTGTGTGTAAGTGTGAGAGTCCGAGTGTAGTGGGTGAGACAGTGAAGCACGGGAACGAGATGGCTTCAGAGATGGGGTCGTTTCGGGTCATGAGTGAGCACCGTGCCTCATGTGAAGGCAAGATGGCAGGTGCTCGTTGTGCTCTACGTGCTTCACATGTCTCACTCCCTAGACTGGAACAAGACCTCACGGGCTTCACTGTTCATTGTAAAGCGGTGAATGTTAAGGCTCTCAGCCTATGCCCGAGAGGAAGTAAGTTGGAATATAGAAAAAAAAAAAAAAAAAAAAAAAAAAATATACACACACGGTTGTCATGTATTTTACTGTTGTCTGCTGAGATAACGTGAGAGCTCTCAATTATAATAGGGTTGATATGAGAGAGAGAGAGAGAGAGAGAGAGAGAGAGAGAGAGAGAGAGAGAGAGAGAGAGAGAGAGAGAGAGAGAGAGAGAGAGAGAGAGAGAGAGAGAGAGAGAGAGGTCAAATATTTGTCCTTCTCTCTTATCTTTGTAATAATAATCGTTCTCCCCTTTCAGTCCCGCTGCATCATTGCATGGATAAAATGATTTGCTTAAGGGAGCCCACCTCGCTTTTTTATCGTTCTCTCCCTCTCTCTTTGGCTTGTATCCATTAGGCCCCATTCAGCCTACTGTTTTAAGACGTTTACCCCCATCCAGGTGTCAATATTTGCCTGGCGAGCGATAGCGAGCCAGCATTGTATGGAAAAATCCGGCTTCGACGGAGAAATTCTTCTATCGAAAAATTTACATATTTAGCTTGCTGTCAAAACAAAAATATATACAGTATACGCTGGCTCGTTATCGCTCGCCAGGAAAATATTGACACCTGGATGGGGGTAAACGTCTTAAAACAGTAGGCTGAATGGGGCCGAATGGATACAAGCCAAAGAGAGAGAGAGAAAGAAAAAAAAATAGGTGGGGTCTCTTAAAAGATAGTATTTATTTCTAGAATGGTCTTGTTTAGGCCTATCTATTGAGAATGTGAAGGCCCGTCAGTTTGGAATGTATGTGAAGGGTTTGTTATTGGTCCTATCTGGCAATAAAACCACGATGACAACCTAACCCTTTCAAGATCCCTTTATGCATTTGTTTTCTAGCTTTTATTAGACGATTTGTTTCTAATGGTTGCCAGAATATGTTACCGGTACAGAAGGGGTCAACCTCAGACTAAATTCTGCTTAAGGGGAGGATTTTAGTTGATTTCCTAGACTTCCATCCAGCTTAAAATTACTCCCCCTTGACAAGATAAATTTGTACATTTTTAGGTAGAAAAATTTCCCGGCCGAAGGCCGGTTCCCCTTAAATTACAGGCTCGCTATCGCTCGCCAGGAAAAAATCGACACCAAAATGGCACGAATGGTCTTAAAATTGACAGAAATGGGGCGAGGGTTCTTAAAATCGCCAAACTAATGGGGCAAGCGTCTTTAAATCTCACAAGCAATGGGGCTAAACATGAGGGAGAAAGAGGTTCAGAAAAAATCCTCCAGGTGGAAATGTCCCCTTAACTCTGTCTCTCGATGTTCAAAGTGTGAAATCCGGCATATGATTCTGAATACTATCTTTTGAGAGCTGTCAGTTTTTCTGGTTTCTTTAAACTTATTCTTGCTCGTACGAAATTAAGTATACGTGATTGTGGTGCATATGAGCGTGTGTGTGTGTGTGTGTGTGTGTGTGTTTGTGTGTTTGTGTGTGTGTGTGTAGGCTTCTCTATCTGTGTGTATTAGTGTGCAATTCTATATCTGCACAAGAGCGCGCATATACACTAATTCCTCATACGTGCACGAACTAATTCCATGTGCATGCGTGCTTATACCCAAGAAACTCGCCAAACAATACATATAAAACAAGTGAATAACATATGATAAAATTATGAAACACAAATTGCCGGTTGAGTATATTTGTTAATGGCACAACGGGCCGCCCTCGATCAAGGTGTAAGAGAGATTCCCACGTTACTGCTGTTCTGCTCTCTCTCTCTCTCTCTCTCTCTCTCTCTCTCTCTCTCTCTCTCTCTCTCTCTCTCTCTCTCTCTCTCTCTCTCTCTCTCTCTCACACACACACACACACACAAATCTGACAGTATCATGAGTTAAAACAGATAGTAATTATTAAAGGGGAATTATAGACTAGTGAGGACTGTCTGTATTTGGGCATTAATCGTCAAATTATATAGTTTCTCATCTAAGCTATAAGAGAACTATTGAATTTGGCTGTACTGTCACTGGTACAAGTTTGTTGGTCTCATATGCGTTTCTTTATGGAAATACAGCTATCGAGGTACATTTATGCATGGAATTTGCTTCATATGAAGTAACATATATGATTGTATTATTAGTGTATGCCAAAATACAAGCATACATTACCTTACATAGACACACTTACATAACGAATAACATGAGATACCCCCGATTTTTTGTGAGCGGAGTAGCATCGAGGCTAAAAGTATAATCTTAGCCAATAGGTCAAAGAGACAGTTAAGACATTACGGAATGTAATCGCTGTCCAACCTTCCATTTGTGATCCCTCAGACCGTGGCAGCATAGAAAGTCATGTTCCTCCCACAATACTTAACAGAAGCAGAAGCAAACCTCAACGGGATTTTCATGTATCCCGTTATGTCGATTTTTAGTCGTGTAAGTATGTATGTATATACTCTGGCACATGCCCAACTTATGTGTATAGCCTACTGTATATATATATATATATATATATATATATATATATATATATATATCAGGGTTGGATCAAATACTGATTTTTTAGAGGTCAAATACAATTGCAAATACTTATATTCCTGAATTCAAAAAATACAAATGTAAATACAAATACTTCTGAAATTAAGATGTCAAAATACAATTAGAAATACTTTTATTTCCAAGCTCAAAAATACAAACTCAACACTTACATATCAGAATTACATTTTATCATTATTACTGCCCGTCGGATTTCTGGGCTTAGCTTTGCTCGCTCTGGAATGTAAAGAATACCAGCTTTGCTAAACACTCGCTCAGAAGGTGCTGACGTTGCACAACAGCCTAGAATGCTATTGGCAAAGTGCCTCAGAATTTTGAAGCTTTGTATATCACGCCAATACTTCAGTGGGTTGATGTCAAAAGCTGTGTATATCACGCCAATACTTCAGTGGGTTGATGTCAAAAGCTGTGTATATCACGCCAATACTTCAGTGGGTTGATGTCAAAAGCTTTGTATATCACGCCAATACTTCAGTGGGTTGATGTCAAAAGCTTTGTATATCACGCCAATACTTCAGGGGGTTGATGTCAAAAGGCAGAACACCTTCCTCTAGGTACGTTTCAAGCTCTGTCTTCACCACTGTAGTGTGGTTTGTTAACGGGCTTCCCATCGATGGCCCAGGTGGAGGCATGTAGGCAAAGAGACGAGGTCGTTTGGCAATTATGCCATCTTTGTCTTGGTTGATGCTCATGGAAAGCTCATTCTCTTGAATTTCTTCCTTCTGGACCTTCTTCTTGTAGTCCTTGTTAGACTCAGCAATAATTAAGTCCACAATCTAACAAGTGTCGAAATACAAATACAATTTTTTTTTCTTCTAGGGGCCAAAACACAATTACAAATACAAATACATTGAAAATGTATTTAAATACAATTCAAATACAAATACAATTGTATTTGATCCACCCCTGCATAGTATATATATATATATATATATATATATATATATATATATATATATATATATATATATATACCGGTATATATATATATTTTTTTCTTTTTTAGTGGACTCGAGACAGAGCCCGAACAGGGACATCACAACACAACAGAAAAACAAAACAAAACTTTAAATTGATGACCGCTTCTTATATTTATTATACTTTGAACTGCTGACCCACAGCCTTTCTCTTCACTCATAAAGTATATAACCTTTCGCATATGAGAATCAGGTTTTGTTCGTGTTCTACTATTTCCGTGTTTTATATACTTTTTATTCAAAATCTTTCAATAATGGTGATGGCAATATGCTAAGCTCAATTCATTTAACCCTTTCAGTACCGGTGACGTCCTTTACGTTTGTCTGGTAACTATTAGATGGCTTTATTCAGCTTGGGAAGGACCTTTAGCAATTAAGAGGCTAGAGATTATCTCATTTAACACTTTTAGCTACCGCAGATCCTTCCTAAGCTGAATAAAATCGTCGAACAGTGGCCAGAATATGAAGAAAAGCACGTCACCGGTACTGAATGGATTAAGGACTGTTCACACGATCAGTTTCCAAGTGTGGTGCTCGAGTTGCTAACGGAGAATATTTATTTGGAAACTTACGACATAGACATGGAAAACTAAAGTACGTTCTTGTTCCTGCTTTGTCATTAACCCCTTCAGCACAATGACGCCTTTGGACTGTTGATTCTGGCCACAATTAGACGACTGTAGGCAGTTTAAAAAGGACCTATTTTATTAAGAGGGTTTATTGAGATAAAATTTACACCTTTGAGTCCTATAGGTAGATCACAAGCTAAAGAAAATACTCTAATGTTAACTAGAATATGATGAAACTTACGTCATCATGCTGAAGGGGTTAAACTAAGAAGCTGTTGAATATTGTCTCTTCCCCTTATAAGTAGGGCCAAAATCTTGACCACTATAACCTCTATAAGCTGAAAACCGACTGGAGTAAGCAAACTAAAATTTCTACCATTACATACATACATTCATACATACATAAGCAAACTAATATTTCTACCATTACATACATACATACATTCATACATACATAAGCAAACTAATATTTCTACCATTACATACATACATACATTCATACATACATAAGCAAACTAATATTTCTACCATTACATTTTTTTTCTTTTTCTATATTCCAACTACTCCCTCTCGGGCATAGGCTGATAGCCTTTACACTCTACCACTGAACACGGTGAGGCCCGTGAGGTCTTTCTCCAGTCTAGGGAGTGAGACATGCAAAGCTTCACGGCTCGAAGCAACTCCATCTCTGAAGCCGCCTCGCCTCTGTGCTTCACAGTCTCATCCCTCAGACTCGGACCCTCACTCTCAGAACGCCACCTATTGAGCAATTAACTCACATTGCCCCCCTGTAGCATATTTTTGAATATGGGAATATTCATACAATGATAGTTAATCAGGGAAGAATGAGGGTATTTTTTTGGCATTTCGGTGTGCTGTGGTAATGCACTGATACAAATTCATACAGTACAGCACAAATTCCATCCCAATAATATCTTCCCATTGACATATTGGGATTCGAACCCGGGTCCATTGGATTACCAGTCCAGTGGCAAGACCACTCCGCCACACCTCCCCTACATACATACATACATAAGCAAACTAATATTCCTACCATTCGAGAAGGGTGAGGCAGGGCATAGGTGTGGAGGTTTACAGCCCATTTGCTCTTGCCCTTTTGAAGTTACAGAGGTTAGGGGTCACGGTTTCAGGCCTACCTATAATGAATAGACTATAGTGGATTCAGACATAATTCTTGGCGACAGATTTCGTGCAGCATAATCTGCGGGGATCATGTATGGCAGGATCAATACACTTGCGAAAGGTCTTGATGTTGATAACAAAAATGGACGAATGGTCTTAAAATCGACAAACTAATAGGACGAACGCCGTAAAATGTCAAAACTAATGGAGCAAATCCTCAGGGAGAGGGGGTTCCAGAAAAAGTAACTACCTCCCCTTAAGAGGAACTGGCCTTTGGCAGGGGCATTGATCTACTAAAAAATGCACATATTTATCTCCAAAGTGCAAGGAAGGAAAGCTTTATGTAGGTCTAGGGAGAAAAACTATATATATACTGTATATATACTGTATATATACATATATATACATAAAGTTTCACCTTAACACCGCAATTAATCTACTAGCTATTCGACACCTAAAACTAACGATAAACTTAATCTGTGGCTTCATAGACATTGGTATTAAATGCTTTTGAACATGGGGGGTGGGACCCAGGGGGTGGGGGGGGGAGAAACTGATTGGTCCATGTGAGGGGAGGGGAGGGGGGGGGGCATGATGGCGTGTATAGGCACAGTCAAAAGTCGTGGCTCACCGTCATAAATTCGTTCTACTTTAATATCTGGATCACAACAGTAAAGCATAATACTACTAATAATAATTAGAAGAAGAAGGAGAAGGAGAGAGAGAGAGAGGGAGAGAGAGAGAGAGAGAATATTTAACGTATATGAACAGAGTATTTGGTAGTTGAGTTTTGTTCAGTTATATTTAGTGTAGCTGTGGGTTGCTTATATGGAGTAAAAGTGATGGTTTGAAACTGGGACATGACATTTTGGGTGTCACTGTACATGAATATAAATCTGTGGATCCATATTATGATTCACTATGGCAATATATCCAAGGAACTGATTTGTGAATGTATATGAAAAGGGAGATTACTTTGTTAATTCATATCAGCCATTTAACCCCTTCTGTACCGGTGACGTCTTTTCAATTTTATTCTAGCTATATTTAGACTATTGCGTGCAGCTTAGGAAGGATCTGTGGTAGTATAAAGGGTTAAGTGCGATGGTTCGAAGCCTGTTCATTGCTGGAGACCCTTTGTAAACTGAATAATATCGTCTAATAGTAGCCAGAATAAAGTTTAAAAGACGCCGCAGGTACAGAAGGGGTTAAAGTGCATATCAAAATATACCCATAAAACAACTCTGATATTTTTTGCTTGGGTAACAAAACTCCTGAGAGGTCCACAAACTGTTATAAATGACTGTACAATTCTCATGTCGTGTGGAATTACCTGCTGTGTCTGACTGTGATGTGCACGTAATATAATTATGAGAGAGAGAGAGAGAGAGAGAGAGAGAGAGGAGTAAATTAATTGACTGACCGAGATAACGAGAGAGAATAAAGAATGAGATAAAACCCCGATATACTAAGATTATTCTATAAATAATAATGTGTCAATGAAGGAAAATATGAAGAAAAAATTATTTAGAAAAAAAATAATGTGATAATAATTAACAGTATTACCGGTAATCAAGAAGACCAGAGGAAGATATGAAAGGAGCATAGCTCATGTGAGATTAATTTGGGAATACCGGTACATTATTTTTTCACCTACCGGTACTTGTTGATATGTATATTATCAGTGTATAAGCTATACATGTCTGTCTGTCTGTCTGTCTTATCTGTCTATCTATCTATCCGTCTAGCTATTTATTTATCTATCTATCCATCCGTCTAGCTATTTATCTATCTATCAAGCTATTCATCCATCCACATATCTATCTATCCATCTCAATCTCCCGACAGTGGCCATTTCCCCATACGCACGCACGAGTCTAACACAAAAGCTACCCCTCCGGAAACAATTATACA
This sequence comes from Paralithodes platypus, assembly GCA_032716605.1. Taxonomy (NCBI): domain Eukaryota; kingdom Metazoa; phylum Arthropoda; class Malacostraca; order Decapoda; family Lithodidae; genus Paralithodes; species Paralithodes platypus. The sequence goes on along the minus strand of CM064520.1, from coordinate 17,494,447 downwards.
GTGCCTACGGTGTTTCGCTCGGCCCCACTACCTGTTTCCGGCACCGTAGTACAGTACAGTATATCACCGTTGTCTGGTCTGGTCTGGTCTGGCAGGCAGGCAAAAGGTGTAAGATTTGTGGACTACTTCTGGTTCGATAGGCTCAATGTTTACTTCTTCTTATTATTATTATTCTTTTCCTTCTATTTTCTGTCTTCTCCTTATTTTCTTCTTCTTCTTTTTCTTCTTCTGTCGCACACGTTTTCTTTTCCCCGTCATTGGAGTGGCTTCATCTATATTTTGTTATGGGTTAGGTTTTGTTCAGTAAGGTTAGATCAGACTAGGTGAAGTTAGGTTAGATTAGGTTCATGTTTAGTAGAGTGGGTTAATGTTAGGTTAGTTTAGGTTTAGTAAGGTTAGGTCAGTTTAGGATAACTTAGGTTTGTGAGAACTGAGCGATCTCTGCCATACCCATAGCTTACTCTGACTGTTCCTTTTACTTATATATTTTCTAGATCTCAAGTGACGGCGTCTCTTCCGTGGATTGACCTCCCAATCTACCAAGATTGGAAGCCAAAGCGTCACATTTTTCCTTTGCCCCTCAACTTTCTCTTCATAATTGCTGAGGGGCACAGGGCCCTGGGTGTGGCTTTGGTTTCCCGGGCGTTTCCTCACCCTCCCCAGCTCCCCGCCATGGAGTGGCTTCGGTCACCCAGGCTTTATTGTGGTCGGCAGGGAGGGTTCTGTGGGGGCGCTCGGTTATGGCCTTGGCCTTGCTCGGGGCCTTGGGGCTGTTCGGCCAGGCAGCTTGGGGAACAGCAACAACAACAACAACTTAGGTTTGGTTATGATTGGCGTTAAGGCGAATACTCTCAATTGCTTTTTACAGCATCTCCTGAACTTCAACAATAATCTAAAGACATTTGTAGTCTCTTTTCTATTGGCATTATCGACTAGACAATAGATTAATGATCGTAAGTGTCTGAAATAATAGAAAACTTTAACTCGTGGGCTTCCAGATCAGGGTTGACGAGGAAAGTGGTCGAAACAAAAGCTCCTGTATACTCTCCCTCTAGATGGGTGTGGGTGAAAGGCTTACAGTATGCAGATCGTTAAGGGGGATCACCTGCTTTTGTTCTCTCCCTTTCTCTCTTTCTCTGGCTTGTATCCATTCGGCCCCATTCAGCCTACTGTTTTAAGACTTTTATCCCCATCCAGGTGTCGATTTCTTCCTGGCGAGCGATAGCGAGCCAGCATTGTATGAAGAAATCCGGCTTTGCCGGAGAAATTTTTCTACCGAAAAATATACAGATTTAGCCTGCTGTCAAACCATTTAAAAAAATATGCTGGCTCGCGGGGGTAAGCGTCCAAAAACAGTAGGCTGAATGGGGCCGAATGGATACAACTCAGGGAGAGAGAGAGAGAACAAAAAAACTAGGTGGGCCCTCTTACTAGTCGGGAGTCGGTAGCGGCAGATGTGGTGGCGGCGTCAGTGTTGGTAGGGGAGAAAGTGAAGAGCTGCTCTTGTCAACAGTGGTGGTGGTGGGGGGGCTTTGTTGAGGGGGTACTACTCGCTTTTTAGGGACCTCCTTCTCCCTCGTGTTTAGCATATTAGTTTTGAGATTTTAAGACGTTCCTTCCATTAGTTTGTCGATTTTAAGACCTTTCGCCCCATTTTTGTGTCAATATTTAGACCTTTCGTGCCATTTAGGTGTTGATCTTTTCCTGGCGAGCGATAGCGAATTTGTAATTTTAAGAGAAACCGGCCTTCGGCTGGGACATTTTTCTACTGAAAAAATGTACAAATATATCTGTCTAGGGGGTGTTTTTCTAAGCTTGATGGAGGTCTAGTCAGGAAACTATAAATAATCCTTAATCGATCCTTAGAAACACCCTTCAATTGACCACTGGTGAGTTTGGGTCTCTAAGGAAGTTGGAGCTGTGGCCATCAATATTTAGCAGAATTATCAGCTAATATACGGACATAATACATATATAAATACATGAAACCAAATTGATCATACTTTTTATCCATCAGAAACCCACACCATCATTGCATATCTCTTTATTACCAATGTTCACGGCTCCAACTTCCTTCTAGCCTGGAACTCGCAAGTGGTCAATTCGATCATGTTTTCTTTTAGTTTATACCGGTACTGGCATTAGATATATATAGATATGTAAAGACCTCTCGTATTCGAAGTGTTGGTTGGAATTATACGTAATTAACCATTATAAGGGGGTAGTACTCGCTTTTTCTGGACCCCCCTAGTCCCTCATGTTTAACATATTAGTTTTGAGGTTTTAAGACGTTCGTTCCGTTAGTTTGGCGATTTTGAGACCTTTCGCCCCGTTTCGTTGTCAATTATGAGACCTTTCGTGCAATTTAGGTGTCGTTTTTTTCCTGGCGAGCGATAGCGAGCCTGTAATTCTAAGAGGAATTGGCCTTTAGCTGGGACATTTTTCTACCGAAAAATGTACAAATATATCTTGAAATGAGGTCTAGGGGGTGTTTTTCAAAGCTTGATGGAGGTCTAGCGAGGAAACTAAAAAATAAATGAATACATGAATTAATAGACCAAAAACTAGCCATAAATATTGCTATACCAATAATGAATTATGAGTACATTTCTGGCCGTTACCAAGGTTTTATCAGCCTCAATCGTGTGTACAGTTGTGAGGCATAATGGCTACGCACCCACTTATCGATGTAACCAAATCCAAACGAGACAATACAATTCATATTATTTTTCACCAACTCACCAATTAAGGGGAGACTGACCGTTTGTTTGGTCTATTACTTCATGTATTCATATATTTATTTAGTTTCCTCCCTAGACCTCCATCAAGCTTAGAAAAACACCCCCTAGACCCCCTTCAAGATAAATTTTTACATTTTTCGGTAGAAAAATGTCCCGGCCGAAGGCCGATTCCTCTTAAAATTGCAGGCTCGCTATCGCTCGCCAGGAAATAATCCAAACCTAAATAGCACGAAAGGTCTTAAAATTGACAACGAAATGGGTCGAAACGTGTTAAAATCGCCAAACTAATGTGCCGAACGTCTTATAATCTCAAAACTAGTGGGGCTAAACATAGGGAGAAGGGGGTCCAGAAAAACGGTCTGCCTCCCCTTAATTTACAAATAAACCTAACTAATGAAATCAATGAAAGTAAGGAATACATGTGGTACTCCAAGGACTCGAACCTAGGACACTCACACCGAAATTCAGCAAATGTTTTAAATCTTGGCTCTAAAGGTTTATACTATGTAAATGGATGTATACTTATTTAATTCCATACCTAGTGAATTTAAGGGGAGGTATTTAGTTTGTTCCCTAGACCCCCAACAAGTTTAAAGTTACACCCTCTTGAGTCCCTTTCAAGATTAATTTGTACATTTTTCGGTAGAAAAATGTCCCGGCCGAAGGCCGTTTCCTCTTAAGTTACAGGCTCGCTATCGCTCGCCAGGATAAAATTGACACCTGAATGGCACGAAAGGTCTTAAAATGGGGTGAAAGTTCTTAAAATCGCCAAACTAACGGGGCAAACATCTTAAAATCTCAAAAGCAATGGGGCTAGACATGAGAGAGAAAGGAGTCAAGAAAAAAGTCCCTCAAGTGGATATCTCCCCTTAAACACCATATGAGGAGAGCACTTTATTGACAACGTTTCGCAAATAGCTTCTTCAGGAATATAGCTATCTGCGAAGCGTTGTCAATAAAGTGCTCCTCCTCCTTCTATCTATCTATTGCCTGACGCCGTGATCCCCGAAGGGGTGGCCACGAACGAACCGCCCCCATGCACCTCTGTCCCCAGTCAGTCGACGCCCCTTCCCCCCCAACCAGCACCGCCTTCGTTCATGTACTTCCTCACTCTATCCTTCCACCTCTCAGTCGGCCTACCTCTCCCTCTCTGTCCCTCTACCTCGCTCTCGTACACCCTCTTAGCCATTCTCTCGCTTTCCATACGTTCCATATGGCCGAACCATCTCATATTGTTCCTTTTCACACTTTCCAGCACATCTACCTCCACACCACACCTCCTTCTTACTTCCTCATTAGTCTGTCTATCCCTCCATGTAACTCCTCCTCATATGGTGTTTATATTCATACTGTTATTTGAACATTCCATACCCAAGTTCATATAATATCATCATTATAAAATTCAGTCTCTGGTAAATGTGTTATCATCTTTAATGTTATGTATTTGGATCCCTAACATACGTACCAGTCACGGTGAAAGTTTGTTAGACTCCTTTTATTGAGTACCATCTCTTGTTATGCCCGGCTTACAGATGCCGCCAGTAGTGTCACCTAGTGTGTGTAGAGGGGCTTGGGCACGGTGATGAGATGTTTAGTTTTGCCTGTACTGACTCCACATCTTTATATTCTCAACATGGAGAGATTACAGTATTTTTTTAAGTGGTGCGCATATACCAAGAACAATTGTGCATCATAATATTGAAGCAACTTGAGCTGCGTGTGAGATATAGTTGAATATTATGAACGTAGTCATTAACCCACGCAGTACCAGGGACGTTCCTTTCATCATATTTTGGCAACTATTAGACGATTTTATTCAGCTTAGGAAGAACCTCTAGTAACAAAGTAGGCTTCAAACTATCCCAACCAACCCTTTTATCTACCACAGATCCTTGATGGTGATGGTGATGGGCTGGTCTATCAGAGTGAGAACTGAGCGATCTCTGCCATACCCATAGCTTACTCTGACTGTTCCTTTTACTTATATATTTTCTAGATCTCGAGTGACGGCGTCTCTTCCGTGGATTGACCTCCCAATCTACCAAGATTGGAAGCCAAAGCGTCACATTTTTTCCTTTGCCCCTCAGCTTTCTCTTCATAATTGCTGAGGGGCACAGGGCCCTGGGTGGGGCTTTGGTTTCCCGGGTGTTTCTGTCGCCCTCCTCAGCTCCACGCCATGGAGTGGCTTCGGTCACCCATGCTTTATTGTGGTCGGCTGGGAGGGGTCTGTGGGGGTGCTCGATTATGGCCTTGGTCTTGCTCGGGGCCTTGGGGCTGTTCGGCCAGGCAGCTTGGGGAACAACAACAACAACCACAGATCCTTCCTAAGCTGCATAATATCGTCAACATATAGCTAGAATAAAATATAACACACGTAGCTGGTACTCAAAGGGTTTCGGTATATGATAGAAACACAGAGTAGGAATTCATTATGCATTCTCAATTAAACTATGAGCGCTTAAGGGGAGATTTCCACTTGAGGGATTTTTTTCTGGACCCCTATCTCTCTCATGTTTAGCCCCATTGCTTTTTAGATTTTAAGACGCTCGCCCCCTTTAGTTTGGCGATTTTAAGAACTTTCGCCCCATTTCTGTCAATTTTAAGAATTTTCGTGCCATTTAGGTGTCGATTTTTTCCTGGCGAGCGATAGCGAGCCTGTAATTTGAGGGACACCGGCCTTCGGCCTGGACATTTTTCTACCAAAAAATGTACAAATTTATCTTGAAAGGGGGTCTAGGGGGTGTAATTTTAAGCTTGATGGAGTTCTAGGGAAGAAACTAAATACCTCCCCTTAACCTTTTCTCAATATGAAATATAATGCATGTGTTAATATACTACACGATAGTTGGGTACCTGTACAGTTATTCATGCATGCATATAAATTAACTTACACATAGACGGACAGACGGATGAACAGAATAATATAAAGACCTACCAGTGTGTGGGTGTGAGAGAGAGAGAGTGAGAGTGAGTGTGAGAGAGTGAGTGTGTGAGTGAGAGTGACAGCATGTTTGTGAGTGACTGTGTATGTGTACCTGTGCAATTACTAGAGTGCTGTCATGTATACCTGTAAGCAGTCCTTCTCGGCCGGCCAGCTCAGCAAACACTATTAAATGTATCTTGTGTACCGCTTCCCTCAGGCGTGCTAAGGTGGGGAGAACATTATTTGTTATTTGATACTCTCTCTCTCTCTCTCTCTCTCTACAGTGTTTTTTTTTCTATCTGAGTGAGAGATACAAAAGGCAGAACTGCCCGCGGCAAGTGCCTCCCCCAGAGTTGAAAGAGTGACAGGGCCAAAATCAAGGGACGTTCGAGCCAAAATGCCTGGACAGACGGAGTTTGCAGTAATTTAAGTCATAGGAAGAGGGACAGACTGATTCAGGGAGAGAGTTCCAGAACTCAGCTGTTGAATAGAAGAAAGATTGAGAATAACATTTCACTCTTGGGTTGGAGAGTTGCACATAGTAGGTAGGGGTGGGATTGTAAATAACAAGTGGAAAAAATTGCCAGGGAAAGTGGTGCAATTTAATACAATCGAAACATTCAAAAGGAATCTAGACATTAATTTCGATGAGGTTTGGTTAATATAAATACAAATATAAATACAAATAAATAGGTTAATTATCCGTAGTAATTTGTGTTTTACAAGTTCGATCTTTGCTATAAATTTACCGTTAGCAAGTTTCTCATTCTACAGGGGGCCTTTTTCCCCAGCTGTATTTCATGCCGGCCCTTGTTTGGAGGGAGTGGTGGGTGGGGAGAGAGCCTTCTGCTTTGCTAGCCTTACCTTCCACTTAGTAGCAAATTTGGTTAGATATAAGTCCGGACTGCCTAGTAGGCCCCGCAAGGTCTGTGCAGTCTGTGAAAATATGTAACTATATGTAAGTCTCTCACACACACTTAAAATATATCTTGTGTACTACTTCCCTCAGGCGTGGTAGAATGGGGTGAAAATACTCTTAGTTAACTTTTTGTGGTATTTTTTGGTATTGTAACCATTTCCAACGCTCTCTCTCTCACTCTCTCTCTTTCTCTCTCTCTTTATATGTACGGTATTTTGTGTACTGCTTAAGGGTGTCACAGGGTATTTAGGCTTAAAAATACTTGAAATCTTGAAAATGTATGATATTGCCGTCAAATTATCCATTCAACATCTCTTCATAGGCCTGTGAATTTTTATTGTTAGATTCCATTTGGAAATCTTTCTCTTTTTATGTTTTTTCAAACTTTCGTGGACCCGAAATCAGGTAAAAAAAAAAAATCCACTTTTGTTAGATTTTGAGAACATGCTATGCACGAATGGGAGGGAGTAGAAGAAAAAGCCTTGTAGACTTTTATAGAGTTTTTTATGCAATTTTCAATGGTATACAAAAGTTCCTTGTATAGCCAGTAGTTATTGAGCCTATCGATTTTAAATATCGCTAAAATTACGTTTGATACGTAATAATGTTAGAGGACTAAAAAAAAAACACTACTCAAACTTTTCGGGCAGTTTTCTCAAAACGTAAATTATCGTAAATTACCGAAATTTTAAATTATTAGGCTCAGTAACTACTGGTCCTACCAGGCTCGTTCATATATCATTGGAAAGCATTTGAAAAACTCTATAAACTGTCTCACCCATTGTCTTCTACTCCTCCCTGTTCGTGTCGTCAAAGTTGGAACAAAGTGAACAAAAATCTTCCTAATTATCTAACCGCCTTTATTCCAAATCTAGATACGTTAACACAAAATTAATGGACCAAATAAAAGAAACACCTTTTGTGAGCTGATTGAACACTAAAACAAGATGATGCAGGGGATTTTGTAGGACATCATCTATTTTTCGTAGTGGTGTTATTTTTAACCTAATGTTGATCTAATTCAGAAATTAAAAAACCCATGTTCAATTTTAGCTTTAGCTTTAGCTTGGGGACCCGCAGAGGGCTGCACACGGGCAGCATGATATGTGGGAGTTGTGTGGGGAGTTATGGGACTAATTGGAAGGATGAGGATGAGGACTAGGAGACATATTTTCTTCGATCCTACCTTTAAATTGGACTGTGCCAAGCTTCATCTCTGATAGTCCCCTATAAGAGTGCCCAATCTCATACACATTGGACGTATTATACCAGGAGTAAATACGCTGTGACCTCCTTAACCCTTCCTGTATCAGTGCCGTCCTTACATTTGTATTCTGGCTACTATTTGACGACTTTATTAAGTTTAAAAAGGGCCTCCAGCAATGAACAGGCTTCAAACTATCTCACTCAACCTTTTGTATTACCACAGATCCTTCTTAAGCTACACAAAATCGTCTACATATAGCTAGAATACAATTAAAAAGACGTCGCCGGTACAGTAGGGGTTAACACGTGGTAAACGGGGGGGGGGGGAGGGGGGTAGATATTGCTGTAGTTAACCTTGTGTAGTTTTATTTGGTATTGTAATTGTCTATGAAGGGTTCTCTCTCTCCTTGTTTTGTTTTGTTTTGAAAATTGGGAAGATGGAATGGGTGAAACTTGAATCTGTGTGTGTGTGTGTGTGTGTGTGAGAGAGAGAGAGAGAGAGAGAGAGAGAGAGAGAGAGAGAGAGAGAGAGAGTTATATAGATAGATAGAGAGAGAGGGGGGTATGATACACCCCCCTTCTCTCTCTCTCTCTCTCTCTCTCTCTCTCTCTTTACATAATAAACATGAAAACGTAATAGTGCCACTATTCAAAAGTATGGTGAGGCCCCACCTTGAATATGGTGTGCAGTTCTGGTCACCTTATCTGATCAAGGACATTGTACGACTCGAGTCAGTACAGCGTAGAGCGACGAAGATGATACCCTCATTAAGAAATAAACCATATGAAGAAAGACTTAAACGATTGAACCTGTTCTCATTAAAAAAGAGGAGGTTGAGGGGTCAGCTTATTGAGTGCTTTAAGATACTAAAAGGTTTTGACAAAGTCGATGTAAATGCACTATTCACATTAATCAATACTAATCAAACTCGCGGAAATGGAATGAAATTAAAAACCAAAAAGGCAAACCTAGATGTCACAAAGAGTTTCTTCACCTACAGTGTGGCGACAGAGTGGAATAAACTACCAGCGAGAGTGGTGGAGAGCGACACAATAAACGCTTTCAAGAGAAGGCTTGACCTCTATCTGCAGAGGGCTGGGGTGATATGAAAAAAAAAAAAAAAAATTTGTATGTATGTATGTGTATATGTGTGAGTGTGTGTGTATGTGTGTATATGTATGTACCGGTGTATATATACAGGGTGATTCAGTAACCCTTTTCATAAATTTAATGGCAAATTCGGGAGACAAAAATAAGACTAATTTACTCTATGACCCTTAGGGTGAGTCTTTGATATGATGGAGATATTACACCTTTAAAGTTATCGATAGATAGAAAAGAAAAAAATCTAAGGAGTGAGAATGAAAATGTCGTTGCTAATACAACTACGACTATTACTACTACTACTACAGCTACGATGAATAGAGTATTAATTATGATGATGGTGATAAAATGCTAATGTTCTTTTGAGCATTAAGACAACTGCTACCATATGCAACCATTTACATACCACGTGTAAGCAAAGAAACAATCTTTAGATTCATGTACAGATTGATTCAAGATTCATTAAGACGAGCGGAGTATCATAGCTCAAAGTCGGCAGGAAGATCCCTCCTCCTCCATTTACCCCTCTTCCACCACTTACTCCTCCTCCTCTTCCTCTTACTTATCCTCCGCCGCCTGCTTCTCCCCTTGCTACTACTACTACTACTAATACAATGATTATTAATAATAATGATGATGATAATACAAATACAGTAGTAATGTACCTTTGTAAATTGCGAAACGAACTGCATCCAGCTACCATATGCAGGCATTTTGATACCAAGTCTTGGTTACGCTACCCTGCCAGTTAGCAACGACATTTTCATTCTCACTCTTTAGATTTTATTCTTTTTTATCTATCGATAACTTTAAAGGTGTAATATCTCCATCATATCAAAGACTCACCCAAAGGGTCATAGAGTAAATTAGTCTTATTTTTGTCTCCCGAATTTGCCATTAAATTTATGAAATGGGTTACTGAATCACCCTGTAATATATATATATATATATATATATATATATATATATATATATATATAGTTTGTAAGGCTAGACTGCCTAGTAAGGACCTTGAGGTCTGTGTGGTCTGTGTATCTATGTAGCTCTATGTAGCTCTCTCTCTCTCTCTCGCGCCTGATATGTACCTTGTGAACTGCTTCGCTCAGGCATAGTAAACTTGGGGAAAAAATACTTTCTTAGTTGCTTTTTATTGCCCTTTTTTATCTCCATGGTGGCGTGGCAGGTAGAACACTATAGAGGTGGATTAAGGGGGGTCGCCGTTTTTTTTTATCTTTCTCTCCTTTTCTCTCTTTCCCTGGCTTGTATCCATTCGGACCCATTCAGCCAACTATTTTAAGACGTTTATCCCCATCCAGGTGTCGATTTCTTCCTGGCGAGCGATAGTGAGCCAACATTGTATGGAGATTTCCGGCTTCGCCGGGGATTTTTTTTTTTATCAAAAAATGTACACATTTAGCTTGCTGTCAAAACAAAAATATATACATGCTGGCTCGGTACCGCTCGCCAGGAAAGTATTGACACCTGGATGGGGGTGAACGTCTTAAAACAGTAGGCTGAATGGGGCTGAATGGATACAAGCTAAAGAGAGAGGGAGAGAAAGATAACAAAAGCGAGGTGGGCTCCCTTAAGGGGGGATGCGCGTATTTATTTGCTCATTTGCGCATTTTGTTTATTATTTGTTTAGTTTCCTCCCTAGACCTAACACAATAGTAAGCAATGTCCTATCTTGTTCATACTCAGCATGAATGGGTATAGTAGTTGTAAGATGCTATACTAAGTTAAGGGGAGATCTCCACTTGAGGGATTTTTTTCTTGACCCCTTTCTCCCTCATGTTTAGCCCCATTGCTTTTGATATTATAAAATGTTTGCCCCGTTAGTTTAGCGATTTTAAGAACTTTCACCCCATATTAAGACCTTTCGTGCAACTCAGGTCTCGATTTTATCCTGGCGAGCGATAGCGAGCCTGTAATTTAAGAGGAACCGGCCTTCGGCCGGGACATTTTTCTACCGAAAAATGTACAAATTTATCTTGAAAGGGACTCAAGGGGGTGTAATTTTAAGCTTGATGGAGGTCTAGGGAACAAACTAAATACCTCCCCTTAAGACGTGTGTTTTTTTAGTATTGCTGGCCTGATAGTTACGAGTTTCAGGATACGATAGTCATTAGGAGATCATTATAATGAGGTACCGTAACATGGCCTAACTTCGGTCAAGGGGGTTATACGTCGGACATTTCTGGATGAAAGTATATAAGCTACAGTTATGGAACAATGGCTCTGCATTATGGAAGAACACCGGCAGACATACTGGTTTTTCCATAACATCACGTATTTATCCCATAACTGCGGTTCAATATATTTGTTTTTCCAGAATGTCCGAAATTATATGAGGAGCTTAGATGAACAAAGCCGCATAAGCCAATGCCCACGTATTCGAAAACCACACTTAAGTGTTGTACTAAATCTTCATGAATTAAATAAATAGGAACAAAATATAGTGATCTTTCTAAAACTGAATGATAGTTGGCCCTTAATCACAAATTAGCACTCATCCCCGTATTTTAGAACCGCACTTAAGTGCTTCCCTAACGCTATATCAAACGAAGACAATACAACGGACTCCACATTTGTGATAAAGGGCTAAATATCATTCGGTTTCAAACAGAGCATTAGATTTTGTTTCTGTATATTTCGTTCATGAATGTTTAGTGCAGAATTTAAGGGTGATTTTAGAATATGGGGACGTTGGCTTATGCGGCCTTGTTTCTATATGCTCCTCATATCCCCGTCCAAACTTACGTCATTTTACCGGTACTTGTTCTTGAGTATTCTGCATAAGGAAGTTCAGTTCGTGGGATCGTATCGTAGGATGGTGCCTGTATTTCCGTGACTGCTTTCACTGCTGCCTCCCGTTCATCATTAGCAGTACAATAACACGGCGTGTTAATAATTGTTCGACCCAGTTGTAAAAAAAAATGTAGTGAAAGTTTAGAGATTACACTGAGAGGGAAGCTGGGTACGTGGGACAGAGAGAGAGAGAGAGAGAGAGAGAGAGAGAGAGAGAGAGAGAGAGAGAGAGGGTTTGGGGGTGGGGTTAAGAATTGCAATAATTAGTTCGCATCTCATTAACCTTGCAGTCCATCCCAACGAGATAATTTAAAACATAGCTTGCATTGTGCACGACACTTAATGAAATGTGCAAACTCATTCGAGGGAAGTTTGATTTGGGTAGATAGTTTCTTATGTGTGGAGAGAGAGAGAGAGAGAGAGAGAGAGAGAGAGAGAGAGAGAGACGTCAATCGCAGGAAGCTGGTGCATTAGGTATTTAAGAGAAAGTTATCTGACGGCAAAGGGGGCAGGAAAGCGAAGGAAGGGAAGTAGAGGGGTTCATTTATATGTATGTACCGGAACCAATCTATATTAATGTCTAAGTCACCCATGCAGTAAATACGCTCGGTGGCTCAAGAGAAAACGGCTTTGTTGTTGTTATTCGTAGACATCGTTAAGGGGGGTCACCTGCTTTTTACTCTTTTTCTCCTTTTCTCTCTGTCTCTGGCTTGTATCCATTCGGCCCCATTCAGCCAACTGTTTTAAGACGTTTAACCCCATCCAGGTGTCGATTTCTTCTTGGCGAGCGATAGCGAGCCAGCATTGTATGGAGAAATCCGGTTTCGCCGGATACATTTTTCTATCGAAAAATGTATAAATTTAGCTTGCTGTAAAAAAAAAAAAAAATATATATGCTGGCTCGCTACCGCTTGCCAAGAAAATATTGACACCTGGATGGGGGTAAACTTCTTAAAACAGTAGGCTGAATGGGGCCGAATACTGTAGATACAAGCCAGAGAAAGAGAGAAAAGGGGAGAAAAGAAGCCTGTGACCCCCCTTAATTTTTTTTCCCGACCTCTTTTTCCCTCATGTTTATCCTCATTAGTTTAGAGATTTTAAGATATTTGCTTCATTAGCTATGATATTTGAAGTCCTTTCGTCTCATTGAGGTGTCATTTGGTTTCTGGTGAGCAATAGGGAGCCTAACATTGAGAGAAAATTGCCTTTGGCCCAGGTATTTTTCAACCGAAAAATGCACATATTTATCTCGAAAGGGGTTCTTGGGGGTGGTTTTTAAGATGTATGGAGTGCTATGGAGGAAAATATTACTACTAATATATAAATATGTAAATATACAAATTATATACAAATTTCCTCTTAGCAGGCTATGGACGATTATATGAAGCATTATCTGAGAAATTGCAAACATGAAATTCAAACAAGACATATTTTTGCATATAGTTGTTTATGAGGAGTCTATTTGTAATTATTTGTAAAAGTTATGGCAGAGGATTTTATAAGTGAATCTGGAAAAAAAGTAATTAAAAAAAAAAGCGGTAAACATACCAACATTTTCTTTATAAATGCCATTGTTGTCCTTGCCTGTACGGTACCGGTATAGATTCCTGTCCCCAGATGGCGTATTAGGCGCTAAGGGGAGATTTTTAGTTTGTTCCCTAAACATCCATCAAGTTTAAAATTACACCTCCTAGACCCCCTTCCAAGATACATTTGTACATTTTTCGGTAGACAAATGTCCCGGCCGAAGGTCAGTTCCTCTTAAATTATAGGCTCGTGTGATGCCTGCAGCTTAGCAGAACGCCACGTGGGCTCAGCCACTCGCTAACACTCGCCAGGGCAATGAATTTGGCTACAGTCTATCTACAATGTTGTACTTTCTTTCTTGTGAATCGTCATGTCACAGGCAGTACAGAAGTGGTCTTTATTTTCGCCTGTGACAATGCATTATATTTTATATCATCAGTTATAAGTTTACTGTATAAGACTGAATGATACAGCTAGAGAGTGTGAGTGAGTAAGTACAGGAGGCAGAGGGTAGTCGCGTAGTGTTACACGTTGTCTCGGTGACGTTATGCCACGGCCGGGCCCTCTGAGTGGCTGGCCGCCTCACCACCCTCCTGCCCCGTCAGGAAGTGGTCCCCCCCCGCACTCCCTGCTGCCTTGTGTCTTCCTTCCTCAGAGCTTGCCTGACCAGCATACCCTTCACATCTCCCCTTGCTACCTGTCCCCGACTTCTACCTATAGAACACTTTCTCTCTCTCTCAACTTCTTACCTCTCATTCTTCCACTCTATTTAACATCATAACTCCCCTTTGGTTCTGCACGATTTCATATATCGGCCATCGTATTATATGCTGAAGCTCTCGGATATTACATGTTTAGTTAGGCATTTTGGAGGGGTTACCATTTTGTCTGTAGAGGTTTGACACACTCACGGTGTCTCCCTACCTTTTGCTTGGTTGGCTGCTGGGCTATTTAATGCTAGACTGGGGTGAGGCTATTGTTGTTGTGATTTCCGATGTGTACCAGGTTTTGTTGAACCTGTACAATTGCAACGGATATGTGGGAAGCCTAGGTGGTCTTTCTGACTGTGTACCTTGTGAGTTTAGCACTGTGTTGCGAGTGAGAGCTTTTGCCTCTGCCACCCAACACTGTGCTAACTCGTTTTTGCTTTGACTTTGAGAGGGTCGCCAGGAGAGAACCAGATACTAGCGATCTGGATCTCTCAAAAGAGCACCCCGTCATTTAACGTAATTTGGCCGTACAGTCTTAAGGCCCTCGCTAGGCTACGAGCCGCTTGCTCAGCCATTGTTTCCTAGCCTACTACATCCCAGCTAGACTTTATTCGCCTAGCAGACACCCGATTAAGATTATAAGCTCTTATGTTATGTATACAGCATTTTTATTCACGTTGACTGTAAGCCTTGGTTGTTGTTGAGTTGCACAACCCGAGCAGGCTTTTTGAGTTGCCTGAGGAAGTACTTCTTTTGTTGTTGGAGATAATACTATTGTGCATTTATTATTATTCCCGTGCCAGTTAACCCTGTATGTCCATACACTTGTCATATCTTGTTCCTGCTTTATATAACAGTTCAAAATCCGATTCAATCATCTTAAGCAGCATCAGACTTTCTTCAGAAGATTCCTGCTCGATGCTTTAGGACTTTCGTTCACTTTCTTTAATATAGGAGTGACAGTTTATTATTGTTTAGAGTAACTTTAATTATACCTTCTTCTTGTTTGCATTAAATCATTGCAGTGATTTAATTAATCTCTCTATCCTTTTCCTTGTATACATTATTAACGTAATTGTATGTGGTTGTGATCAGGCTGTATCAGAGATCATCAGCCTGTAGTAGTAGTGCATTTATACCGAGTTATAGGATACCCCGTTATCGCAGATTTAACTCTGGAGGGTATAGGTGTTTTTGTGCGCCGGCATTATAAGTTCGAGGGTTGGATCTAGTGTTACCGTTGTGGTTGTGTGCCTTTCTAGTCCAATGATTAAGAGCCCTTGTTTTATACGAGTCCCGGTCGTAACACTCGCTATCGCTCGCCAGGAAAAAATCGACACCCAAAAATCACGAAAGGTATTTAAATGTACAGAAATGGGGCGAAAGTTCTTATAATCACCAAACTAATAGGGCGAACGTTTTAAAATCTAAAACAGAAAAAAAAAACAATGGGTCTAAACATGAGGGAGAAAGGTGTCCAGAAAAAAATCCCTCAAGTGGAAATGATAAGATATACATAGATTACGTATGGCAGTGTAGAACAAAAACTGCAACCTGGCACATCCGTGTATCAACAACTTGTCTTGCCAAACCAGAGGAGCTAGTTAGGGCAGCTCTCTCGACACCCTCCTCTGGTCTGGTCTGGGCATGGTGATACCTTTGGAAATATAACAACAACAACAACAACAACAACAAAAAGCAAGAGAGAGTGTGTGAAAATGCAGGCTATATACAAAGACATATAAAACACTATCTATAATATCTAAACAATTATTGTAGACAGTCAATAGAGTTTGTTTTAATGATAATGTAATCGTATATTAAATAACTGTTTATATTAAGCAAAAACTCTAATACCGGTATATGCAATAAGTGGTTGTATATAGAAATACATAATCCAAATATATTATATAGAAAAGTATATAACATTGAAAAAACACAAATAAAGAGCTAGATAAACTTCTACCTTTTATAATCATACTGTATATATATTGTAAATGCTTTTCCGAAGCTAACCAGATGGGTTCCATTAAAAAGATGACACGTAAAGAATAACCAATTGAGAACAACATCTGTCACAACGTATAATTATATATTTGGTTGTCTTTTGTATTTGTGGTCATGTTCAGGTGTATATTTAGTTGATAGACAATATAAAACATACTAGTGCTATAATGGGTGTTTGTTCTATATATTAAGTTATTAATGTTAAATATTATGTTTGATGTTTGTGTATCAATTGTTTATATTTATCACACACACACGCACACACACACACACACACATACACACACACAAATACACACACACACACATATATATAAATATATATATACCTGTATATATACTGTATATATATATATATATATATATATATATATATATATATATATATATATACACGTACATGCACATACACACAAACACAAACACAATTACATACATGCTCACACACAGATACTGAGAGAGAGAGAGAGAGAGCAAATAAAAACCCTACATGTGAAACTCCTTAATGATCATACAGAGGAAGGAAGGTACGGCCATTAAATATACCCAACAGTACGTAGTACCCTCGTACCATCACGCAAAAACTATGTAATAATATATATATATATATATATATATATATATATATATATCCAATTCACAACAGTTTAAATCCGGTTGTTTACCTTTCTCCGTTCTAATAATAGGTACTGTAGGTCGGTAGGTAGGTAGGTAGGTAGGTAGGTAGGTAGGTAGGTAGGTATGTAGGTAGGTAGGTAGGTAGCTAGCTAGTTAGGTAGGTAGGTGGTGGATAGGCAAATGAGAGGGTAGAGTGAAGATAAGAGTGGAAGGGAAGAAGGATGTGGAAGAGAGAAAGGTTATGTACATTTATGATATACCTTTATGTTGACGACAGTGAAATATTGTTAATGGATGATAATACTTACTAATATGTCAACAATATTACTTTCTTTAAAGATATAATGGCTGTTTTGTTGTTCTATTTATTCAGTTATTCATAAAATCTTAATCAGAAGTGTGTAGATAGTTTTACAATAGAGCAGTTGAAGAGGAGAGTAGATAGTATTATGTATAATTCGCAATGGATGTGCTGCATTTTTGACTATCTATATTTACCTAGAATATCTCCCAAGGATGGACTGCAATGTCTTTAAGATACTAAATAATCTTGTAACTCCTCATAACTCTCTCTTTTCTTAAGGGGGGGTCACCTGCTTTTTTTCTCTTTCTCTCCTTTTCTCTCTTTCTCTGGCTTGTATCCATTCGGCCTTATTCAGCCTACTGTTGTAAGACGTTTATCCCCATCCAGGTATCAATTTCTTCCTGGTGAGCGATAGCGAACCAGCATTGTATGAAGAAATCCGGCTTCGCCGGAGACATTTTTCTATCGAAAAATTTACAAATTTAGCCTGCTGTCAAAAACTGTAAACACAATTTACTGGCTCTCTACCGCTCGGCAGGAAAATCGACACCTGGATGGGAGTAAACGTCTTAAAATAGTAGGCTGAATGGGGCAGAATAGATACAAGCCAGAGAAAGAGCGAAAAGGAGATAAACAAAAAACTTTGACCCCCCTTAAAGCCGACCCCATTTATCGACTGGTTAGCGTTCAGTGTCACGTATCATCGTTCACGGATGATGGTGTTCGCTGAGGCGTAGAAATATTGCTGTCATTCGGAGCATTTGCGACGTTGCATCTCCTTATGATCGTCGTATCTTTGAATTATGGCGTCGTAATTCTCGCTCCAGCAGTATTGGAGATGTCATAAAAGTGTATATATTAACTTATGATTTCCTATATGCTGTTCATTTTGCTACTGTTAGACGATTTTATTAATTTTAACCCTTTGAGTACCAGCGGCGTGTGTTATATTATATTCTAGCTATGTTTAGACGATAGTATGCAGCTTAGGAAGGATCTGTGGTGTATGAAAGGGTTGGTTGAGATAGTTTGAAGTCATATTATGGCCTGAGGTCCTTCCTAAGCTGTATACGATCGTCTAATAGCTGCCACAATATGATGACAAGGACGTCCATGGTACCGGTACTGTACGGGTTAAGGGGAGATATCCACTTGAGGGATTTTTTTCTTGACCCCTTTCTCCCTCATGTTTAGCCCCATTGTTTTTGAGATTTTAAGACGTTCGCCCCATTAATTTGGCGATTTTAAGAACCCTCGCCCCATTTCTGTCAATTTTAAGACCTTTCGTGCCATTTAGATGTCGATTTTATCCTGGCGAGCAATAGCGAGCCTGTAATTTAAGAGGAACCGGCTTTCAGCCGGGACATTTTTCTACCGAAAAATGTACAAATTTATCTTGAAAGGGGCTCAAGAGGGTGTAATCTTAAGCTTGAAGGATATCTACGGACCAAACTAAAAACCTCCCCTTAAAGAGGGCCTCAAGCAATTAACAGGCTTCGAAATATCTCAGCTAACCCTTTTTAACTACGACAGATCCTTCTTAAACTGCACACAATCGTTTAAATATAGGTCGAGTATAATAATGATAAAGACGTCGCCGGTACAGAAGGGGTTAACTGCAGAATAAGACAACCGGAAACTTTTGTAATAAGTAGCATCATGTTCTGTTAATATGTATTTTGTTTTGTCCCTATTCTGGCTCTGTCTTGAGTCGGCCCCCCCTCCCCCCAACAAAAAATAGGAACAGTGGGGATTGGGCCTGAGTATATATATATATATAGATAGATAGATTTTCTGTAATTTTGCTTTCCTTTGTATTGTTCACTCTAGCCCCTGGTCGTTGTTTAGCAGTATGTTGTCTGAAGCAAGAGATCCACTGGACTCTTTAAGGGGGGTCACCTGTTTTTTTGTATCTTTCTCTCGTTTTCTTCCTTTCTCTGGCTTGTATCCGTTCGGCCCCATTCAGCCAACTGTTTTAAAACGTTTACCCCCATCCAGGTGTCGATATCTTCCTGGCGAGCGATAGCGAGCCAGCGTTGTATGGAGAAATCCGGCTTTGCCGGAGAAATGTTTCTATCGAAAAATGTACAAACTTGGCTTGCTGTTAAAACAAAAATATATACTGTGTATGCTGTCTTGCTACCGGTCGCCAGGAAAATATTGACACCTGAATGGGGGTAACCGTCTTAAAACCGTAGGCTGAATGAGGCCGAATGGATACAAGCCAAAGAGAGAGGGAGAGAAAAAAACAAAAAACAAGAGGTGGGCTCCCTTAAGGGGGTAGTGCTCGTTAATTTGCTCTATATATTGATGTTTTAATTTATTATTGAGTCGACCAAGCTTATAAAAACACCCTCTAGACCCCCTTTCAAGCTAAATTTGTAAACAAAATCGGTAGAAAAATGTCCCGGCCGGAGGCTACTTCCTTCTAAAATTACAGGTTCGCTATCACTCGCCAGGAAAAATAGACACCTAAATGGCACGAAAGGTCTTAATATTGCAAAAAACATGGGGCGCAAGGTCACAATATCATCAAACTAATGGAACGAACGTCTTAAAATATCAAAACTCATATGCTAATCACGAGGGAGAAAGGGGTTAAGAAAAAGCGACTACCTCCTCTTTAAAGTTTAGTCACGGGTCATAATATCGACTTCTTTTTCTCCTAGTGGACCCCATAAAGTGTTTTTTCCGAGGCTACACATCGTTATTTCTTGTAGATTGAAACGTTAGTAGTCGTTCAATGTTTTGTTTTTACTACCTCCATAATTCCTAGTCTGTTGATGTCTCTATAGACTAGTTCAATATACTTGTATATATAATAGCCTTTAAAACTCGTACAAAACCTTTATACTCATGTAATGTTTTGTTTTATAGGTTAGTTAAGGGGAGATCTCCACTCGAGTGATTTTTTTCTTGACCCATTTCTCCCTCATGTTTAGCCCCATTGCTTTTGATATTATAAAACGTTTGCCCCATTAGTTTAGCGATTTTAAGAACTTTCACCCCATATTAAGACCTTTCGTGCCATTCAGGTGTCAATTTTATCCTGGCGAGCGATAGCGAGCCTGTAATTTAAGAGGAACCGGCCTTCGGCCGAGACATTTTTCTACCGAAAAATGTACAAATTTATCTTGAAAGGGACTCCAGGGGGTATAATTTTAAGCTTGATGAAGGTCTAGGGAATAAACTAAATACCTCCCCTTAATAAGTTATATATCTATCTATATCATATGACCATAATTATGCATATTTAGAACACGCAATAAACTTGCAGTAAACTGCAACTTGCACTTCGGAAACTTTAAGTTTCTCGCCTAAAATATGCGTTTCGATAAATTGCACTTTACACCGATAACTATTATACAGATCACGGAGCAGATTCATTAGTACAAGAGAAACACAAAAGTTGGCCATCCTCCTCCCACACAACTAGGTCAACCTTCCAATGACTCCGAGGAAAGACTGATGACCGTAATAACAGTGTTGTGAGTGTACGCCATTAGAGCACTGTCGCGTTTAGGAAACTAATATTTCTTTGTCTCTATTTTGTCATACTTATCTTTTGTCTTTGTCTTTCGTTTCTTTTGTTTTCTGTCTTACTAATCTGTTGTCTTGCTTACATTTTGTCTTACCATAGACTACAGTAGATCTGGACTTGACACGAAAATGGAATGCAGTAAGGAACTCAAAATCAGAAAACGAACTCCCAAGTTCGAACCTCGAAACCGCGAAAATTTGATATTTTCCATTTTCGTGACAAGTCCAGATCTACTGTAGTCTATGGTCTTACTAATCTTTTGTCTGACTTATCCTTTGTCTTACTATTTTTTTTTCTTACTTTACTTTTCCTTTTTCTTGCTTATCTTTTGTCTGACGTATCATTTGTCTGACGTATCATTTGTCTTTCTCATCTTTTGTCTTGCTTATCTTTTGTCTTACTTACCTGTTCTCTCTTGTCTTACTTATGTTTTGTCTCTTATCTTACTTGTCTTGTCTTACGTATCTTTTGTGTTTTGTCTTACTAATCTTTTGTCTTACTAATCTTTTGTCTGACTTATCTTTTGTCTGACTTATCTTTTGTCTTACTAATCTTTTGTCTTACTAATCTTTTGTCTTACTTATATTTTGTCTGACCTATCTTTTGCCTGACTTATCTTTTGTCTTACTTATCTTTTGTCTTACTTATCTTTTGTCTTACTTATCTTTTGTCTTACTAATCTTTTGTCTTACTTATCTTTTGTCTTACTTATCTTTTGTCTTACTTATCTTTTGTCTTACTAATCTTTTGTCTTACTTATATTTTGTCTGACCTATCTTTTGTCTTACTTATCTTTTGTCTGACGTATATTTTGTCTTATTTATCTATTGTGTTTTGTTTTACTTATCTTTTGTCTTACTTATCTTTTGTCTTACTTATCTTTTGCCTGACTTATCTTTTGTCTTACTTATATTTTGTCTGACGTATATTTTGTCTTATTTATCTATTGTGTTTTGTTTTACTTATGTGTTGTGTTATGTCTTACTTATACATTGTCTTTTGTCTGAGTAATTTTGTGTCTGACTTATCTTTTGTCTTACTAATCTTTTGTCTTACTTATATATTGCCTCTTGTCGTAATTATGTTTAGTGTTTTGTCTTACCGTATTTATCTTTTGTCTTTTGCCTCACTTATCTTTCGTCTGACGTATCTTTATTTTCTTACTTATCACCCTCTCGGAAAATTAGGCCACCCTTCGAATGACTCAGAGGGAAGACAAATGACTGTAGCGTATGTTGTGAGTGAACGCCATCAGAGCAGTGACGCGTTTATGATACTAATATTTCTTCCTGGTTATCTTGGCTTCTTTATCTGTAATTACGGGTGATTGTACGTACAGTCGGTCTAATAAGTGAAGTCTCGGCACCAATTATATTTCGATCAATAATTGGTATCAGCACTATCTAAGCTTTAATTTATCGTTTTGAATGAGATATATAAACATGTTCCTATGTTTACACACCATAGTCAACATCTGACAGACATTAATACAGCACACAGCGAGCCAAACGTAATGACAGCGGGGACATGACTTATTTGGCCAACCATACAAGGGGAGTGTTGTTTTGCTTGGATATATTTTCCCGACTTTCCCTATCTTTATATTTGTCATGTGTATTTATTAATATAATTATTTTTGTATTTAATTATTTATTAATTAATTTTTATTTAATTTAGGCCTGGTTCTCTACCCATATTCTAATGTCCTGCTTGTTTGATTTATGTCTTGATGTATGTCTGATGTGTCTTGATGGTGTAATGGTTAGAGTGTTTAAAATATGTGTGTGGCAACCCAGGGTCGAATCCCGGTGGATCACATGGTTTGGTGTTGGAGTTAAATAAATAAAAAATAGATTATAGTAGGATTGAATGGTTGTTACTATTTATTTCACTAATAATGCTGATATTGAGTATATATTATCTGTTATTGATTCAACTGTTTTTCTAAGTTGTTGATGTTCAGAAGACCTCATTACAACCCAGATCCGTAATTGACCACTTGCGAGTTTCGGTCTATAAGGAAGTTGGAGCTGTAGACGTTGATATTTTGTAGAATTACCAGCTAAACTACGGTTGTAGTACATTTATCAATTACATACTTTTTAGCCATCAGAAACCTACATTATTATTGCATTTCTATTTACTATCGATATCTACAGCTCCAACTTCCTTATAGAACGAAACTCGCAAGTGGTCAATTGTCATCAACCTACAGAGATCTATTACATAACCGACATATCCCCGAAGGAACGATAGCAACATATGCACCCCAAATGGTTTTTAGAGATGGGTGCCGAAATTGAAATAACATATCATTGAGTTAAATCCTGAAAATAAAATATAGATAAAATGAAAACAAGTAGAGAGAGAGAGAAAGAAAGAGAGAGAGAGAACGAGAGAGAGAGAGAGACCATGACAGACAGAACACCGCACCAACAGATTCATTTTATTCGTCCAACCACTTTTAGCGCCACACAAAAACCTAATTACAAGCGTACATCACCTTAACTTTATCTAACCGAGGGTGTTCTTTTTAATCCCCCCCTGGTTTTCCCCATTAGTTTGGCTATTTTAAGACATTTTACCCTTTAATTTTGGCGATTATAAAATGTTTTGCCCCATTCTAACTGGGAAAATTATAGACACCAATTGAGCTGGGCACTACCGAGGGGATGCCTATAGGCATGTGACTAGAAGTTGCTGGAACTCCTGTTTCATTTTCATGGTTTCCCTCTCTGTTTCTGCTTGTGTCTCACCTACACAGATAATATCCAGCAAGCTCTCATAAACACCTCATCATCCTATTTATTTCACTACACTAAACAAACACACCACACTTTTTTCCACTACACCAAAAACTGTTTTATCTATCACTCTCTCAACTTTGGGGGAGACACTTGTTACAAGCAGCTTTGCCTTTTGTCTCCTTCATACACATAGAACAAATATCAGGTGGCGAATTTTACTGGGTGAGTGATAGGTAGCTAGCAACTTGAGAGAAACCGACCTTCGGTTGGAAATACAAATGAACAGAATTAGCTTGAAAGGTGGTGTAATTATTATCATTATTAATTCTCAGCTTGAGGGACGTCTGGGGAGGTGTAGATTTTTCAGTCTAGGGGTCAACTAAAATAATGTTCTCGGCAATGGCAAACACAACCAACCTTCATGCTTATAACTTTTTTTGTTTTTTTAAAGAGCCAATGAACGGAGGAAGGAAAAACACAGATAAAACAAAAAGGTCCATGTGCCTAAAGGCATCCTCCATTCATAAAATGTTTGTAACAACTGGATTTAAACTTTTGTAGATTGTAAGTTTGTGGAAAGCAACTCGAGGGAAGTGAATTCCAAAGAGTAGTAGTTCTAGGGATAAATTAATTTTGATAAGCAGAAGTTCTGCATTGTGGAGGAGAAAGTGTAAATTCATGGGCGCTCTCAGCTGCCCTAGTTCTACGGGGAAAGATGTGGAGAGGCGGCACAATTGAAGCAAGTTCCTCGGAACAATTGCTGTGAAAATATCTGTAGAATAATGCAAGGGATGCAACGTTTCTTCGTATGGATAATGTAGGAAGGTCCTGTGTGATTGCAGGGTTATTGATTAATCTAATAGCTTATTTTGAATTTTGTCCAACTGCCTCAATGCAACCACTCCACTTCCGCTCCACAGAGGTGAACAGTAATCCATCTGAGAACGCACATGACTTTTATATATTACGGCCAACTGCTCGTCAGTGAAGAATTCTCGAACTCTCTACAGGAGTCCCAGTTTTTTAGAGGCATTCTTAGCAATGCTTCTAACATCATGTGTCCAGCTCAAGTTAGTAGTTAATGTTACACCGAGAATGTCAATACTAGGGGAAGTGGGAATATTTACATCATTAACAAATATATGGGAGTCAGTGAGATTCTGTCGGTTAGAAAATTGAATGTACTTGGTTTTCTGTGCATTAAAGGAAACTAGATTCTTTTGTCCCCATTCATTAATTCTAGAAAGGTCCTGGTTCAGAGAAATTGCAGTGTTTATTTTTGAATGTATAAGATCGGGTTGGGTGAAAGAATTGGTAAATGTGAAGGAACTGTGGAGTGTTGAGTCATCTGCGTAGGAATGTATTGGATTATGAGTGGTAGATATGAGATCATTGATATGAATGAGGAACAGAGTTGGGGCCAAAACTGATCCCTGGGGAACACCAGCATTTATTGAGTGAAATTGAGAATAAAGGCCATCTACCATTACACATATTTTTCTGTTATGAAGATAAGAAGAAATTAGTGGAACTAATGATGCAAGGCCGTAGTGTGACATCTTCGACAATAAGGATTGATGCCAGACTCTATCAAATGCCTTTGATATATCCAGTGCTATTGTATGTGTTTCACCATGTTGGTCTGTAGCCCTGTTGATTTGATGCGTAAGAAGGCAAACGCCACTAGACAGCCTAACTACAAGCGCACATCACTTAACTTTCTCCACCACCACGTTCATTATGGTCGAATTACTTTCATCTTATTCTGGTTAACCCTATATGATTTTATGCAGATGAGAGAGCATTTGTGAGGGTCTGGGGGTCAATTTGGTATGATCTTATCCATTTCGTTGCTAGAGATTCTTTCAAAGTAGAACACAATGAAGAAGTTAGTAATTTCAGTACAATAAACAGCGTTACAAAATGTTCTACTGGCTATCAATATGCAATTTTACTCAGCTCAGGATTAATCTATAAAATACGAAGAATGATAAAACTAACCCTATTAACCTTATACAAACCACCCGAGATCGAACCCTGGACCTTGCGATCAACAGGCAAGGTCCAGGGTTCGAGTCCCGGGTGGTTTGTATAAGGTTTTTCTCAAGTGGCATTACTTGATTTAAAAGGTAACTCTATTAACTTTTTTTCAAACTATTCTAATTAACTTTGGCGATTGAGGTAAAATTAGATAAACCTCTCGAAGCAAAGCAATTGAAAACTATGGCTATTATACTTTTTACATTTTCTGGCTAACCATAGGCGATTTGACTCAACTTAGGACTTATATAAAACATGTAAGAGGGTGAAAGCCTATCTCTATTAAGGTGTTTTTTCTTGACTCCCGTCTCCGTCCTATTTATCCCCATTAGTTCTGAGTTTAAGAAAGTTCGTCCCATTAGTTTGGCTATTCTAAGTCCTTTCGTCCCATTTCTTCGTCAATTTGCAAACCTTTTGTGCCATTTAGGAGTCGAGTATTTACCTGGCAAGTGATAGCGAGTCTGCAATTTAGGAGGAAACGGCCTTCGGTCGGGGCATTTGTCTACCGAAATGCACACATTTATGTCGAAGGGGGATTTTTTTTTTAGCCTGATGGAGGCTTAATGAGGAAAAAAAATATCCCCTTAACCCTCTAACTTTTTTGACGCAATTTTGAGCCTATTAGGGATACTTTAAAGCCTTTGTTACCATCAAGGGTATTTAGAAACCTTCAGTTTAGTTACTTCAACCTCTGCAGTTGTCTTTGAGTTAGCTGTGGGCAGAAAACTAATTTTGGAGAGGTAATTATAAGAGTGAGAGAACTCTATTTATTATTGCTAATCTGGCAACCTCTGCGTCATAAAAACGTGAAAGGGTTAAGGGAGCCCACCTCGCCTTTTTTCTCTTTCTCTCCCTCGCTCTTTGGCTTGTATCCATTTGGCCCCATTCAGCCTACTGTTTTAAAACGTTTATCCCCATCCAGGCGTCAATATTTTCCTGGCGAGCGGTAGCGAGCCAGCATATATACATTTTTGTATGACAGCAATCTAAATTTGTAAATTTTTCAATAGAAAAATGTCTCCGGCGAAGCCGGATTTCTCCATACAATGCTGGCTCGCTATCGCTCGCCAGGAAGAAATCAACACCTGGATGGGGATAAACGTCTTAAAACAGTTGGCTGAATGGGATCGAATGGATACAAGCCAGGGAAAGAGAGAAAAGGAGAGAAAGATAAAAAAAAAGCCGGTGACCCCCTTAATAAAATTGTCTATTAATTGTGGGAATAACATTGAAGGCAAAGACTTTGACCCCCACGGCACTTTGGCCAATCATTAACTACATATTATACCAGAGAGGAAGGTCGGTAGCATCAAAGGCTTTAAGGGGGGTGACCTGTTTTGTTCTGTCCTTTTCTATCTCTTTCTCTGGCTTGTATCCATTTGACCCCATTCAGCCTACTGTTTTAAGACGTTTATCCCCATCCAGGTGTCAATTTTTTACTGGTGAGCGGTAGCGAGCCAGCATATTTTTTATTTTTGTTTGACAGCAGGCTAAATTTGTACATTTTTCGATAGAAAAATGTCTCCGGCGAAGCCGGATTTCTTCATATAATGCTGGCTCGCTATCGCTCGCCAGGAAGAAATCGACACCTAGATGGGGATAAACGGCTTAAGAAAGTTGGCTGAATGGGGCCAAATGGATACAAGCGAGAGAAAGAGAAAAAAGGACAGAAATAACAAAAGCACGTCACCCCCCTTAAGGGAGGGTATACAGTATATTTTGATCGATTATTTCATATTTTTATTATTTTTTAGTTTCCTCCTTAGACCTCCATCAAAGTTAAACAAACATCTCCCTTCTAGATTAATGTGTACATTTTTCGGTAGCAAAATTTCCTGGTCGAAGGCCGATTCTTACAAAATTACAGGCTCACTCTCGTTTTGCCAGGAAGACAATTGACACCTAAATAGCATGAAAGGTCTTGATATTGACACATAAATGGGGTGAAAATTCTTAAAATCGACAAACTAATTGGGCAAACATCTTAACATTTGAAAACTAATAGGGCTAAACATGAGGAAAAAGGGGGTCAGAAAAACGACCCATCTCCCCTTAAGTACTGTCAAATGAGAAGGGTGTTGAAGAAATAATGAAACGGGTAGTAAGTTGGATTGGTTGTCTCTCTTATATTGTCTCTTATATTACTAACACACATAGTCACATACTCATATTTAGGCACACATGTACGGTCGCGCTAATAAGTCATATCCCAGCTGTCATTACGTTTGGCTTGCTCTGTGCTGTATTAGTGTTTGTCAGATGTTGAATAGGGTGGGTAAGTGTAGGAACATGTTTTGTATATTTCCCTCGATATGAAGAAATGAAGCTTAGATAGTGCTGATACCAATTATTGATCAAAACATAATTGGTGACGAGGCATCATTTATTAGCGCGACTGTACTGTACATTTACAAGTACCAATTGCAAGCACAGTCATAGGCTCACGTTGATACACACACACACACACACACACAAGTATACATGCACGTTTATATGCAGTCATAGGATACCCACTGACACATATTCCATCATGGCACACATACACCTGCAAATACACATGCTCACACATACACCTCTCACTCCCCAATGAACTCCACATATTCTTCGACCCTACCCCTAAAAAACAAAAACACAAAACAAAAACAGAAAAAAAGCTCCCTGAAAGAGCAGAGCCAACAACAGGAACCTACCGGTGTGAGAATTCGACCTTCCCACACTTTCTACCCGAGACAACCATGCAACCAAATGGGGACTGGGAGAGAGAGAGAGGGAAAGGTAAAATTAACTTAGGTCAATTATCTTCAGATTTTCTAAGGAGTAAGAGAGTTGGGGAAATGGGTTGTATTTTGTGCGTTTCCGTGTCTGGATGTATCTATGTGTGTTAGAGAGTCTATATACAGTATATATATATATACTGTATATATATATATATATATATTGAGAATATATCACAAATACACGTGAGCCACTAAATGTTTCTAGTCTCTCAGTGGGGATCGAACCATCGACCATCAGAACGATAGCCGACGCTTAATCAATTACACCACGGCAGTGGTGTAATTGATTAAGCGTCGGCTATCGTTCTGATGGTCGATGGTTCGATCCCCACTGAGAGACTAGAAACATATACATATATATATTGTGTGTATGTATGTGTGTGTGTTTGTATGTAAAGTTCAGGAACAATCTGTACATTGAAACAGCGCGTAGCTGCGGCGCGGTGCTCATCACAGTCGCATGCCCTTTGAAGCCTGCTTTGATTAACCCAAAGTTTACTTCCCTAGAGGGGACGTCACAACTGTCCACTAACACTAGGTACCTCTTAGCTGCTTAAGTGAACAGGGGCATTGGGTGTTAGAACACCGCCCATCCGTCTCGCATGATCTGGGAATGGAACCCGGGATCTCTAGGCTGTGAGCTAAGCACGCTAACGACTGCACCACTTGTGTGTCCTTGTGGGTATGTGAGCGAGTATATGTGCTTGTGTGTGTGTTTGTGTGTGTGTGATATATATATATATATATATACTGTATATACAGGAGAGAGAGAGAGAGAGAGAGAGAGAGAGAGAGCGAGCGAGAGAGATTTGTTCAATGACAGACTCTTTCTAATTGAATGTTTTTATTGTCAGGAACTTCATTATTCGCTCCCTTGGTGAGCGTAATTTACAGTCGCTAATAGAATTTATTACAATGTGTGGTGCGAAAAGAGAATACAACAACATACACAGAGACAAATAACCAAAACACAGTTACAATAACGCGATAAAGCTGGCATGCATATATTTAACCAACACACTCAAATGCCTTTAAATGTTAAAGAAAACATTATTTGTGTTTGAAAGGAGTTGTAAATTCACCCAGAACTCCTCTTTCTCTCATAGGTTTATCCCCTGTCGGAGCATACACGCACACAATCACCCACGTTTGTATTACTACTTTCATTCTCACCCACACAATCCTTGAACCAACAGACCCATAGTCTCCTACACGCTCCTTCCATTTGTTATTTACAAACAAACATGCACCTTTTGTTTCGCTCCCTCACTCACTCCAGCACACACACCCATTCCACACTCCCACTCTCTCACACTGTACCCCTCAATTTGGTCTCAGTCATTCCACATACATCCAGCCTGGCAGTCACTAACACTTCCAGGACCTCTCTTTCTTTTGTGTCATCATTCAAGCCTCTTACATTCCAAGTCGCTATTCTAAGACTGTCCATGGTAGGTCGGGGTTCGTCAACATTAGGTCCGTCCACATCCGAGGATGTTCGTTCGTTCATTGTTGCAGTAAGTATTTTCACGAGTGGGGGGTCTCGCAAGTTCACCGACCTAACCTCTTTAGTCGCCTTTTATGACACGCAGGAGGCATGTTGGGTATATTCTATTCCCTTACCACCAGGGCCTGACACTCGCAATTAAATGGTCAATTGTTTCACATTTTGCAGTTCGGCGAAGGAGCTTTTTCTGAGTCAACATTTCAATTCGTACTGTGTTGGTGTAGTACTACGAATCTCATATGTTTTTTATGTCATATTTTGTTTGGTCTTTGGAATTATTTGCCTTTTTTCGTGTTCTAAAGTGGTACTGTACTTTGTGGTAAATAAAATCTTGCTCAGTAGAGTTGGATTTATATATTCTTGATTCGTCTTTCGGGTGCCTGTGGGGCTCTATCTAGTAATTTATATATTTTTCCGTTTTCCCACTCAGACCTGTTGCACTTAATTTACTACTACTACTACTACTACTACTACTACTACTACTACTACTTCTTCTTCTTCTACTACTACTACTACTACTACTACTACTACTAATTTTAATAATAATAATAATAATATATGTATGTATGTATGTATGTACTCAGGCACATACCCCATTGCTGGGTGTGGCCGTCTCGAGACAGAGCCCGAACATAAACCTGTAAAGTTCCAATTCTTAGGGTCCTGGACCACTTTTGCGTTCCCTCGCCCCTTTCTCTGTCTCGTTGAGTAGGAGAATTTTACAATAATAATAATAATTAGGCCTATTATATTTTACCCACCAATATATCGTACAAGGAAACAGATAATCGGTATCTTGTTATCTTCCGTTAAGGGGGGATGGGCTGGTTTTTGTGGCCCCCTTCTCCCTCATGCTTAGCCCTCTTAGCTTTCGGATTTTATGACATTCGCCCCAGTAGTTTGTCGATTTTAAGACTTTACGCCACATTTCTTTGTTAATATTAAGACCTTTCGTGCCATTTAGGTGTTGATTTATTTTCCTGGTGAGCAATATCGAGCCTATAATATTAAGAGAAACTGGTCTTCGGCCGGGACAATTTTCTACCGAAAAATTTACAAATCTATCCTGAAAGGGGGTCCAGAGAGTGTTTTATTAAGTTTGATGGAGGTCTAGGGAGGAAACTAGAAAAAAATAATAAAGAAATAAAAACCTGGACCAACAATTGAAGCAGAGAATGGGTGAACAGAGGATGCAGTCCCGGTATCATAACTGTCCCCCATCTCTCACACTACATCACACGTCGGGCGGGGAAGAGGCGTGGAAATGATCTCTTCCTGTTCATCATATAATTATGCTTTACAAGGGCCATTTCGCTCACCGTATTTTTTTCTCTCGCCCATTTCTTAGTTGATGTATCCCAACCCCTTCAAATACAGTTAAGGGGGGATTTGTATTTATTTGCTCATTTCTGTATTTATTTATTGTTTTCTTTAGTTTCCTCTCAAAACTCAATCAAGCTTCAAACAAATACACCCAAGACCGCCCTTAGAGATAAATTTGTACATTTTTCGGTAGAAAAATTTCCCGGCCTAAGGCCGCTTCCTCTAAAATTACAGGCTCGGTTTCGCTCGCCAGAAAAAAATAGATACCTATATGGCACAAAACGTCTTAACATCGTCAAATTAATCTAAAATATACACAAAATAATAATAGGGCTAAGCATGAGGGAGAACGGGGTCCAGCAAAATTAATCCTTCCCTTAAGGCTAGGTCACATCAGGCAAAAGTTAGGTAAGCTTGTTTGGTTATAATGGATTAGATTAGGATGAGGAGTTGTTGTTGTTGTTGTTGTTCCCCAAGCTGCCTGGCCGAACAGCCCCAAGGCCCCGTGCAAGGCCAAGGCCATAACCGAGCGCCCCCACAGAACCCTCCCTGCCGACCACAATAAAGCCTGGGTGACCGAAGCCACTCCATGGTGGGGAGCTGAGGAGGGTGCGGAAACGCCCGGGAAACCAAAGACCCACCCAGGGCCTTGTGCCCCTCAGCAATTATGAAGAGAAAGTTGAGGGGCAAAGGAAAAATGTGACGCTTTGGCTTCCAATCTTGGTAGATTGGGAGGTCAATCCACGGAAGAGGCGCCGTCACTTGAGATCTAGAAAATATATAAGTAAAAGGAACAGTCAGAGTAAGCTATGGGACTTTCTCCACCACCACCACTCCTGCAACACCAGCTGAGATCCTCTAGAAGATCGCGGGGTCTCTTCCATAGGAGTATGGAGAGGCTGAGGCTGGTGGAGGAGCTTTTAAGATGGCTGGGTGATGCTGATATTGGGGACTTGGGCATCTCCACCGGGGTCCCACACAGAATATCGTGTGCCCTCCTTTTGCCTGAGCCCCCGGAACACCATCAGCGGACCTCACCTTCAACAGAGTACCTCTTCCTTCACCTCAGTGGCAGTCCATCGCCAGTCGAGCAGAACACCGCTTCCAAAAAAACACCAGCACATCAACCAGCCAAGCAAAACACCGCTAACTGTCACCACCACACACCATAACCTGGGACACGGCAGAACAACAACAAGTACCTGGGACACGGCAGAACACCTGGGGGATCCTCACACACATCATGGAACCCCCTGAACACCACCAGAATCCCCGAATACCACCATCATCATCTAACAACATCAACAAGTTCCTGACCAAACATCGCCAGGAACACATGAACCACAATGATTTGACAAAATACAAACAAATGAATATATAAACAACAAAATAATAATAAATAAATAAATAAACATCCCTTTAACAGCAGCAAGGTGGACGGCCCACTAACTTTTCTCTTCCACTGTATTTCATCTTTCCTACTTTTTCTTCCCGCCACCCACTCTGTGGTGCCTCTCTTCACCCCCCTACCTTTAAAAAAAAAAAAAAAAAAAAAAAGGAAGCTATGGGTATGGCAGAGATTGCTCAGTTCTCACTCTGATAGACCAACCCATCACCACTAAATGTTGTCCCAGGTGAGGCTCGAACTCACAACCTCGGCATGGCTCAGACACTGTCGTATAAGTACCGCGCGCTAACCGATTGCGCCACTGGGACGTTAGGATGAGGAGTTGATTGGATTAGGTCATGTGTAAGTAAATCTACTTCATGCATGTGCAAATTAATTGTAGGGGAATATGATTGAAGGCGAAATACAAACCTTAATTATTTGCTCATTTATGTATCTTTTTTTATTTGTGTTTTAGTTTCCTCCCTAGACCTCCATCAAGCTTAAATAATACACCTGCCCAAGACCCTTCAAGATAAATTTGTACATTTTTCGATAAAAAAATATCCCGGCCGAAGGCCAGTTCCTCTTAAATTACAGGCTCATTATCACTCGCCAGGAAAAAAATCGACACCTAAATGACACGAAAAGTCTTAGAGTCGTATTCTTAAACAATTATTTCCCTTCGAAAATGAAAGGAAGGAATTTTCTTTCGATTTGGTATTCTTAAAAAATCCTTCCCTTTCCTTTCCCTTGGGAAGGGAAAATCTTTCCCTTAAACAGGGGAAAATATTGGAATTTGAAGGACTCTCACTAGGCAGGTCTTCAGTTTTCCCTTCGTCATTTTGTTCATAACATTCTTATATAATTGGAGTCAGTGTGACTAAATATTGGATTTGACCACTATGTCATTTTATTAACATGATATAATGCACGATATATATTGAAAATGATATTGAAAATAAAGTAATGTTATTAAAAGTTTTAGAAGACCACTGATCTCGGCGTGAATTCGCGTGCGGACGATTCGGGCAATTTCGGACTGCCAGCTGATAGCCTATTCCTCATCTTATACATATTTTGATTATTATTGATTTTCATTGGTTTACTGATGTAGCACTTTCAAAGCATCAATTTTGTGCACGGTGTGACCATATTTTGGCACGTGTTAATGCAATAAGTGTCAACATTACCAGGTTTTGAGGCTTGCCAGAGATACGCTATCAACAATTCCCAGTAATACCATACTTTACATAACTAAAAATAGCTAGGCATATACTGTAATATTAATATAAATTTGTGGGCTAACAGTAATAGTGGTCAATCATCTTATATACTAATTTAGCCTACCGTACCACTACCACATATTGGGTTAGGCTAGGCGGCTAGGCCTAGGCCTAGGCTTAGGCTTAGCCTACAGCCTACAGTAGGCTACATCATCATGTAAGCTAGCCTAGCCCAGGCTAATCTATTTTTCTTATGAATTTCATGACCCATACAGGATTGTAGGCCTAATTTTGTTTTTCTTAGGCTACATCCCCACTGAATAAACTAACCTAGGCTAGTCTCTGTCCCTCTAGGCTAGCCCATCATAATGTTCAAGCCAACATTTGTTAGATTTTGTCAGAATTGGCTCACCTCAGATAGGCTATCTGGATTTTAAAATGTTGTGAATTTATTAGGCCTATGGGAAGGATGTAGTATTTGGACATACTACATGGCGCCTGCCTTGGTTTACACTATGCGGAACGGCTGAAGCAGTGAACACTCGCGATCATGTTCCAGCCTATTTTGATTGCCGCAGGATTCAATAATAGGTTGACGGGGTCCTCCCCCCCCCCCATTACATGTTGTTATCATCATATATTATATTGCCAGCAGGGGGAAAATAACCGTTAAAATAGACGGGAACGTACCCACGAGCGCACTACCTATGTAAATATGACGACCGTACACCCGGATACATCCTTCACGATTCACGACTTTTGACTGCTTTTTTTAAGTAATTTGCCCCCTGCTGGCAAAATGCCTACGTATGATGATGACAATAAGTCATGGGGGAGTGAGGGGGGCCCTCAACCTAATGTTGTATCCCACGGCAGTCAATATAGACGGAAACGTGATCGCGAGCGTGCGAGTAGTGTAAACAACAAGGCAGGCGATAAGCTCGAAATTCCTCGAATACTACATCCTTACCTTTATTACTTTATGTTATAGAAAGTCTGAGTTACCTTTTCACTATAATATTTTCCCTGATTTTCATAGCCTTGTACACTATCAGGGAGCGTGTTTTTAGATTATTCGGTAGCTACCGGGTATCATAACTACAGTTCAAGGAGACTACAGCAGCAGTGTGCACGCTTTCTGCGTTTATTTTTAATTTGATAGTGTTTGGTGTTCAAACCCCCCCCCCCCTGGACATAATTGTCATCATCATATTCATATATAATGCCAGCAGGAGGCAAATAACCACTCGCCGAGGGATGATTTCAGAAAAAAGTGGCAAAATCTGACTCATAGAGCGTGCTAATATTGCCGCAGTGCCTGCTTGAATATTGTCATCATATTAGCCTAATCAAAACAAAATCCCTTGAAAAACATATTTGTAAACACTAGCCTATTCAATACTATTGGTTGTGAGTACAATTATAGGCTACCCTAATTTTTCATTACAGTATATCCTAGCCTAATCCCTCTACTTTCTTTAAATATCCAAACAATATAACTTAACCTGAGAACCTAAGATAGACCTAGGCTATGCTAACATACTGTATAGCGTTTGATTATGCCGAGTGTATAGGTTAACTTACTAACATTGGTAGTAGCTAAAAGTCTGGTAGGCTAAAAGAAAATTTATAAGATTAGAGCCCAAAATTGCTAATGAAAAAATGTGGCTACTTATTTTGGGCTGTATACAGTATGGTATGAGATTTTGTTGAAAACTTGGGATTGTTCTTGATTCCTGGCAAGCCTCAAAACCTGAATTTTCAAACTGATTACATTAACATGTGTCAAAATGTAGTCACTCTGTGCACAATATTAATGCATTGAAAGGACTGAATCAGCAAAGCAATAATAGTCAAATATAGCCTACTCAATGTTTGTAAGGAAAACCCCACTAGTCACCAGAGTCCCCCGCACACTGTTTCAAATAAAATTTGTGGATTTTCTGTCTGAATTTACTTTACATCCTTAGTATTCTCTAGTCTTGAAGGTTAGGAATAATTATGGTATTATTACATACAGTACATAGTGTTGGAACATCAGTGCTTCCAGCAGCTGTGGTGGGTGGATCGGTATCAGTCATTATTATGATCAGTATGGCAGTGGTGGACAAGTCCCCGTCAGTTTTTAGTGTGTACGGGTCAGCGAAAGAACGTGACACCGGATCTAATTGCACATTATATTGGGCTGCACAAGGATGGCCAGTTAGTGAAACAAATAGTGCAAGCCACTGGTGTATGCGAGTAATCGGTAAGAAATTGGGCGAGACCTTACAAAGATATTTGCCTAACTACATGATAACCTAGCCTTTGCCAAACTATATGCTAGCCTAGCCTTTGAGGGGAGAGTAAAGAACAT
Source organism: Paralithodes platypus (assembly GCA_032716605.1). Classification (NCBI taxonomy): domain Eukaryota; kingdom Metazoa; phylum Arthropoda; class Malacostraca; order Decapoda; family Lithodidae; genus Paralithodes; species Paralithodes platypus. Next base: position 17,458,675 of record CM064520.1, on the reverse strand, counting down.
AAGAATATCACCCAATCTTCAAAACTATACTAATGGATAGCTAATATGATGAATAACCTACTCATTGATGCCTAAATCATAACTATTGGTGATTCATCTTTTATTCAGATTACCCAAGAACAAAAATCAATTTAAAAATTGGAAGAATCTTATTTAAAGGTTCAGTACCGGTATTATCCAAGCAACCTTCCGCGTCGATTTGCACGCTCTGGGCCATGACCGTTAAGTTCACTTCTATTATGTCCGCTTCTTAGGTTGAGGGGGGCCTCACCTTCCCAGGAATTATTGTCATCAATATCCAGTATATATTGTTTGCAGAAGGGCAAATAACAAATAATGGTAAGGGTTGTGTTAGCGGGCGTACTGTCCACTTTGTTTACAGTCGCACGCTCGCAGTTACATTCGCATCTAATTTCATTGCTGTTATTTGCCCCTGCTGGTAATATGTATGATAATGACAAGTCATGGGGATGATGGGGGGTGAGCCCCCCTCAAACCATTATTGTATCCCACGGCAAAACAATTTACCCAACACCTGGCTGTGGGATACAATAATGGTTTGAGGGGTGCTATGTCCCCTCACCGCCTATGACATTGTCATCATCATATACAGTATATTACCAGGGGCAAATAACAGCAGTCAAATTAGACGTGATTGTAACTGCGAGTGTGCTAATATGGAAACAAAGCAGGCGGTACGCCCGCTAACACAACCCTTACCAAAATAGGGAAGGATGTCATGTGCGCTCGCACTTACGTTCCCATCTATTTCGACGCTATATTTTCTGCTATTTGCCCCCTGTCATTACTGCATGAATACTAGGTTAGGTTAGGTTAGGTTGTTTGGTTAGGCTAATGTATTTTTATATCCAAAGGCATCCGCATAGTGTAAACAAGGTGGGCGGTACTGCCGGTACACCCGGTAACTACATTCTTGCCCCAAAATAATGTATACAAATAAAAAACGGTCAAATTAGATAATTAATAAATAAATATCGGTAGCCTAAATATAAACATTGAAAAAAACTAGTTTCAATAGCACAGTATATCTACTATGGGCCATGAATTGCAATTTATAACAAATTGGGCCAGATCAAATCATTATAGCCTAGCTTTTATTTTTTGTTCGCTGAATAGAAAACAAATCTAGCCTAGGCCTATATAATATACGGTATAGGCTATTGCACTACTAGGCCTACAGAAGTTCAAGTTAGTATTTGAACTCAGCACACCAGAATATGTCAGGCTATAATGTGTATTGAACTTTGAAGGTAAATACTTCTCAATAGTGGGTTATTGTACGATTCCTATAGCCTAGTTGTTAAGTTTTGGTCAGAAATGGAAGACTTGACCTTGTAATTGAAAAGTTCTCATGCTTGATATACGGTACACTAATTCGCACTACATTCGGCTAATCTAATTTATCTCCATCCCTGTTTCTTATCATATCAGTTTATATGTAATTATATTCTTGGATAATAGCCTATAGGCTAGGTCTAAATACTACAACAAAATATGGCTTATTGGTGTACATGCGCGATTTAGAGCTAGGATCCTGTATTTATTAATATCATGTTGACAATTCATTCTTGAGTTTGTGCAAGTCAACATAATATGCTTTGAAGACAATATTTGTGGTCTAAATCATGTTTTGGGCAACAATAATGCAAGTCAACCCTTGGAAACGTTTGTTTGACAAGGTTTGTTTACTACTTCAGGGAGTTCAGGCATACCAACTGGTGCGCGCCTAGCTTCGCCTGTGGAACAGAGCTACCAACACTTCCGAAAAAAATTCCTTCCAAGGAATTCTTTAAGAATACCGATGGGAAAGAAAATTCCTTGGAAGGGAAAGGAAAGTTAAGGGAAGGTATGGATTTTTAAGAATACGACTCTTAATAGTGACAACAAAATGAGGCGAAGATCTTAAAATCGCCAAACTAATGGGCCGAACGTCTTAAAATCTGAAAACTAATGAGGAAGAAGGGGGACCAGAAAAACGACCCATCTCCCCTTAAATCTGCTTATCTTATAATTATTAGGTTAGTTTGAAATAGGTAAGATTACGTTAAAGAGTTGGTTAAAATAGGTCAGGTGTAAGCGAATCTACTCCTCTCATGGGCGAAGTATATGTAGATTTTTTGTTTTTTCTAAATCCCAACTACAGTATATACAGTACTTGATGGGAGAAAATACCTTAAATTAGATTAACCTGAATTAGATTAGGTAAAACATAGGTTAGATTAGGCTAGAGAGTTGGTTAAATTAGGTCAGGTCAAATTAGGTCAGGTGTAAGCGAATCTACTCCTATCATGGGCGAAGGAATTGTAGGGGAAAGTACTTGAAGGCGAAACACAAACTTTAAATTAGGTTAACCTATTTATTTATTATGTTCTCTCCACCAACCAACTTTACTCCTAAACTCGATTAATGAAATCAACGAACACATGTGGCAGTCCGGGGATTCGAACCCCGAACGCTCACACCGAAAATCAACACACTTATGCATTGCGCCAGATTAGCTTAAAATAGGTTAAAAGAGTTGGTTAAATTAGGTCAGGTGTAAGCGAATCTACTCCTATCATGAGGGAAGTAACGGTAGGAGAAAGTACTTAGCGGCGAAAAACAAACCATACACCGATGATATACTCCTCAGTCGGCCCCCTGCTGCCCCGACCTGACCTCTCCTCTCCGACTCCCGACTTGAGTACCTTCCTTCATAACGTGACCTCCAGTATACAGCTTTGGCCTTTTGGGAAGGAGAGGGGGGGGGGGGTTCTGTATTGGGGGAAGGGGGAGGGGGGGGGGGAGCCAGTGCAGCGGGATTTGGCAGATGATTACAGGATTCGTGTGTTTATACTTGAGCGAGAGATGGAGAGAGTTTTTCATTATTGCACTTGCCACACAGACCTTATGATCCAGGCAAGGTGGTCAGAACTCAATGCTAGTATAGTTACCAATATCCCGAATAAAGAAATGTGCAAGAAAGTGAGAGCACAATGCACACACACACACAGACACCCCCCCCCCCCCCCCCCTACCATCCGTGCTTGACTAATGTATATCACGGACAAAAGGGACGACCGTGAAATAGTGCATTATCTCCTACTCAACGACACACTTAACCCTTCCCCCTTGGACTCCACTAGGAAACTCCTATAACATACCGGTACAATATACTCAGTTCATCTTAAGGGGAGACTGGCCGTTTGTTTGGTCTATTAATTAATTTATTCATATATTTGTTTAGTTTCCTCCCTAGAACTCCATCAAGCTTAGAAAAACACCCCGTAGACCACCCTTCAAGATAAATTTGTACATTTTTCGGTAGAAAAATGTTTTATTTTTGTTTATTTTTGAATTTATAAGATCGGGTTGGGTGAAAGAATTGGTAAATGTGAAGGAACTGTGGAGTGTTGAGTCATCTGCGTAGGAATGTATTGGATTATGAGTGGTAGATATGAATGAGGAACAGAGTTGGGGCCAAAACTGATCCCTGGGGAACACCAGCATTTATTGAGTGAAATTGAGAATAAAGGCCATCTACCATTACACATATTTTTCTGTTATGAAGATAAGAAGAAATTAATGGAACTAATGATGCAAGGCCGTAGTGTGACATCTTCGACAATAAGGATTGATGCCAGACTCTATCAAATGCCTTTGATATATTCAGTGCTATTGTATGTGTTTCACCATGTTGGTCTGTAGCTTGGTTGAGTTGATGCGTAAGAAGGCAAACGCCACTAGACAGCCTAACTACAAGCGCACATCACTTAACTTTCTCCACCACTACACTCGGGTACGTTCATTATGGTCGAATTACTTTCATCTTATTCTGGTTAACCCTATATGATTTTATGCAGATAAGAGAGCATTTGTGAGGGTCTGGGGGTCAATTTGGTATGATCTTGTCCATTTCGTTGCTAGAGATTCTTTCAAAGTAGAACACAATGAAGAAGTTAGTAATTTCAGTACAATAAACAGCGTTATAAAATGTTCTACTGGCTATCACTATGCAATTTTACTCAACTCAAGATTAATCTATAAAATACGAAGAATGATAAAACTAACCCTATTAACCCCGAAAGGGGTTGAAATAGGTGAGCTATCCCCCCGCCAAAGGCGGCTTTCTAGGGCCTTTCCTAGCTGATGCTGAGAGGATTGGGTTCTAGTCATGTGGTGATGGGCTGGTCTATCAGAGTGAGAACTGAGCGATCTCTGCCATACCCATAGCTTACTCTGACTGTTCCTTTTACTTATATATTTTCTAGATCTCAAGTGACGGCGTCTCTTGCGTGGATTGACCTCCTAATCTACCAAGATTGGAAGCCAAAGCGTCACATCTTTCCTTTGCCCCTCAACTTTCTCTTCATAATTGCCGAGGGGCACAGGGCCCTGGGTGGGGCTTTGGTTTCCCGGGCGTTTCCGCACCCTCCTCAGGCCCCCGCCATGGAGTGGCTTCGGTCACCCAGGCTTTATTGTGGTCGGTGGGGGGGGGTCTGTGGGGGCGCTCGGTTATGGCCTTGGCCTTGCTCGGGGCCTTGGGGCTGTTCGGCCAGGCAGCTTGGGGAAAAACAACAACAACAACAACAACCTTATACAAACCAACCGAGATTCGAACCCTGGACCTTGCGATCAACAGGCAAGGTCCAGGGTTCGAATCCCGGGTGGTTTGTATGAGGTTTTTATCAAGTGGCATTACTTGATTTAAAAGGTAACTCTTAACTTTTTTTTCAAACTATTCTGATGAACTTTGGCGATTGAGGTAAACATAGGATAAACCTCTCGAAGCAAAGCAATTGAAAACTATGGCTATTATACTTGTTATATTTTCTGGCTAACAATAGGCGATTTGATTCAACTTAGGACTGATATAAAAAATGTAAGAGGGTGAAAGCCTATCTCTATTAAGGTGTTTTTTCTTGACTCCCTTCTCCGTCCTGTTTATCCCCATTAGTTCTGAGTTTAAGAAAGTTCGTCCCATTAGTTTGGCTATTCTAAGTCCTTTCGTCCCATTTCTTTGTCGATTTGCAAACCTTTTGTGCCATTTAGGTGTCGAGTGTTTACCTGGCAAGTGATAGCGAGCCTGCAATTTAGGAGGAAACGGCTTTCGGCCGGGGCATTTGTCTACCGAAAATGCACACATTTATGTCAAAGGGGGATTTTGGGGTAATTTTTTTTTTTTTTTTTTAACCTAATGGAGGCGTAAGATGGAAAAAATATACCCCCTTGAGGGAGCCCACCTCGTTTTTTTTCTCTTTATCTCCCTCACTCTTTGGCTTGTATCCATTCGGCCCCATTCAGCCTACTATTTTAAAACGTTTATCCCTATCCAGGTGTCAATATTTTCCTGGCGAGCGGTAGCTAGGCGGCATATATATATTTTTGTTTTGACAGCAAGCTAAATTTGTAAATTTTTCGATAGAAAAATTTATCCGGCGAAGCCGGATTTCTCCATACAATGCTGACTCGCTATCGCTCGCCAGGAAGAAATCAACACCTGGATGGGGATAAACGTCTTAAAACAGTTGGCTGAATGGGATCGAATGGATACAAGCAAGGGAAAGAGAGAAAAGGAGAGAAAGATAAAAAAAAAAGCCGGTGACCCCCTTAATAAAATCGTCTATTAATTGTGGGAATAACATTGAAGGCAAAGACTTTGACCCCCACGGCACTTTGGCCAATCATTAACTACATATTATACCAGAGAGGAAGGTCGGTAGCATCAAAGGCTTTAAGGGGGGTGACCTGTTTTGTTCTGTCCTTTTCTATCTCTTTCTCTGGCTTGTATCCATTTGACCCCATTCAGCCTACTGTTTTAAGACGTTTAGCCCCATCCAGGTGTCAATTTTTTACTGGTGAGCGGTTGCGAGCCAGCATATTTTTTATTTTTGTTTGACAGCAGGCTAAATTTGTAAATTTTTCGATAGAAAAATGTCTCCGGTGAAGCCGGATTTCTTCATATAATGCTGGCTCGCTATCGCTCGCCAGGAAGAAATCGACACCTAGATGGGGATAAACGTCTTAAGAAAGTTGGCTGAATGGGGCCAAATGGATAAAACCAGAGAAAGAGAAAAAAGGACAGAAATAACAAAAGCACGTCATCCCCCTTAAGGGAGGGTATACAGTATATTTTGATCGATTATTTCATATTTTTATTATTTTTTAGTTTCCTCCTTAGACCTCCATCAAAGTTAAACAAACATCCCCCTTCAAGATTAATGTGTACATTTTTCGGTAGCAAAATTTCCTGGTCGAAGGCCGATTCTTACAAAATTACAGGCTCACTCTCGTTTTGCCAGGAAGATAATTGACACCTAAATAGCATGAAAGGTTTTGATATTGACACATAAATGGGGTGAAAATTCTTAAAATCGACAAACTAATTGGGCAAACATCTTAACATTTGAAAACTAATAGGGCTAAACATGAGGAAAAAGGGGGTCAGAAAAACGACCCATCTCCCCTTAAGTACTGTCAAATGAGAAGTTTTTTTCTTTTTCTATGTGATTGAGGGAGGCAAAAGGCATAACTGCCTATAGCGAGTGCCTCCCCCATAGTTGAAAGAGTGACAGGGCCAAAATCAAGGGACGTTCGAGCCAAAATGCCTGGACACACGGAGTTTGAAGCAATTTAAGTCCTAGGAAGAGGGAAAGACTGATTCTGGGAGAGAGTTCCAGAGCTCAGATGTTGAGTAGAAGAAAGTTTGAGAGTAACGTTTCACTCTTGGGTTGGAGAGTTGCACAGAGTAGGGGTGGGATTGAGTTGCAAGACGGGTACCACGTGCCCTACGTAAAGGAGGTGGTATGCACTGGGATAGCTCTGAGGAACACTGATTATTATAGTAGCGATAGAATAGCGAGAGAGATGCAACATTGCGGCGGAGAGAGAGAGATTGCAGAGAGTTGGTGAGTGGACGGGAGTTAATGATACGAAAGGCCTTCCTTTCAACTTTGTCTAGGAGAGCGGTGTGAGAGGAACCTCCCCACACATGTGAACAATACTCAATACAAGGGCGCACTATGCCCCTGTACAGAGCAAGAAGCTGTGCAGGGGAAAAGAACCCCCTAAGGCGGTTGAGCACACCCAGCTTCTGGGAGGCTGCCTTAGCAAGACTGGTAATATGGTCCTTCCAAATGAGAGCAGAAGAAAAAGAGACACCAAGAATATTGAGAGAAGATGAAGGGTTGATTTTTGTATTGTTGAAGAATAAGGGATAGTCCGCTGGGAGATCCTGACGGGTTGATAGATGGAGAAATTGGGTTTTGGAAGCATTAAAGTTAACAAGGTTTTCTCTGCCCCAATTGGAAATAGTATTTAGATCAGAATTTAAGAGTTCTATGGCTTCATTACGTTTGTCGTTGAGGGATTGCTGGCTGGGGCGTTCTGAAAAACTAATGGAGTAGTGTAAGGTTGAGTCATCTGCGTATGAATGGATGGGAATTAAGGTACAGTTAAGGAGATAATTTATACAAATTAGAAAGAGAATAGGAGATAGAACAGAGCCCTGAGGAACACCGGAGTTTATAGGGTGAGGAAGTGAACAATGGCCGTCCACAACCGCAGCTATGGAACGGCCGGAAAGGAAATTAGAGACAAAGGCACAGATGGAGGGATAGAAACCGAAGGAGGGTAGTTTAGAAATTAAAGATTTATGCCAGACTCTATCGAAGGCTTTCGATATGTCTAGTGCAATAGAAAAAGTCTCACCGAAGTCCCGAAAGGAGGATGACCAAGAGTTAGTAAGATATGAAAGAATATCACCAGTAGAGCGACCCTTAAGGAAGCCATACTGGCGATCTGAGAGCAGATTATGAGAAGAGAAATGCTTAAGAAATTTGGAAGCAAGAATAGTTTCAAAAACTTTAGAAAGACAGGTGTTGAAGAAATAATGAAACGGGTAGTAAGTTGGATTGGTTGTCTCTCTTATATTGTCTCTTATATTACTAACACACATAGTCACATACTCATATTTAGGCACACATGTACGGTCGCGCTAATAAGTCATGTCCCAGCTGTCATTACGTTTGGCTTGCTCTGTGCTGTATTAGTGTTTGTCAGATGTTGAATAGGGTGGGTAAGTGTAGGAACATGTTTTGTATATTTCACTCGATATGAAGAAATGAAGCTTAGATAGTGCTGATACCAATTATTGATCAACACATAATTGGTAACGAGGCATCATTTATTAGCGCGACTGTACTGTACATTTACAAGTACGCAATTGCAAGCACAGTCATAGGCTCACGTAGATACACACACACACACACACACACAAGTATACATGCACGTTTATATGCAGTCATAGGATACCCACTGACACATATTCCATCATGGCACACATACACCTGCAAACACACATGCTCACACATACACCTCTCACTCCCCACTGAACTCCACATATTGTTCGACCCTACCCCTAAACAACAAAATCACAAAACAAAAACATAAAAAAAGATCCCTGAAAGAGCAGTGCCAACAACAGGAACCTACCGGTGTGAGAATTCGACCTTCCCACACTTTCTACCTGAGACCACCATGCAACCAAATGGGGACTGGGAGAGAGAGAGAGGGAAAGGTAAAATGAACTTAGGTCAATTATCTTCGGATTTTCTAAGGAGTAAGAGAGTTAGGGAAATGGGTAGTTTTTTGTGCGTTTCCGTGTCTGGATGTATCTATGTGTGTTAGAGAGTCTATATACAGTATATATATATATATATATATATATATATATATATATATATATATATATTGTGTGTATGTATGTGTGTGTCTGTATGTAAAGTTCAGGTACAATCTGTACATTGAAACAGCGCGTAGCTGCGGCGCGGTGCTCGTCACAGTCGCATGCCCTTTGAAGCCTGCTTTGATTAACCCAAAGTTTACTTCCCTAGAGGGGACGTCACAACTGTCCACTAACACTAGGTACCTCTTAGCTGCTTAAGTGAACAGGGGCATTGGGTGTTAGAACACCGCCCATCCGTCTCGCCTGATCTGGGAATGGAACCCGGGATCTCTAGGCTGTGAGCTAAGCGCGCTAACGACTGCACCACTTGTGTGTCCTTGCGGGTATGTGAGCGAGTATATGTGCCTCTGTGTGTGTTTGTGTGTGTGTGTGTGTGATATATATATATATATATATATATATATATATATGTATATATGTATATACAGGAGAGAGAGAGAGAGAGAGAGAGAGAGAGAGAGGGGTTTGTTCAATGACAGACTCTTTCTAATTGAATGTTTTTATTGTCAGGAACTTCATTATTCGCTCCCTTGGTGAGCGTAATTTACAGTCGCTAATGGAATTTATTACAATGTGTGGTGCGAAAAGAGAATACAACAACATACACAGAGACAAATAACCAAAACACAGTTACAATAACGCGATAAAGCTGGCATGCATATATTTAACCAACACACTCAAATGCCTTTAAATGTTAAAGAAAACATTATTTGTGTTTGAAAGGAGTTGTAAATTCACCCAGAACTCCTCTTTCTCTCATAGGTTTATCCCCTGTCGGAGCATACACGCACACAATCACCCACGTTTGTATTACTACTTTCATTCTCACCCACACAATCCTTAAACCAACAGACCCATAGTCTCCTACACGCTCCTTCCATTTGTTATTTACAAACAAACAGGCACCTTTTTTCGCTCCCTCACTCACTCCAGCACACACACCCATTCCACACTCCCACTCTCTCACACTGTACCCCTCAATTTGGTCTCAGTCATTCCATATACATCCAGCCTGGCAGTCACTAACACTTCCAGGACCTCTCTTTCTTTTGTGTCATCATTCAAGCCTCTTACATTCCAAGTCGCTATTCTAAGACTGTCCATGGTAGGTCGGGGTTCGTCAACATTAGGTCCGTCCACATCCGAGGATGTTCGTTCTTTCATTGTTGCAGTAAGTATTTTTCACGAGTGGGGGGTCTCGCAAGTTCACCGACCTAACCTCTTTAGTCGCCTTTTACGACACACAGGAGGCATGTTGGGTATATTCTATTCCCTTACCACCAGGGCCTGAAACTCGCAATTAAATGATCAATTGTTTCATATTTTGCAGTTCGGTGAAGGAGCTTTTTCTGAGTCAACATTTCAATTCGTACTGTGTTGGTGTAGTACTACGAATCTCATATGTTTTTTATGTCATGTTTTGTTTGGTCTTTGGAATTATTTGCCTTTTTTCGTGTTCTAAAGTGGTACTGTACTTTGTGGTAAATAAAATCTTGCTCAGTAGAGTTGGATTTATATATTCTTGATTCGTCTTTCGGGTGCCTGTGGGGCTCTATCTAGTAATTTATATATTTTTCCGTTTTCCCACTCAGACCTGTTGTACTTAATTTACTACTACTACTACTACTACTACTACTACTACTACTACTTCTTCTTCTTCTTCTTCTTCTTCTTCTTCTTCTTCTTCTTCTTCTTCTTCTTCTTCTTCTTCTTCTTCTTCTTCTTCTTCTTCTTCTTCTTCTTCTTCTTCTTCTTCTTCTTCTTCTTCTTCTTCTTCTTCTTCTTCTCTTCTTCTTCTTCTTCTTCTTCTTCTTCTTCTTCTTCTTCTTCTTCTTCTTCTTCTTCTTCTTCTTCTTCTTCTTCTTCTTCTTCTTCTTCTTCTTCTTCTTCTTTTCTTCTTCTTCTTCTAATATCTTAATAATAATAATATATGTATGTATGTATGTATGTACTGTATGTATGTACTCAGGCACATACCCCATTGCTGGGTGTGGCCGACTCGAGACAGAGCCCGAACATAAACCTGTAAAGTTCCAATTCTTAGGGTCCTGGACCACTTTTGCGTTCCCTCGCCCCTTTCTCTGTCTCGTTGAGTAGGAGAATTTTACAATAATAATAATAATTAGGCCTATTATATTTTACCCACCAATATATCGTACAAGGAAACAGATAATCGGTATCTTGTTATCTTCCGTTAAGGGGGGATGGGCTGGTTTTTGTGGCCCCCTTCTCCCTCATGCTTAGCCCTCTTAGCTTTCGGATTTTATGACATTCGCCCCAGTAGTTTGTCGATTTTAAGACTTTACGCCACATTTCTTTGTTAATATTAAGACCTTTCGTGTCATTTAGGTGTTGATTTATTTTCCTGGTGAGCAATATCGAGCCTATAATATTAAGAGAAACTGGTCTTCGGCCGGGACAATTTTCTACCGAAAAGTTTACAAATCTATCCTGAAAGGGGGTCCAGAGAGTGTTTTATTAAGTTTGATGGAGGTCTAGGGAGGAAACTAGAAAACATAATAAAGAAATAAAAACTTGGACCAAAAATTGAAGCAGAGAATGGGTGAACAGAGAATGTAGTCCCGGTATCATAACTGTCCCCCATCTCTCACACTACATCACACGTCGGGCGGGGAAGAGGCGTGGAAATGATCTCTTCCTGTTCATCATATGCTTTACAAGGGCCATTTCGCTCACCGTATTTTTTTTTCTCGCCCATTTCTTAGTTGATGTATCCCAACCCCTTCAAATACAGTTAAGGGATGATTTGTATTTATTTGCTCATTTCTGTATTTATTTATTGTTTTATTTAGTTTCCTCTCAAAACTCAATCAAGCTTCAAACAAATACACCCAAGACCGCCCTTAGAGATAAATTTGTAAATTTTTCGGTAGAAAAATTTCCCGGCCTAAGGCCGGTTCCTCTAAAATTACAGGCTCGGTTTCGCTCGCCAGAAAAAAATAGATACCTATATGGCACAAAACGTCTTAACATCGTCAAATTAATCTAAAATATACACAAAATAATAATAGGGCTAAGCATGAGGGAGAACGGGGTCCAGCAAAATTAATCCTTCCCTTAAGGCTAGGTCACATCAGGCAAAAGTTAGGTAAGCTTGTTTGGTTTTAATGGATTAGATTAGGATGAGGAGTTGTTGTTGTTGTTCCCCAAGCTGCCTGGCCGAACAGCCCCAAGGCCCCGTGCAAGGCCAAGGCCATAACCGAGCGCCCCCACAGAACCCTCCCTGCCGACCACAATAAAGCCTGGGTGACCGAAGCCACTCCATGGTGGGGAGCTGAGGAGGGTGCGGAAACGCCCGGGAAACCAAAGACCCACCCAGGGCCCTGTGCCCCTCAGCTATTATGAAGAGAAAGTTGAGGGGCAAAGGAAAAATGTGACGCTTTGGCTTCCAATCTTGGTAGATTGGGAGGTCAATCCACGGAAGAGGCGCCGTCACTTGAGATCTAGAAAATATATAAGTAAAAGGAACAGTCAGAGTAAGCTATGGGACTCTCTCCACCACCACCACTCCTGCAACACCAGCTGAGACCCTCTAGAAGATCATGGGGTCTCTTCCATGGGAGTATGGAGAGGCTGAGGCTGGTGGAGGAGCTTTTAAGATGGCTGGGTGATGCTGATATTGGGGACTTGGGCATCTCCACCGGGGTCCCACACAGAATATCGTGTGCCCTCCTTTTGCCTGAGCCCCCGGAACACCATCAGCGGACCTCACCTTCAACAGAGTACCTCTTCCTTCACCTCAGTGGCAGTCCATCGCCAGTCGAGCAGAACACCGCTTCCAAAAAACACCAGCACATCAACCAGCCAAGCAAAACACCGCTAACTGTCACCACCACACACCATAACCTGGGACACGGCAGAACAACAAGTACCTGGGACACGGCAGAACACCTGGGGGATCCTCACACACATCATGGAACCCCCTGAACACCACCAGAATCCCCGAATACCACCATCATCATCTAACAACAACAAGTTCCTGACCAAACATCGCCAGGAACACATGAACCACAATGATTTGACAAAATACAAACAAATGAATAAATAAACAAACAAATAATAATAAATAAATAAATAAACATCCCTTTAACAGCAGCAAGGTGGACGGCCCACTAACTTTTCTCTTCCACTGTATTTCATCTTTCCTACTTTTTCTTCCCGCCACCCACTCTGTGGTGCCTCTCTAAAAAAAAAAAAAAAAAAAAGTAAGCTATGGGTATGGCAGAGATTGCTCAGTTCTCACTCTGATAGACCAACCCATCACCACTAAATGTTGTCCCAGGTGAGGCTCGAACTCACAACCTCGGCATGGCTCAGACACTGTCGTATAAGTACCGCGCGCTAACCGATTGCGCCACTGGGACGTTAGGATGAGGAGTTGATTGGATTAGGTCATGTGTAAGTAAATCTACTTCATGCATGTGCAAATTAATTGTAGGGGAATATGATTGAAGGCGAAATACAAACCTTAATTATTTGCTCATTTATGTATCTTTTTTATTTGTATTTTAGTTTCCTCCCTAGACCTCCATCAAGCTTAAATAATACACCTGCCCAAGACCCTTCAAGATAAATTTGTACATTTTTCGATAGAAAAATATCCCGGCCGAAGGCCAGTTCCTCTTAAATTACAGGCTCATTATCACTCGCCAGGAAAAAAATCGACACCTAAATGACACGAAAAGTCTTAATAGTGACAACAAAATGAGGCGAAGATCTTAAAATCGCCAAACTAATGGGCCGAACGTCTTAAAATCTGAAAACTAATGAGGAAGAAGGGGGACCAGAAAAACGACCCATCTCCCCTTAAATCTGCTTATCTTATAATTATTAGGTTAGTTTGAAATAGGTAAGATTACGTTAAAGAGTTGGTTAAAATAGGTCAGGTGTAAGCGAATCTACTCCTCTCATGGGCGAAGTATATGTAGATTTTTTGTTTTTTCTAAATCCCAACTACAGTATATACAGTACTTGATGGGAGAAAATACCTTAAATTAGATTAACCTGAATTAGATTAGGTAAAACATAGGTTAGATTAGGCTAGAGAGTTGGTTAAATTAGGTCAGGTGTAAGCGAATCTACTCCTATCATGGGCGAAGGAATTGTAGGGGAAAGTACTTGAAGGCGAAACACAAACTTTAAATTAGGTTAACCTATTTATTTATAATGTTCTCTCCACCAACCAACTTTACTCCTAAACTCGAGTAATGAAATCAACGAACACATGTGGCAGTCCGGGGATTCGAACCCCGAACGCTCACACCGAAAATCAACACACTTATGCATTGCGCTAGATTAGCTTAAAATAGGTTAAAAGAGTTGGTTAAATTAGGTCAGGTGTAAGCGAATCTACTCCTATCATGAGGGAAGTAACGGTAGGAGAAAGTACTTAGCGGCAAAAAACAAACCATACACCGATGATATACTCCTCAGTCGGCCCCCTGCTGCCCCGACCTGACCTCTCCTCTCCGACTCCCGACTTGAGTACCTTCCTTCATAACGTGACCTCCAGTATACAGCTTTGGCCTTTTGGGAAGGAGAGGGGGGGGGGGGGGGTTCTGTATTGGGGGAAGGGGGAGGGGGGAGGGAGCCAGTGCAGCGGGATTTGGCAGATGATTACAGGATTCGTGTGTTTATACTTGAGCGAGAGATGGAGAGAGTTTTTCATTATTGCACTTGCCACACAGACCTTATGATCCAGGCGAGGTGGTCAGAACTCAATGCTAGTATAGTTACCAATATCCCGAATAAAGAAATGTGCAAGAAAGTGAGAGCACAATGCACACACACACACAGACACCCCCCCCCCCCCCCTTACCATCCGTGCTTGACTAATGTATATCACGGACAAAAGGGACGACCGTGAAATAGTGCATTATCTCCTACTCAACGACACACTTAACCCTTCCCCCTTGGACTCCACTAGGAAACTCCTATAACATACCGGTACAATATACTCAGTTCATCTTAAGGGGAGACTGGCCGTTTGTTTGGTCTATTAATTAATGTATTCATATATTTGTTTAGTTTCCTCCCTAGAACTCCATCAAGCTTAGAAAAACACCCCATAGACCACCCTTCAAGATAAATTTGTACATTTTTCGGTAGAATTTTTTTTTATTTTTGTTTATTTTTGAATTTATAAGATCGGGTTGGGTGAAAGAATTGGTAAATGTGAAGGAACTGTGGAGTGTTGGAGTCATCTGCGTAGGAATGTATTGGATTATGAGTGGTAGATATGAGATCATTGATATGAATGAGGAACAGAGTTGGGGCCAAAACTGATCCCTGGGGAACACCAGCATTTATTGAGTGAAATTGAGAATAAAGGCCATCTACCATTACACATATTTTTCTGTTATGAAGATAAGAAGAAATTAATGGAACTAATGATGCAAGGCCGTAGTGTGACATCTTCGACAATAAGGATTGATGCCAGACTCTATCAAATGCCTTTGATATATTCAGTGCTATTGTATGTGTTTCACCATGTTGGTCTGTAGCTTGGTTGAGTTGATGCGTAAGAAGGCAAACGCCACTAGACAGCCTAACTACAAGCGCACATCACTTAACTTTCTCCACCATACACTCGGGTACGTTCATTATGGTCGAATTACTTTCATCTTATTCTGGTTAACCCTATATGATTTTATGCAGATAAGAGAGCATTTGTGAGGGTCTGGGGGTCAATTTGGTATGATCTTGTCCATTTCGTTGCTAGAGATTCTTTCAAAGTAGAACACAATGAAGAAGTTAGTAATTTCAGTACAATAAACAGCGTTATAAAATGTTCTACTGGCTATCACTATGCAATTTTACTCAACTCAAGATTAATCTATAAAATACGAAGAATGATAAAACTAACCCTATTAACCCCGAAAGGGGTTGAAATAGGGGAGCTATCCCCCCGCCAAAGGCGGCTTTCTAGGGCCTTTCCTAGCTGATGCTGAGAGGATTGGGTTCTAGTCATGTGGTGATGGGCTGGTCTATCAGAGTGAGAACTGAGCGATCTCTGCCATACCCATAGCTTACTCTGACTGTTCCTTTTACTTATATATTTTCTAGATCTCAAGTGACGGCGTCTCTTGCGTGGATTGACCTCCTAATCTACCAAGATTGGAAGCTAAAGCGTCACATCTTTCCTTTGCCCCTCAACTTTCTCTTCATAATTGCCGAGGGGCACAGGGCCCTGGGTGGGGCTTTGGTTTCCCGGGCGTTTCCGCACCCTCCTCAGTCCCCCGCCATGGAGTGGCTTCGGTCACCCAGGCTTTATTGTGGTCGGTGGGGGGGGGGGGTCTGTGGGGGCGCTCGGTTATGGCCTTGGCCTTGCTCGGGGCCTTGGGGCTGTTCGGCCAGGCAGCTTGGGGAAAAACAACAACAACAACAACAACAACCTTATACAAACCAACCGAGATACGAACCCGGGACCTTGCGATCAACAGGCAAGGTCCAGGGTTCGAATCCCGGGTGGTTTGTATGAGGTTTTTATCAAGTGGCATTACTTGATTTAAAAGGTAACTCTTAACTTTTTTTTCAAACTATTCTGATGAACTTTGGCGATTAAGGTAAACATAGGATAAACCTCTCGAAGCAAAGCAATTGAAAACTATGGCTATTATACTTGTTATATTTTCTGGCTAACAATAGGCGATTTGATTCAACTTAGGACTGATATAAAAAATGTAAGAGGGTGAAAGCCTATCTCTATTAAGGTGTTTTTTCTTGACTCCCTTCTCCGTCCTGTTTATTCCCATTAGTTCTGAGTTTAAGAAAGTTCGTCCCATTAGTTTGGCTATTCTAAGTCCTTTCGTCCCATTTCTTTGTCGATTTGCAAACCTTTTGTGCCATTTAGGAGTCGAGTGTTTACCTGGCAAGTGATAGCGAGCCTGCAATTTAGGAGGAAACGGCTTTCGGCCGGGGCATTTGTGTACCGAAAATGCACACATTTATGTCGAAGGGGGATTTTGGGATTTTTTTTTTAACCTAATGGAGGCGTAAGGAGGAAAAAATATACCCCCTTGAGGGAGCCCACCTCGTTTTTTTCTCTTTATCTCCCTCACTCTTTGGCTTGTATCCATTCGGCCCCATTCAGCCTACTATTTTAAAACGTTTATCCCTATCCAGGTGTCAATATTTTCCTGGCGAGCGGTAGCTAGGCGGCATATATATATTTTTGTTTTGACAGCAAGCTAAATTTGTAAATTTTTCGATAGAAAAATTTCTCCGGCGAAGCCGGATTTCTCCATACAATGCTGACTCGCTATCGCTCGCCAGGAAGAAATCAACACCTGGATGGGGATAAACGTCTTAAAACAGTTGGCTGAATGGGATCGAATGGATACAAGCAAGGGAAAGAGAGAAAAGGAGAGAAAGATAAACAAAAAAGCCGGTGACCCCCTTAATAAAATCGTCTATTAATTGTGGGAATAACATTGAAGGCAAAGACTTTGACCCCCACGGCACTTTGGCCAATCATTAACTACATATTATACCAGAGAGGAAGGTCGGTAGCATCAAAGGCTTTAAGGGGGGTGACCTGTTTTGTTCTGTCCTTTTCTATCTCTTTCTCTGGCTTGTATCCATTTGACCCTATTCAGCCTACTGTTTTAAGACGTTTATCCCCATCCAGGTGTCAATTTTTTACTGGTGAGCGCTTGCGAGCCAGCATATTTTTTATTTTTGTTTGACAGCAGGCTAAATTTGTACATTTTTCGATGGAAAAATGTCTCCGGCGAAGCCGGATTTCTTCATATAATGCTGGCTCGCTATCGCTCGCCAGGAAGAAATCGACACCTAGATGGGGATAAACGTCTTAAGAAAGTTGGCTGAATGGGGCCAAATGGATAAAACCAGAGAAAGAGAAAAAAGGACAGAAATAACAAAAGCACGTCACCCCCCTTAAGGGAGGGTATACAGTATATTTTGATCGATTATTTCATATTTTTATTATTTTTTAGTTTCCTCCTTAGACCTCCATCAAAGTTAAACAAACATCCCCCTTCTAGATTAATGTGTACATTTTTCGGTAGCAAAATTTCCTGGTCGAAGGCCGATTCTTACAAAATTACAGGCTCACTCTCGTTTTGCCAGGAAGACAATTGACACCTAAATAGCATGAAAGGTTTTGATATTGACACATAAATGGGGTGAAAATTCTTAAAATCGACAAACTAATTGGGCAAACATCTTAACATTTGAAAACTAATAGGGCTAAACATGAGGAAAAAGGGGGTCAGAAAAACGACCCATCTCCCCTTAAGTACTGTCAAATGAGAATTTTTTTTTCTTTTTCTATGTGATTGAGGGAGGCAAAAGGCATAACTGCCTATAGCGAGTGCCTCCCCCATAGTTGAAAGAGTGACAGGGCCAAAATCAAGGGACGTTCGAGCCAAAATGCCTGGACACACGGAGTTTGAAGCAATTTAAGTCATAGGAAGAGGGAAAGACTGATTCTGGGAGAGAGTTCCAGAGCTCAGATGTTGAGTAGAAGAAAGTTTGAGAGTAACGTTTCACTCTTGGGTTGGAGAGTTGCACAGAGTAGGGGTGGGATTGAGTTGCAAGACGGGTACCACGTGCCCTACGTAAAGGAGGTGGTATGCACTGGGATAGCTCTGAGGAACACTGATTATTATAGTAGCGATAGAATAGCGAGAGAGATGCAACATTGCGGCGGAGAGAGAGATTGCAGAGAGTTGGTGAGTGGACGGGAGTTAATGATACGAAAGGCCTTCCTTTCAACTTTGTCTAGGAGAGCGGTGTGAGAGGAACCTCCCCACACATGTGAACAATACTCAATACAAGGGCGCACTATGCCCCTGTACAGAGCAAGAAGCTGTGCAGGGGAAAAGAACCCCCTAAGGCGGTTGAGCACACCCAGCTTCTGGGAGGCTGCCTTAGCAAGACTGGTAATATGGTCCTTCCAAATGAGAGCAGAAGAAAAAGAGACACCAAGAATATTGAGAGAAGATGAAGGGTTGATTTTTGTATTGTTGAAGAATAAGGGATAGTCCGCTGGGAGATCCTGACGGGTAGATAGATGGAGAAATTGGGTTTTGGAAGCATTAAAGTTAACAAGGTTTTCTCTGCCCCAATTGGAAATAGTATTTAGATCAGAATTTAAGAGTTCTATGGCTTCATTACGTTTGTCGTTGAGGGATTGCTGGCTGGGGCGTTCTGAAAAACTAATGGAGTAGTGTAAGGTTGAGTCGTCTGCGTATGAATGGATGGGAATTAAGGTACAGTTAAGGAGATAATTTATACAAATTAGAAAGAGAATAGGAGATAGGACAGAGCCCTGAGGAACACCGGAGTTTATAGGGTGAGGAAGTGAACAATGGCCGTCCACAACCGCAGCTATGGAACGGCCGGAAAGGAAATTAGAGACAAAGGCACAGATGGAGGGATAGAAACCGAAGGAGGGTAGTTTAGAAATTAAAGATTTATGCCAGACTCTATCGAAGGCTTTCGATATGTCTAGTGCAATAGAAAAAGTCTCACCGAAGTCCCGAAAGGAGGATGACCAAGAGTTAGTAAGTTATGAAAGAATATCACCAGTAGAGCGACCCTTAAGGAAGCCATACTGGCGATCTGAGAGCAGATTATGAGAAGAGAAATACTTAAGAAATGTGGAAGCAAGAATAGTTTTAAAAACTTTAGAAAGACAGGTGTTGAAGAAATAATGAAACGGGTAGTAAGTTGGATTGGTTGTCTCTCTTATATTGTCTCTTATATTACTAACACACATAGTCACATACTCATATTTAGGCACACATGTACGGTCGCGCTAATAAGGCATGTCCCAGCTGTCATTACGTTTGGCTTGCTCTGTGCTGTATTAGTGTTTGTCAGATGTTGAATAGGGTGGGTAAGTGTAGGAACATGTTTTGTATATTTCACTCGATATGAAGAAATGAAGCTTAGATAGTGCTGATACCAATTATTGATCAACACATAATTGGTAACGAGGTATCATTTATTAGCGCGACTGTACTGTACATTTACAAGTACGCAATTGCAAGCACAGTCATAGGCTCACGTAGATACACACACACACACACAAGTATACATGCACGTTTATATGCAGTCATAGGTTACCCACTGACACATATTCCATCATGGCACACATGCACCTGAAACACACATGGTCACACATACACCTCTCACTCCCCACTGAACTCCACATATTGTTCGACCCTACCCCTAAACAACAAAATCACAAAACAAAAACATAAAAAAAGATCCCTGAAAGAGCAGTGCCAACAACAGGAACCTACCGGTGTGAGAATTCGACCTTCCCACACTTTCTACCTGAGACCACCATGCAACCAAATGGGGACTGGGAGAGAGAGAGAGGGAAAGGTAAAATGAACTTAGGTCAATTATCTTCGGATTTTCTAAGGAGTAAGAGAGTTAGGGAAATGGGTTGTTTTTTGTGCGTTTCCGTGTCTGGATGTATCTATGTGTGTTAGAGAGTCTATATACAGTATATATATATATATATATATATATATATATATATATATATATATATATATTGTGTGTATGTATGTGTGTGTGTGTCTGTATGTAAAGTTCAGGGACAATCTGTACATTGAAACAGCGCGTAGCTGCGGCGCGGTGCTCATCACAGTCGCATGCCCTTTGAAGCCTGCTTTGATTAACCCAAAGTTTACTTCCCTAGAGGGGACGTCACAACTGTCCACTAACACTAGGTACCGCTTAGCTGCTTAAGTGAACAGGGGCATTGGGTGTTAGAACACCGCCCATCCGTCTCGCCTGATCTGGGAATGGAACCCGGGATCTCTAGGCTGTGAGCTAAGCGCGCTAACGACTGCACCACTTGTGTGTCCTTGCGGGTATGTGAGCGAGTATATGTGCCTCTGTGTGTGTTTGTGTGTGTGTGTGTGTGTGTGATATATATATATATATATATATATATGTATATATGTATATACAGGAGAGAGAGAGAGAGAGAGAGAGAGAGAGAGAGGTTTGTTCAATGACAGACTCTTTCTAATTGAATGTTTTTATTGTCAGGAACTTCATTATTCGCTCCCTTGGTGAGCGTAATTTACAGTCGCTAATGGAATTTATTACAATGTGTGGGGCGAAAAGAGAATACAACAACATACACAGAGACAAATAACCAAAACACAGTTACAATAACGCGATAAAGCTGGCATGCATATATTTAACCAACACACTCAAATGCCTTTAAATGTTAAAGAAAACATTATTTGTGTTTGAAAGGAGTTGTAAATTCACCCAGAACTCCTCTTTCTCTCATAGGTTTATCCCCTGTCGGAGCATACACGCACACAATCACCCACGTTTGTATTACTACTTTCATTCTCACCCACACAATCCTTAAACCAACAGACCCATAGTCTCCTACACGCTCCTTCCATTTGTTATTTACAAACAAACAGGCACCTTTTTTCGCTCCCTCACTCACTCCAGCACACACACCCATTCCACACTCCCACTCTCTCACACTGTACCCCTCAATTTGGTCTCAGTCATTCCACATACATCCAGCCTGGCAGTCACTAACACTTCCAGGACCTCTCTTTCTTTTGTGTCATCATTCAAGCCTCTTACATTCCAAGTCGCTATTCTAAGACTGTCCATGGTAGGTCGGGGTTCGTCAACATTAGGTCCGTCCACATCCGAGGATGTTCGTTCTTTCATTGTTGCAGTAAGTATTTTTCACGAGTGGGGGGTCTCGCAAGTTCACCGACCTAACCTCTTTAGTCGCCTTTTACGACACACAGGAGGCATGTTGGGTATATTCTATTCCCTTACCACCAGGGCCTGAAACTCGCAATTAAATGATCAATTGTTTCATTTTGCAGTTCGGTGAAGGAGCTTTTTCTGAGTCAACATTTCAATTCGTACTGTGTTGGTGTAGTACTACGAATCTCATATGTTTTTTATGTCATGTTTTGTTTGGTCTTTGGAATTATTTGCCTTTTTTCGTGTTCTAAAGTGGTACTGTACTTTGTGGTAAATAAAATCTTGCTCAGTAGAGTTGGATTTATATATTCTTGATTCGTCTTTCGGGTGCCTGTGGGGCTCTATCTAGTAATTTATATATTTTTCCGTTTTCCCACTCAGACCTGTTGTACTTAATTTACTACTACTACTACTACTACTACTACTACTACTTCTTCTTCTTCTTCTTCTTCTTCTTCTTCTTCTTCTTCTTCTTCTTCTTCTTCTTCTTCTTCTTCTTCTTCTTCTTCTTCTTCTTCTTCTTCTTCTTTCTTCTTCTTCTTCTTCTTCTTCTTCTTCTTCTTCTTCTTCTTCTCTCTTCTTCTTCTTCTTCTTCTTCTTCTTCTTCTTTCTTCTTCTTCTTCTTCTTCTTCTTCTTCTTCTTCTTCTTCTTCTTCTTCTTCTTCTTTTAATAATAATAATATATGTATGTATGTATGTATGTATGTATGTACTGTATGTATGTACTCAGGCGCATACCCCATTGCTGGGTGTGGCCGACTCGAGACAGAGCCCGAACATAAACCTGTAAAGTTCCAATTCTTAGGGTCCTGGACCACTTTTGCGTTCCCTCGCCCCTTTCTCTGTCTCGTTGAGTAGGATAATTTTACAATAATAATAATAATTAGGCCTATTATATTTTACCCACCAATATATCGTACAAGGAAACAGATAATCGGTATCTTGTTATCTTCCGTTAAGGGGGGATGGGCTGGTTTTTGTGGCCCCCTTTTCCCTCATGCTTAGCCCTCTTAGTTTTCGGATTTTATGACATTCGCCCCTGTAGTTTGTCGATTTTAAGACTTTACGCCACATTTCTTTGTTAATATTAAGACCTTTCGTGCCATTTAGGTGTTGATTTATTTTCCTGGTGAGCAATATCGAGCCTATAATATTAAGAGAAACTGGTCTTCGGCCGGGACAATTTTCTACCGAAAAGTTTACAAATCTATCCTGAAAGGGGGTCCAGAGAGTGTTTTATTAAGTTTGATGGAGGTCTAGGGAGGAAACTAGAAAACATAATAAAGAAATAAAAACCTGGACCAAAAATTGAACAGAGAATGTAGTCCCGGTATCATAACTGTCCCCCATCTCTCACACTACATCACACGTCGGGCGGGGAAGAGGCGTGGAAATGATCTCTTCCTGTTCATCATATGTTTTACAAGGGCCATTTCGCTCACCGTATTTTTTTTTCTCGCCCATTTCTTAGTTGATGTATCCCAACCCCTTCAAATACAGTTAAGGGATGATTTGTATTTATTTGCTCATTTCTGTATTTATTTATTGTTTTATTTAGTTTCCTCTCAAAACTCAATCAAGCTTCAAACAAATACACCCAAGACCGCCCTTAGAGATAAATTTGTAAATTTTTCGGTAGAAAAATTTCCCGGCCTAAGGCCGGTTCCTCTAAAATTACAGGCTCGGTTTCGCTCGCCAGAAAAAAATAGATACCTATATGGCACAAAACGTCTTAACATCGTCAAATTAATCTAAAATATACACAAAATAATAATAGGGCTAAGCATGAGGGAGAACGGGGTCCAGCAAAATTAATCCTTCCCTTAAGGCTAGGTCACATCAGGCAAAAGTTAGGTAAGCTTGTTTGGTTATAATGGATTAGATTAGGATGAGGAGTTGTTGTTGTTGTTGTTGTTCCCCAAACTGCCTGGCCGAACAGCCCCAAGGCCCCGTGCAAGGCCAAGGCCATAACCGAGCGCCTCCACAGAACCCTCCCTGCCGACCACAATAAAGCCTGGGTGACCGAAGCCACTCCATGGTGGGGAGCTGAGGAGGGTGCGGAAACGCCCGGGAAACCAAAGACCCACCCAGGGCCCTGTGCCCCTCAGCTATTATGAAGAGAAAGTTGAGGGGCAAAGGAAAAATGTGACGCTTTGGCTTCCAATCTTGGTAGATTGGGAGGTCAATCCACGGAAGAGGCGCCGTCACTTGAGATCTAGAAAATATATAAGTAAAAGGAACAGTCAGAGTAAGCTATGGGACTCTCTCCACCACCACCACTCCTGCAACACCAGCTGAGACCCTCTAGAAGATCATGGGGTCTCTTCCATGGGAGTATGGAGAGGCTGAGGCTGGTGGAGGAGCTTTTAGGATGGCTGGGTGATGCTGATATTGGGGACTTGGTCATCTCCACCGGGGTCCCACACAGAATATCGTGTGCCCTCCTTTTGCCTGAGCCCCCGGAACACCATCAGCGGACCTCACCTTCAACAGAGTACCTCTTCCTTCACCTCAGTGGCAGTCCATCGCCAGTCGAGCAGAACACCGCTTCCAAAAAACACCAGCACATCATCCAGCCAAGCAAAACACCGCTAACTGTCACCACCACACACCATAACCTGGGACACGGCAGAACAACAAGTACCTGGGACACGGCAGAACACCTGGGGGATCCTCACACACATCATGGAACCCCCTGAACACCACCAGAATCCCCGAATACCACCATCATCATCTAACAACAACAAGTTCCTGACCAAACATCGCCAGGAACACATGAACCACAATGATTTGACAAAATACAAACAAATGAATAAATAAACAAACAAATAATAATAAATAAATAAATAAACATCCCTTTAACAGCAGCAAGGTGGACGGCCCACTAACTTTTCTCTTCCACTGTATTTCATCTTTCCTACTTTTTCTTCCCGCCACCCACTCTGTGGTGCCTCTCTTCACCCCCCTACCTTTAAAAAAAAAAAAAAAAAAAAAAAAGTAAGCTATGGGTATGGCAGAGATTGCTCAGTTCTCACTCTGATAGACCAACCCATCACCACTAAATGTTGTCCCAGGTGAGGCTCGAACTCACAACCTCGGCATGGCTCAGACACTGTCGTATAAGTACCGCGCGCTAACCGATTGCGCCACTGGGACGTTAGGATGAGGAGTTGATTGGATTAGGTCATGTGTAAGTAAATCTACTTCATGCATGTGCAAATTAATTGTAGGGGAATATGATTGAAGGCGAAATACAAACTTTAATTATTTGCTCATTTATGTATCTTTTTTATTTGTATTTTAGTTTCCTCCCTAGACCTCCATCAAGCTTAAATAATACACCTGCCCAAGACCCTTCAAGATAAATTTGTACATTTTTCGATAGAAAAATATCCCGGCCGAAGGCCAGTTCCTCTTAAATTACAGGCTCATTATCACTCGCCAGGAAAAAAATCGACACCTAAATGACACGAAAAGTCATAATAGTGACAACAAAATGAGGCGAAGATCTTAAAATCGCCAAACTAATGGGCCGAATGTCTTAAAATCTGAAAACTAATGAGGAAGAAGGGGGACCAGAAAAACGACCCATCTCCCCTTAAATCTGCTTATCTTATAATTATTAGGTTAGTTTGAAATAGGTAAGATTACGTTAAAGAGTTGGTTAAAATAGGTCAGGTGTAAGCGAATCTACTCCTCTCATGGGCGAAGTATATGCAGATTTTTTGTTTTTTCTAAATCCCAACTACAGTATATACAGTACTTGATGGGAGAATATGCCTTAAATTAGATTAACCTGAATTAGATTAGGTAAAACATAGGTTAGATTAGGCTAGAGAGTTGGTTAAATTAGGTCAGGTCAAATTAGGTCAGGTGTAAGCGAATCTACTCCTATCATGGGCGAAGGAATTGTAGGGGAAAGTACTTGAAGGCGAAACACAAACTTTAAATTAGGTTAACCTATTTATTTATAATGTTCTCTCCACCAACCAACTTTACTCCTAAACTCGAGTAATGAAATCAACGAACACATGTGGCAGTCCGGGGATTCGAACCCCGAACGCTCACACCGAAAATCAACACACTTATGCATTGCGCTAGATTAGCTTAAAATAGGTTAAAAGAGTTGGTTAAATTAGGTCAGGTGTAAGCGAATCTACTCCTATCATGAGGGAAGTAACGGTAGGAGAAAGTACTTAGCGGCGAAAAACAAACCATACACCGATGATATACTCCTCAGTCGGCCCCCTGCTGCCCCGACCTGACCTCTCCTCTCCGACTCCCGACTTGAGTACCTTCCCTTATAACGTGACCTCCAGTATACAGCTTTGGCCTTATGGGAAGGAGAGGGGGGGGGGTACTGTATTGGGGGGAAGGGGGAGGGGGGGGGGGGAGCCAGTGCAGCGGGATTTGGCAGATGATTACAGGATTCGTGTGTTTATACTTGAGCGAGAGATGGAGAGAGTCTTTCATTATTGCACTTGCCACACAGACCTTATGATCCAGGCGAGGTGGTCAGAACTCAATGCTAGTATAGTTACCAATATCCCGAATAAAGAAATGTGCAAGAAAGTGAGAGCACAATGCACACACACACAGACACAGACACAGACCCCCCCCCCCCCCTACCATCAGTGCTTGACTAATGTATATCACGGACAAAAGGGACGACCGTGAAATAGTGCATTATCTCCTACTCAACGACACACTTAACCCTTCCCCCTTGGACTCCACTAGGAAACTCCTATAACATACCGGTACAATATACTCAGTTCATCTTAAGGGGAGACTGGCCGTTTGTTTGGTCTATTAATTAATTTATTCATATATTTGTTTAGTTTCCTCCCTTGAACTCCATCAAGCTTAGAAAAACACCCCCTAGACCACCCTTCAAGATAAATTTGTACATTTTTCGGTAGAAAAAATTTCCGGGCGAAGGCCGGTTCCTCTTAAAATTTCAGGCTCGCTATCGCTCGCCAGGAAATAATCGACACCTAAATGTCACGAAAAGTCTTAAAATTGAGAACGAAATGGGGCGAAAGGTGTTAAAATCGCCAAACTAATGGGCCGAACGTCTTATAATCTCAAAACTAGTGTGGCTAAGCATTAGGGAGAAGGGGGTCCAGAAAAACGGTCTGCCTCACCTTAATTGGGCCAGCAATTTTCCTGTACAACTGCCTGCACAATTAGGTGGTACAGTGGTAGTCCGGAATACTTAAATAACTCCTACTGATAATCTTAAGACTGTGAACATCAATAATATGCAAGCAGGTTTCCAAAATATTTCGCTAGTGTATCATAATTGTGCCTCCGTAAGTTGTCCGTGAATTCCTGTCTCCGACTGTACACTGCTATTTGACGAACCTGAGACAGCGACATATATCGACAACACACGCCGTGGCAGAAGGGCATTGTTTCAAAATATGTCATTAGCGTGTCAGAACCGTTCAATGAAACACACACCAACTATCATTGAAGCCGACTGTTAAAAAAAAAACAAAAAAAAAAAAACACACACACACACACACATTGGCGTCCCATTCTTACGTCTTTACCTTAATATTCCTCTGTAAATTCAATACAAATTTAATCCTGAACAATTCTGAACAAAGCTTGAATATAAAGTGTTGTATGTATTTCTGGTTAGGATTTTTTTTTTTTTTTTTATCTTACAGCAAGAGTGGTGAAATGAGTTTGGTAATCATGGTTTTTAACGGTGTCTGTAAATTCGCCTACAGTGATAAGTGCTATGATTTTTATGGAACTTTTCTAACCCACTGATGCAATATTATCACTCACACACACACACACACACACACACACACACACACTTGTATTGATGTTGCTCTCGAACTTCCTCCTCATAACGAAGGATTGTTTATACTGTAAGCTGGCCAAAAGAGCGATACATTAATTGCGATACTACTATATACATTATACCCAATAAAGTTTTAGTGGGGGCAATGAGTTTATTATTACAAATTTGCTTTCCAATTATTACATCTTGTTACTATTACGCTTCATTTGCTTGCTGGAATTGTACTTATAATGTTGTATTTATAAATTGTACTTATAAATTGTACTTATAATGTTGTACTTATAAATTGTACTTATAATGTTGTACTTATAAATTGTACGTATAATGTACTTATAAATTGTACTTATTACTGTTGTTGTCGTACGGTAATTATAGTCTGGTCATTATCAGCTGACAGTAATGTGCAATGTCCTCACTTTAATTACTCAGCAATTACGACGTTTTTGCAGCGAAATTTGTTGTTAGCTCTGAACACCTGGTATTCTATTGATGTAGCGACATACCAGCTTCCTATTTTTCTATTAATTATCGAACAATCATTTGCTAAGGGATTCTATTTACAGTAGAAAAAGAAAAACTATAATATTAATCAGAAGCGGCTACTGATATTCAGTAGAATGAAATGGGTTAGTTTAGACATAATGTACCTTTTCATTATATTATTATAGGTTCACCCCAAGGCGCAAACAATCGTCAACTAGCAATAAATATCATATTTTGCCTGATTGTATCGCTAACAAAGAAATATGGACACCAAGAGTTAACCCATATTTTGTTGTGGGTAGATGGACAGATTGATTAGACAATATTCGTGTGCAATGTGCATTTCCAACCAGCTAGAAGATCATTCTGCAAGTATACTGTATCTTGCTACAAATGTGTTGTGGTAGTTGTGGTTGCAGGTGTGGTAGTGATGATGGTGATGTTGTAATGATGGTGGTTGGCGTGGTTACAGTTGTGGTAGTGATGATGGTGGTGGTTGGTGTGGTTACAGTTGTGGTAGTAATGATGGTGGTGTTGTGGTGGTTGGTGGGTGTGGTAGGAATGATGGTGGTGTTGTAAGGGTGGTGGTTGGTGTGGTTATAGTTGTGGTAGTGATGATGGTGGTTTTGTGATGATTGTTGTTGTTACGGAGGAGACAAAATAATAATTAATAATCATCGTGTTTCTAGTGGTTGTGGTGGCGGTTGTGTGTGGTTAGGTTGTGGTTGCTGATGGAGTACCTTGCCAGAGCCCATAACTATAATTATGAATAGTTCAAAGCCATCTTTTTTGTTCAATACGGAGAGATATATTACATCAATTTACACTGGTATTGCCCGCACATACCTTACGATCCCAGCGAGGTGGTCAGGGCACAATTAGTGTAGATACAGCAAACTCGAGAGAGAGAGAGAGAGAGAGAGAGAGAGTGTTACATATAATTTTATATATAAATACACAGACTGCACAGATCTAACAGTCCCTACTAGGGAGTCCAGCCATAAGTCTAACATAGAATTTGCTACGGAGTGGAAGGTAAAGATAGCAAAGCAGAAGGTTCTCAGAGAGAGAGAGAGAGAGAGAGAGAGAGAGAGAGAGAAAATAATAATCTGAACTCTTAACCTCACGAACCAAAGCAAGTGTAATTTGACCCAAGCTTTAAAAAGTGGGTACCCAATATTTAATAACTGGTAAGCTAACAGAATGACCTAATTTTTAGTGGCCTGTGATAAGTATTACTCCTTCATGTAGTATTTAATTTAACTCACAGATAAACACCTTGCTTTTCCACCTACCATATAGACGTCTTATGACCCTTCTCACTCACTGACATATCTACATAATTACTTACTATCATACTCACTAAATTCCAAAGTACTTACCTACAAACTCACCCAATTACTAATAACTCAAATAATTACCTACCTACTCACCCAATTACTAGTAACTCAAATAATTACATAACTACTCACCCAATTACTAATAACTCAAATAATTACCTACCTACTCACCCAATTACTAATAACTCAAATAATTACCTACCTACTCACCCAATTACTAATAACTCAAATAATTACCTACCTACTCACCCAATTACTAATAACTCAAATAATTACCTGCCTATTCACCAACTTACTCACTAAATACAAAACTAATTACGTACCTACTCACCCACTTACTCACTAAATACCCAACTACTTGCCTACCTACTCACCCTCATTCTCACTAAATACCCAAACTACTTACCTACCTACTTACCCACTTTCTCATTAATACCCAACTACTCACCTACCTACTCACCCACTTACTCATTAATACCCAACTGCTTACCTACCTACTTACCCACTTACTCATGAATACCCAACTACTTACCTACCTACTCACCCACTTACTCATTAATACCCAACTACTTACTTACCTACTCACCCACTTACTCATTAATACCCAACTACTTACCCCCTTACTCATTAATACCCAACTACTCACCTACCTACTCACCCACTTACTCATTAATACCCAACTACTTACCTACCTCTTACCCACTTACTCATTAATA
>CM064520.1:17313816-17423816 GCA_032716605.1 Paralithodes platypus | reverse complement strand
GTGATGATTGTGGTAGTAGTGATTGATGATGGTGATTATGGTAGTAGAATTTAAACCCGGGCAACGCCAGGTACCCCTCCTAGTATACAATAGAAATACAATAGAAATACAATATATATACAATGGAAATCCAATGAAATACAATAATGTAATATAAGCTACAACACGCTTCAAAATGGAAGGATATTAACAATAAATTACAATGCATAACAAAGTTACAGTAACATGCAAGCTCAAATAAAAATACAAATATAGACAATTAAGAATAAAGAAATAGAAGAACAAAATGACCGAATATAATAGACAACAAAACACATTAAGGGCAGACTGGCCGTTTGTTTGGTCTATTAATTAATTTATTCATATATTTTTTTTTTAGTTTCCTCCCTAGACCTCCATCAAGCTTAGAAAAACACCCCCTTCAAGATAAATTTGTACATTTTTCGGTAGAAAAATGTCCCGGCCGAAGGCCGGTTCCTCTTAAATTTGCAGGCTCGCTATCGCTCACCAGGAAAAAATCGACACCTAAATGGCACGAAAGGTCTTAAAATTGACAATGAAATGGGGCGAAAGGTGTTAAAATCGCAAAACTAATGGGCCGAACGTCTTATAATCTCAAAACTAGTGGGGCTAAACATTAGGGAGAAGGGGGTCCAGAAAAACGGTCTTCCTCCCCTTAAAAATTGTGTTGTCATCGGGTTTGAGGCGTTAATTGGATCCGCTGAACTGTGCAGCTACATTTCCTGAGCAAAGTCACGGATATGAACAGTGGTGTGAACGATATATCAAGCCCAAACCACCACACTCCAAAACAGTCACACTCCGAAATGGCCACACTCCGAAATGACCACACTCCGAAATGGCCATACTCCGAAAAGGCCACACTACGAAACGCCCACACTCCGAAATGGCCACACTCCGAAACGACCACACTCCGAAATGGTCACACTCCGAAAAGGTTACAATACGAAACGGCCACACTTCGATACGGCCACGCTCCGAAATCTCCACACAACATAATGTCCACACTACGAAATGGCCACACCCCGAAACTACTACCTCCATAATATCCACAGACCAGTATAATTGCAGTCTCTCAACCTTAAATAAAGAACCCTTTCTTCCTCATGTTTAGCCTCATCCGTCTTGAGATTTTAAGACTTTCGGCCCACTAGTTTGGCGATTTAAATCGATTTTTTACCATTTCTTTGCCAATACCCTTCATGCCATTTAGGTGTCGATTTAAGTAGTGAGCGATAGCACGCCTGTAATTTAGAAGGAAACGGCCTGTGGCCGGGACATTTTCCTACCGAAAAAGGTATAAATCTATCTCGAAAAAGGGTCTTGGGGGTGTTATTTTAAAGCTTGATAGAAGTCTAAGGAGGAAATTAAACACCCCATTAACCAAGCCTACTATGACACAATCAAAGTGATACAAACTAAACTAACCAATCCAAAGCTAACCTAATCTAACCTATAGACTGTTTAGGATTGTGGCTGTTCTGGTTGTGGCCATTCAGGTTGTGGCCGTTCTGATTGTGGCCGTTCTGGTTATGGCCGTTCTGGTTGTGGCTGTTCTGGTTGTGGCTGTTCTGGTTGTGGCTGTTCTGGATGTAACCGTTCTGGTTGTGGCTGTTCTGGTTGTGGCTGTTCTGGTTGTGGCTGTTCTGGTTGTGGCCGTTCTGGTTGTGGCCGTTCTGGTTATGGCTGTTCTGGTTGTGGCTGTCCTGGTTGTGGCCGTTCTGGTTATGGCTGTTCTGGTTGTGGCTGTTCTGGTTGTGGCTGTTCTGGTTGTGGCCGTTCTGGTTGTGGCTGTTCTGGTTGTGGCTGTTCTGGTTGTACCTGTTTTGGTTGTGGCTGTTGCTGTTCTGGTTGTGGTCATTCTGGTTGTGGCCGTTCTGGTTGTGGTCGTTCTGGTTGTGGTCATTCTGGTTGTGGTCGTTCTGGTTGTGGTCATTCTGGTTGTGGTCGTTCTGGTTGTGGTCGTTCTGGTTGTGGTCGTTCTGGTTGTGGTCGTTCTGGTTGTGGCTGTTCTGGTTGTGGTCGTTCTGGTTGTGGTCATTCTGGTTGTGGTTGTTCTGGTTGTGGTCGTTCTGGTTGTGGCTGTTCTGGTTGTGGTCGTTCTGGTTGTGGTCGTTCTGGTTGTGGCTGTTCTGGTTGTGGTCGTTCTGGTTGTGGTAGTTCTGGTTGTGGCCGTTATGGTTGTGGTCGTTCTGGTTGTGGTCGTTCTGGTTGTGGCTGTTCTGGTTGTGGTCGTTCTGGTTGTGGTAGTTCTGGTTGTGGCCGTTATGGTTGTGGTCGTTCCGGTTGTGGTCATTCTGGTTGTGGTCGTTCTGGTTGTGGCTGTTCTGGTTGTGGTCGTTATGGTTGTGGTTGTTCTGGTTGTGGCTGTTCTGGTTGTGCTCGTTCTGGTTGTGGTCGTTCTGGTTGTGGCTGTTCTGGTTGTGGTTGTTCTGGTTTTGGCTGTTCTGGTTGTGGCTGTTCTGGTTGTGGCCGTTCTGGTTGTGGCCGTTCTGGTTATGGCTGTTCTGGTTGTGGCTGTCCTGGTTGTGGCCGTTCTGGTTATGGCTGTTCTGGTTGTGGCTGTTCTGGTTGTGGCTGTTCTGGTTGTGGCCGTTCTGGTTGTGGCTGTTCTGGTTGTGGCTGTTCTGGTTGTACCTGTTTTGGTTGTGGCTGTTGCTGTTCTGGTTGTGGTCGTTCTGGTTGTGGCCGTTCTGGTTGTGGTCGTTCTGGTTGTGGTCATTCTGGTTGTGGTCGTTCTGGTTGTGGTCATTCTGGTTGTGGTCATTCTGGTTGTGGTCGTTCTGGTTGTGGTCGTTCTGGTTGTGGTCGTTCTGGTTGTGGCTGTTCTGGTTGTGGTTGTGGTCATTCTGGTTGTGGTTGTTCTGGTTGTGGTCGTTCTGGTTGTGGCTGTTCTGGTTGTGGTCGTTCTGGTTGTGGTTGTTCTGGTTGTGGCTGTTCTGGTTGTGGTCGTTCTGGTTGTGGTCGTTCTGGTTGTGGTAGTTCTGGTTGTGGCCGTTATGGTTGTGGTCATTCTGGTTGTGGTCGTTCTGGTTGTGGCTGTTCTGGTTGTGGTCGTTATGGTTGTGGTTGTTCTGGTTGTGGCTGTTCTGGTTGTGGTCGTTCTGGTTGTGGTCATTCTGGTTGTGGCTGTTCTGGTTGTGGTTGTTCTGGTTGTGGCTGTTCTGGTTGTGGCTGTTCTGGTTGTGGCCGTTCTGGTTGGGGTCATTCTGGTTGTGGTCGTTCTGGTTGTGGCTGTTCTGGTTGTGGTCGTTCTGGTTGTGGTTGTTCTGGTTATGGCTGTTCTGGTTGTGGCTGTTCTGGTTGTGGTCGTTCTAGTTATGGCCGTTCTGGTTGTGGTCGTTCTGGTTGTGGTCGTTCTGGTTGTAGTCGTTCTGGTTGTGGCTGTTCTGGTTGTGGTCGTTCTGGTTGTGGTCGTTCTGGTTGTGGCTGTTCTGGTTGTGGTCGTTCTGGTTGTGGCTGTTCTGGTTGTGGCTGTTCTGGTTGTGGCTGTTCTGGTTGTGGCTGTTCTGGTTGTGGCTGTTCTGGTTGTTGCTGTTCTGGTTGTGGTCGTTCTGGTTGTGGTCGTTCTGGTTGTGGCTGTTCTGGTTGTGGTCGTTCTGGTTGTGGCTGTTCTGGTTGTGGCTGTTCTGGTTGTTGCTGTTCTGGTTGTGGTCGTTCTGGTTGTGGCTGTTCTGGTTGTGGTCGTTCTGGTTGTGGCTGTTCTGGTTGTGGTTGTTCTGGTTGTGGCTGTTCTGGTTGTGGCTGTTCTGGTTGTGGTCGTTCTGGTTGTGGTCGTTCTGGTTGTGGTTGTTCTGGTTGTAGTTGTTCTGGTTGTGGTCGTTCTGGTTGTGGCTGTTCTGGTTGTGGTCGTTCTGGTTGTGGTCGTTCTGGTTGTGGTTGTTCTGGTTGTGGTCGTTCTGGTTGTGGTCGTTCTGGTTGTGGTCGTTCTGGTTGTAGCTGTTCTGGTTGTGGTCGTTCTTGTTGTTGCTGTTCTGGTTGTGGTCGTTCTGGTTGTGGTCGTTCTGGTTGTGGTCGTTCTGGTTGTGGTCATTCTGGTTGTGGTCTTTTTGGTTGTGGTTGTTTTGGTTGTGGCTGTTCTGGTTGTGGCTGTTCTGGTTGTGGTCGTTCTGGTTGTGGTCATTCTGGTTGTGGTCGTTCTGGTTGTAGCTGTTCTGGTTGTGGTCGTTCTGGTTGTGGCTGTTCTGGTTGTGGTCGTTCTGGTTGTGGCTGTTCTGGTTGTGGCTGTTCTGGTTGTGGCTGTTCTGGTTGTGGCTGTTCTGGTTGTTGCTGTTCTGGTTGTGGTCGTTCTGGTTGTGGTCATTCTGGTTGTGGCTGTTCTGGTTGTGGTCGTTCTGGTTGTGGCTGTTCTGGTTGTGGCTGTTCTGGTTGTTGCTGTTCTGGTTGTGGTCGTTCTGGTTGTGATCGTTCTGGTTGTGGCTGTTCTGGTTGTAGTCGTTCTGGTTGTGGTTGTTCTGGTTGTGGCTGTTCTGGTTGTGGCTGTTCTGGTTGTGGTCGTTCTGGTTGTGGTCGTTCTGGTTGTGGTTGTTCTGGTTGTGGTTGTTCTGGTTGTGGTCGTTCTGGTTGTGGTCGTTCTGGTTGTGGCTGTTCTGGTTGTGGTCGTTCTGGTTGTGGTCGTTCTGGTTGTGGTTGTTCTGGTTGTGGTCGTTCTGGTTGTGGTTGTTCTGGTTGTGGTCGTTCTGGTTGTGGCTGTTCTGGTTGTGGTCGTTCTGGTTGTGGCTGTTCTGGTTGTGGTCGTTCTGGTTGTGGTCGTTCTGGTTGTGGTCGTTCTGGTTGTGGCTGTTCTGGTTGTGGATGTTCTGGTTGTGGTCGTTCTGGTTGTTGCTGTTCTGGTTGTGGTCGTTCTGGTTGTGGTCGTTCTGTTTGTGGTCGTTCTGGTTGTGGTCATTCTGGTTGTGGTCTTTTTGGTTGTGGTCGTTCTGGTTGTGGCTGTTCTGGTTGTGGCTGTTCTGGTTGTGGTCGTTCTGGTTGTGGTCATTCTGGTTGTGGTCGTTCTGGTTGTGGTCGTTCTGGTTGTGGTCGTTCTGGTTGTGGTCGTTCTGGTTGTGGTCGTTCCGGTTGTAGCTGTTCTGGTTGTGGTCGTTCTTGTTGTGGCCGTTCTGGTTGTGGCCGTTCTGGTTGTGGCCGTTCAGGTTGTGGCCGTTCTGGTTGTGGCTGTTCTGGTTGTGGATGTTCTGGTTGTGGTCGTTCTGGTTGTGGTCGTTCTGGTTGTGGTCGTTCTGGTTGTGGTCGTTCTGGTTGTAGCTGTTCTGGTTGTGGTCGTTCTTGTTGTTGCTGTTCTGGTTGTGGTCGTTCTGGTTGTGGTCGTTCTGGTTGTGGTCGTTCTGGTTGTGGTCATTCTGGTTGTGGTCTTTTTGGTTGTGGTTGTTTTGGTTGTGGCTGTTCTGGTTGTGGCTGTTCTGGTTGTGGCCGTTCTGGTTGTGGTCGTTCTGGTTGTGGTCATTCTGGTTGTGGTTGTTCTGGTTGTGGTCGTTCTGGTTGTGGCTGTTCTGGTTGTGGTCGTTCTGGTTGTGGCTGTTCTGGTTGTGGTCGTTCTGGTTGTGGCTGTTCTGGTTGTGGTCGTTCTGGTTGTGGTCATTCTGGTTGTGGCTGTTCTGGTTGTGGATGTTCTGGTTGTGGTCGTTCTGGTTGTTGCTGTTCTGGTTGTGGTCGTTCTGGTTGTGGTCGTTCTGTTTGTGGTCGTTCTGGTTGTGGTCATTCTGGTTGTGGTCTTTTTGGTTGTGGTCGTTCTGGTTGTGGCTGTTCTGGTTGTGGCTGTTCTGGTTGTGGTCGTTCTGGTTGTGGTCATTCTGGTTGTGGTCGTTCTGGTTGTGGTCGTTCTGGTTGTGGCTGTTCTGGTTGTGGCTGTTCTGGTTGTGGTCGTTCTGGTTGTGGTCGTTCTGGTTGTGCTCGTTCTGGTTGTGGCTGTTCTGGTTGTGGCTGTTCTGGTTGTGGTCGTTCTGGTTGTGGTCATTCTGGTTGTGGTTGTTCTGGTTGTGGTCGTTCTGGTTGTGGCTGTTCTGGTTGTGGTCGTTCTGGTTGTGATCGTTCTGGTTGTGGCTGTTCTGGTTGTGCTCGTTCTGGTTGTGGTTGTTCTGGTTGTGGTCGTTCTGGTTGTGGCTGTTCTGGTTGTGGTCGTTCTGATTGTGGTCGTTCTGGTTGTGGTCGTTCTGGTTATGGCTGTTCTGGTTGTGGCTGTTCTGGTTGTGGCTGTTCTGGTTGTGGTCGTTCTGGTTGTGGTCGTTCTGGTTGTGGTCGTTCTGGTTGTGGTCGTTCTGGTTGCGGTCGTTCTGGTTGTAGCTGTTCTTGTTGTGGCCGTTCTGGTTGTGGCCGTTCTGGTTGTGGCCGTTCAGGTTGTGGCCGTTCTGGTTGTGGCTGTTCTGGTTGTGACCGTTTTGGTTGTGGCCGTTTTAGCTGTGACCGTTTTGGTTATGGCCGTTTTGGTTGTGGCCGTTTTGGTTGTGGCCATTGTGGCTGTGGCCGTTCTGGTTGTGGCCGTTTCGGAGTGTGGCTTCTGTAACCTACTTTAATGTGAAAATTTGAAGTCACAATTAAAAATTGTGTCCTACTTCCTTAATTTCAATTTTTCAACTTTGATTATCTCTCTATTAACAAGCAAATCAAGTTCTTAAAATGCACAAATAACGCCTGTTCCAAAGTTTTGCTAAAATTGTTATAATACTAGTAATTTTAATAATAATAATTATCATTATTGTAATGTTTTTATTATTATTATTATAAGTATTTTTATTATTATTATTATTGATATTTTTGTTGTTAATTAAGGCAGTAAAACAAAGTAAATTTGATGAAGGTAGGAATTGGCTTTGTTATGCGACTTCACAGTGATTCGTTTTTATGGTGACGTTGGGCATTGCTGCTTTCTCTAGTATTTAATTTTTTTTTTTTTTAACAATACTTCGCTTTCCTAGACAAGCGGAATTGTGGTCACCCCATAAATATTTACGGTGGTGCATCTCTGAGAAGTTTCGGAATTATTGTTGGTTGAAATTATTTATGGCATCTGTTGATTAGATTTCCCGAAAATTAGGTGCTGTTAAGAAAAATAAGAGTTCACACACACACACACACACACTATAGAAAACAGATAAAACAACAAAATACTACATCCAATGAAAGCTTCTATGGCGTAGCATAAAATGTTTACGAGTCTTATTAAGTGGTACGGATGAAACCTTATATACCCTGTTATAAATAAGTAGGCCGAAACTCTTGAACATTAATCTCTAACATTCTCAAACGACTAGAGTGATGGAGCTAATACTTCTACTATTTGGGAAAGGGTCAGCCAGGGAATAGGTGTGGACATTTAGAGCTCGTTTGCTCTAGCCCTGTTTTGAGTTACAAGGATTAGGGTTCATGATTTCTGGCTCACCTATTTGGAACAGGGTATAGTTTGCTGATTACTGATTTTTCAGAGAAAAATGGATAGAAAAATGCTGGCTTATATTTTCCCTTTTGTAGCCTATGGTGGTTGTGCACTCATCCTGGTACACAGGGTCTGCAACATATAATAAAACAAACAAAAAATCTATATTCCAACTGCTCCCTCTCGGGCATAGGGTGAGAGCCTGTACATTCAACCGTTATGCATTGAACGATGAAGCCCGTGAGGTCTCGTTTCAGTCTAGGGGGTGAGACATGTGACGCACTTTTAGCTGCAACCAGCCCCTGCAATCTTGCCTTCGCAGGATGCATGGGGCTTAGTTACCCCTTCACGTCCCGAAGCAGCCCCATCTCTGAAGCTGCCTCGCTCCAGTGCTTCACTGTCTCACCTCCTAGACTCTGACCCTCACTCTCCGAACGCCACCTATTGAGCAATGAACTCGCTAGGCATTGACCCCCCTATAGCATATTTTTGAGTATGGGAATATTCATACAGTGCTATTTAATCAGGGAACAATGAGGGTATTTATTTGGCATTTCGGTAGGCTTTGTGGTAATACACTGATACTAGGTACAACACAAATTCCATCCCAATAATATCTTCCCATTGACATATCGGGACACAAATTCCTCCGCCAGGTTTGACCCCAGCTATATAATTCCTCCGCCAGGTTTGACCCCAGCTATATAATTCCTCCGCCAGGTTTGACCCCAGCTATATAATTCCTCCGCCAGGTTTGACCCCAGCTATATAATTCCTCCGCCAGGTTTGACCCCAGCTATATAATTCCTCCGCCAGGTTTGACCCCAGCTATATAATTCCTCCGCCAGGTTTGACCCCAGCTATATAATTCCTCCGCCAGGTTTGACCCCAGCTATATAATTCCTCCGCCAGGTTTGACCCCAGCTATATAATTCCTCCGCCAGGTTTGACCCCAGCTATATAATTCCTCCGCCAGGTTTGACCCCAGCTATATAATTCCTCCGCCAGGTTTGACCCCAGCTATATAATTCCTCCGCCAGGTTTGACCCCAGCTATATAATTCCTCCGCCAGGTTTGACCCCAGCTATATAATTCCTCCGCCAGGTTTGACCCCAGCTATATAATTCCTCCGCCAGGTTTGACCCCAGCTATATAATTCCTCCGCCAGGTTTGACCCAAGCTATATAATTTCAACCTAAACACAACCAAGCTGGCCAGTTTAGTAAGCGGTATCAATTAAAGCGACTGCACTCTCATTAGCCCACAGGCTTCTAACATAACTTTGCTCATGTCAACCTAATCAAGCATAATGTAACTTAACTTTTCTGTAACATAACTAATTAGCTTGATATAACTTAACTTTGCTTAATGTAACCTAACTAAGCCTAATATAACCTAACCAGACCAAACTTAACTTATAGTAAACCTAACCAAGCCAAGCCTATTCTAACCAAACCTAATTAGGCTAGTTTAGGTTGTGGCCATTTGACTGTAGTCGCTTAGGAGTGTGGCCGTTGTGGCCTGCTGGCTGGGTGCCAGATGCCCAGGCCTTAATTAAATCCTGAAGGGCCATCTAGTTCGTTTTCAGAACACTAACTTTTCGGCCGCCGAAACATTATAGAAGAATATTGAACAATGGAATGATAACTAAAGATTAGAAATACCAATGCAGTCTATGTTGTATGTTGACGATAAATTGCCATGTCATCATCTTAATTACTTAGTTATTATGAAGTTTGCACGGTGAAATATGTTGTTAATGGCGAAACTTGGCATTATGATGACGCAGATACCTAGTAGTTTCATATTATCCCTAAGTATTGAGAAATCACCTGCTGAGGGATTCATTTTTTTGCAAGGCGAAAGTAGACGAAAGAAAGTAGGAAGTACTAACAGAGGGACAACGATAAAGTGAGATTGTGAATATCCGACATGGTGATTATAGAGTCCCCCCCCCCCCTTTCATCCATCACCACTGAGCCAATTTATCCATCACCCCTTTCCCCCTTCTCTCATCCTTCCTCCTACCCCCCTCTCACCATTCATCCTACCCCCTCTCACCCCTTCTTATTCCCACCCCTCCATCACCCCCTCTTCATTCACTCTTCCTCTTATACTTCTTACGCCCTACACCTTTCTTTCTCTCTTCCTCTTCCTTCCACCCCTTTCATCACCACAGTGCTATATATCCCATCACAACTCTTTCTCTCACTCATCCTACTACTCATCTCCCATCACTCCCTTCCTCACCCCTCCCATTAGACAGTGCCAAAATTACTCATTACCTCTTACACACCGTTCCTTCCCATCTTACAATACCTCCTCCTCCTCTCACCCGTATCTCGCCCCCCCCCCCTCTCTCTCTCTCTCTCTCTCTCTCT
Organism: Paralithodes platypus; assembly: GCA_032716605.1. Classification (NCBI taxonomy): domain Eukaryota; kingdom Metazoa; phylum Arthropoda; class Malacostraca; order Decapoda; family Lithodidae; genus Paralithodes; species Paralithodes platypus. Next base: position 17,414,045 of record CM064520.1, on the reverse strand, counting down.
CTCTCTCTCTCTCTCTCTCTCTCTCTCTCTCTCTCTCTCTCTCTCTCTCTCTCTCTCTCTCTCTCTCTCTCTCACCCTTCCCTCCCATCCCCACTATGCCAAATTACCCATCACAACACAAGCCACGGTGGAGTTAGAGGCGCCCCCAAAATTTCACCGGAGAAAGCTACCCCGATGCGATTTCCTGGACGCCAAGATGAGATCCATTTGACTATTTCCTATGGCAGGCGCTGGCATAGAAAGTTGGGTGCCAGAACCTCGAAATTCACTTAACTTTAGACGATCGGCGACGGTTTCACCTGTACTCGTACACTATTTTACATAATTAAATCTGCATAATATTCGTATGTTAGGCACTTCAGATATTGGCGCCAGCTTGCACTAGAACATACCTGCATGCGAGGAAGGTAGGCGGGGAGGGGGCAAGTATATAAAAGGTTGTAGTCGTGCCGTTAGACGCCAGTGCCGCGCCAGGCGTCAAAGAGTCCGCACTACCCTGTACGCTTCTCTGCGGCTCCCCCTCTCCACACGCCACTGGACCTGCCTTCTCGCTCACTTGTAAACAACTCGGTGAACTCTAGTTGCCAGGGCCTTTGCACTTTCTCCGTGTGATTTACAAGTGGTTCCTGAACTAAACTTTTGGAAGAACTACGTGCTGTGAAACAGTTTAAGACATCATCAATAATTTAGTTCTGCGGACTTCGATAACTACTTCAGCCAGCATTGAAATTTCCAGACTTCTTGTTTCGCACTCGTCTACAATCAGAATGAGGTGAGTGAATGTTCTGTGCAATATTTAACCTTCTATTCATTGCAGGTCATTAACATTATGCATTATAACAAACTTAGTCATGCACTAGATTGAAATAATACTAGGACAGTGAAAATGGGATTGAAAGTGGTTGATGCTCGTAATAATAACTCTAGAAAACCTTAGGATGAATAAATATATGATAACGTCTGAAGGGTAGATGGGTGGATTTTCTGATCCCTCTTCTTCCTCATGTTTAGCCCCATTAGTTTTTAGATTTGAAGACATTCGGTCCATTAGTCTGGCGATTTTAAGACCTTTCGCCCCATTTCTTTGTCAATATTAAGACTTTTCTTGTCATTCAGGTGTCAATTTTTTCCTGGCGAGCGATAGCGAGCCTGTAATTTAAGAGGAACCGGCCTATGCCCGGTGCATTTTTCTATCGAAAAATGTACACATTTATCTTGAAGGAGGGTATTGAGGGTGGGAAGGGGGGGGGGGTCTTTTTAAGCTTCATGGAGGTCTAGTGAGGACACAAAACAAAGCTAATAAAAGTATACCTAAATTAGCAAATAAAGACGCCCATCCCCCCTTAAGGATGTTGGGCTCATGTTGGCAGTTCTAGTCTGTGAATCAGATGACCGTGGATTAATTTAACGTCCACACTGCAACGACAATATTCATTAACAATCAACAGATGAGAGAGAGAGAGAGAGAGAGAGAGAGAGAGAGAGAGAGAGAGAATCTTTATTTCCATTTATATAATGGTTATTCTCATAATTATGTACAATGGCTCACATTGAAATAGATACAATATAATACATACAGGGGTATACTGTTTAGTTTAAAATTAATAACATATATACAGAGATAAATAAGTACATACATCCGAGTTTTATGTAGGACTTGTTGTTTATTTAAAAAATATAATTTCAGTTGTTTGCTAAAGAAGGATATGGAACTAGCGTCCCTTAAGTGATGTGGAAGACCGTTCCAAAAATTAAAGAGAGAGAGAGAGAGAGAGAGAGAGAGAGAGAGAGAGAGAGAGAGAGAGAGAGAGAGAGAGAGAGAGAGAAGAAAAAAAACTATACAGACGGTAACATTTAGATATTCTAATAATTCTCTGTCATAAAACCAAGCCAATTCAAAATTTGCAAGGATGGCATGGTCAACATTTAATTTACATAAAAGAAAAAAGTTATGACTTATACAAATAAGGTCCTGATCTACTGGCGATTGCTATACTATTATATTGAAACTTCACACACTTGGATTGTGATGTAGGCGACTGAACAATTTGCATTAACTAAATTAGCCGAAGCTGATGTTGCTTAAACGGATAGATAAATATATATCCAATTATATAGATATATTGAGAGAATGATAGGTAGATACATATATACAGATAGATAAACAAGTAGCCAGCCAGATAGATACACGGGTAGATATATATATATACAAAGATATTGGAATGAAGTTGTCCATGTTTAGATGAAGGCTCCATGTAGTCCCGCCAGTCTGACTCATACATGTGCGTGTGGAGATCATTCTGCATATTAATTGATATTATATTGGCTTCTTGTTTTGTCAATAAGAATACATTTTTTGTTATGCATACATTTATGAACCGGACAGATAATTATTAGTTTATCTAATTGTTGTCGTCTGTATAGTCTCTCTCTCTCTCTCTCTCTCTCTCTCTCTCTCTCTCTCTCTCTCTCTCTCTCTCTCTCTCTCTCTCTCTCTCTCTCTCTCTCTCTTGTTCTATTAAATTATTCAAAATCGGCATTTGCCTATGCAGTTTGAATATAAATAGCTCCAACCAACAGCAATCCTGTTTGTACCTGATTATTATGCAAAATATAAATTGTCCAATCAACTATAATTATGCTAATATTTTTGAAGCACTACTGCATTTGATGTATATTGTTAAACTCTATCCCGTGTTTTTTTTGCAAAATTGTAGTTATTTTATGTAATGGTTAGTGTGTTGCATATAGATTATTTCAATATTTAAATAAGTATACAAATGGAATAATTCTAATTGCAACTGAGTGTAGAAGGGATCTGCCTTATATGGGTTAGTTGGCCTTATGCATACTCCCGTTCTCATAATTGTGTTCTATGTTTATGCTCTTATACGTAATGAGAACAACAACAACAACAACAAACAGCAACAGCAGCAATAAATTCTTCTCCTCCTCAACACCCAAGGTCAAAAGATCGTGATTCTAGCGGTTGCAAAGTCTAGCGGTTAGCAATGTTAGCAGTGTCGAACTTTGGGGTTGAGAATTGGGTGGTTGCGAGTTATGTGGTGATTCATGGTTGCAAAGGTGGGCCCAAATACTCAAACACATTTACGACTTCAGATATCATTATGACCATCGTATCTTGAAAACCGTTATCGTAATTTTAGTGCAGGAATATACTCAAAAGGTGTCATAACTGGATGCATAGTAACTTATGCCTATTTTTTTTTTCTTCTGGGCAATTACAAGTTATGCCGACGTAATTATGCAATAAGGTGTTATGGAATAAGCTTGTTACTGCTCCCACCACGTCGTAACTAAAGACGGCGTTGATTATCTGTGGGAATTTGGTGGTTGCGAGTGACGTGGGATTTCGTGGTTACAAATTTCGTGGCTGCAAAATTGGCACTTACCGAATTCCACCAGTCGCATTTTTTTACGAGGAGTTGCAAGATGTACAGTTACTAATATACAAAATCCGTGAGCCTTTCATATATATATATATATATGCAAATACAGCTGTCGGGATAAATTAATAGATGAATGTTATTATTCATTAAATGATGCACATATGATATGTTTTGTAATTCACACACCATGTACCTCACACATCATGTACCACACACATCATGTACCTCACACACCATGCTCCTCACATCACACACTACGTGCTGTGAAACATTTTAAACATCATAAATAGTTGATTTCTGTGGACTTCGATAACTACTTCAGCCAGCATTGACATTTCCAGATGTAATGTTTCGCACTCGTCTACAATCAGAGTGGGTGATTGTCCGAGCAACCTTCCCAGAAACAAGCTAGATACTCCAAGGAATTGCCTGGATGGCAGGGATTCCTTCGTGTCCACACTCTTGGGGATTAAGGGGGAGGTAGTTGCTTTTACTGGACCCTCTTCTCCCTCATGTTTAGCATGTTAGTTTTGAGATTTTAAGACGTTCGTTCCATTAGTTTGCCGATTTTCAGAGCTTTCGCCTAATTTCTTTGGCAATATTAAGACCTTTCGCCTCATTTTTTTGTCAATATTCAGACCTTTCGTGCTATTTAGGTGTGGATTTTTTTTCCTGGCGAGCGATAGCGAGCGTGTAATATTAGAAGGAATCGGTCGGCACGTTTTTCTACCGAAACATGTACACATATTTCTTGAAAGGGGATCTAGGGGGTGTTTTTTTAGGCTTGACGGAGGACTAGCAAGGAAACTCAAAAATAAATAAAGTAACATATTTTTCATTAATTTTACCACAACACCTAACACCTCCAATTAAATTAATGAAAGCATATATGTGATCCACCAGGATTCGAACCCGGGTTATCACACACAAATATTTAGACACTTTAACCATTACACCACCATAAACCAAGCAAGTTGAGGAATCTGAGAATAAGTACTGTAAATGGATACTACTTACCATAAGACTAAAACACTGAATAATATTTAGTGATCCCCAGTATTTTGGTCTTATCAAAGTGTTGTGCCAGCAAGTAATCATGATTCCATAAGCAAATGTTACAAATATTTGTGACGACAACTGTTCAGTTAGGCCGCCAGTCGTAGTATTTAATTTAAAGACAGGCTGCTAGGTGTATGTTTGGCTTCATAATTAAAAGACAGGCTGCTAGGTGTATGTTTGGCTTCATAATTTAAAGACAGGCTGCTAGGTGTATGTTTGGCTTCATAATTTAAAGACAGGCTGCTAGGTGTATGTTTGGCTTCATAATTTAAAGACAGGCTGCTAGGTGTATGTTTGGCTTCATAATTTAAAGACAGGCTGCTAGGTGTATGTTTGGCTTCATAATTTAAAGACAGGCTGCTAGGTGTATGTTTGGCTTCATAATTAAAGCACAGTAGCATTCTTAAGCGCGACTTTTGAACCCCTGCATTGGAGTTTTGTGGATATATAAATATATATATATATATATATATATATATATATATATATATATATATATATATATATATACAGTATATATATATATATATATATATATATATATATATGGGTGTGTGTGTGTGTGTGTGTGTGTGTGTGTGTGTTGGGCTGTTGTTGCCCACTATTGTAATTTAAACATGATTAACGAATCACTGATTTCTTATCGAAGGTTATTGTATCATTAACACGATCGGATGTTTTTCTACAATTATATTAAATATGTTATAATTTTAAGGTAATTGGGACAAACATTATTTTTCCAAGCCTCCTAAATTTTGAAGTTAGGCTGCTTCAGCTAGAAAGTTTTAAGTATTGAAGGAATTTTGCGCATTGATGCTCAGTCAGCGTCAGATAAATATTTTCATGCTGCTCAGTAAAAAAATAGGATGAATTGGCGATATTTTCGAAAGCTGTATTTATTTTTACCAAATAAATCTTGACGGTCTCACCTTACCAGTATAAAACAACATGGCGGTAGGAAACGTGGCAGATTTAAATACAGAGTTCATTAGCTGGAAAGGTTTATTGAAGATTGTTTTATAGACTAATAGTGCGGATAGAAGTTCTGACTAGTATGTATCAAGTCAATTTCCCGACGATCTTAAGTTCAGTTGTGTAAGGTGCTTTGAACATACAAACCAATGATCCTCCATAGTTAATTTATACTCAGGAAATAAAACACACTTATCTGCAAATTTTATGATAACTCGCAAAATTATACCAGACTCATATACTGTACAGCATATATATATATATATATGTAGTAAAACTCGCTAGGAAAATTGAAACAATGTAACACCAAGCTTTCGTATATTCTCTCAAGACATTTTCAGGGTGATATATACCGTATCTATTTTGTATTAATTTCACCACAACACCAAACACCTCCAATGAAATTAATGAAAGCATATATTATGTGATCCACCAGGATTCGAACCCGGGTTATCAAACACAAATTTTTAGACACCTTTAACCATTACACCACCAAAAAAGAGAGAGAGAGAGAGAGAGAGAGAGACAGAGAGAGACAGAGAGAGAGAGAGAGAGAGAGAGAGAGAGAGAGAGAAATACAATCCTCAATCCAATTTACTTTTCCATTAGTAATTATAGTGTAATGGTTGTCCAGACGCTGGGGTGAACTATACTTTGTTCATAATACCCGGGAGAAAAATGGTCTTGTCCCTATTTCGGTTACTAAACTGTGGCAAGAGTAAAGTAGTAACGTATGTTACTAATTATGCTATATATCCGATATTAATATATATAATTAGTTATAGTATTTGTTTTTATCTATAACCACTTCAATCAGCCTTCGATTTTTACTATATTTCTAAATCTATTGGCAGATGAGTTTACCAAGCTTAGAATTAAGGACTATCTGAATTAACCCCTATTATCTTACAGGTTGTTCTTGAATTTAATAACATCGTCTAGAGGTGGATAAAATACACTTAACACTTTACACTTAGATTCCTCCCAAATTCCTCATCTACTCTTCTCTTAGTTTCCTTCACTACTCTCTTCACCACTCTCCCTTTTCTTCAAGTACCTTTCCCTTTTCTGTCTCTCCAAATCTTTATTCCCTCTACTATGTAACTACTCTCTATATGCTTTCTTCTTCTCTTCAACTGCTAGTTTCACCTCTTCAGTCCACAATGCTGAACCTTTCACTCTTCTCTCTCTTCTCTTAAGGGGGGTCACCTGCTTTTGTTTTATCTTTCTCTCCTTTTCTCTCTTTCCCTGGCTTGTATCCATTTGGCCCCATTCAACCAACTGTTTTAAGACGTTTATCCCCATCCAGGTGTTGATTTCTTCCTGGCGAGCGATAGCGTGCCAGCATTGTATGGAGAAATCTGGCTTCGCCGGAGATATTTTTCTATCAAAAAAATGTAAAAAAATTAGCTTGCTGTCAAAACAAAAATACATATATGCTGGCTCTCTATCGCTCGCCAGGAAAATATTAACACCTGGATGGGGGTAAACGTCTTAAAACAGTAGGCTGAATGGGGCCGAATAGATACAAGCCAAAGATAGAGGGAGAGAAAGAGAAAAAAAGCGAGGTTGGCTCCCTTAACTCCACATATCTCTCTACATGCTGCACACATCTCTTCCTTAAACACAACACAATAAATATCCGCTTGTACGATCAGGTTTTTGAAGAGGGTATAGTGGTGCAATGATAGATTATTCCTTAGGGTAATGGTTGTACTACAGATGATGGAATTATGTAATACTAACAACATGCTTAAGATTGTAGCAATACCGGTGATTGTAAGTAATAAATTGATAATTTAAGCCCGCAAAGCCCCAATGTAAATAATTGTAATGAAAATATACAATAATAATAATAGTAATGATAACAAAATATATATAATAATAATAATAATAATAATAATAATATTAGTTAATATTATTGTTATTGTTAATGTAATAACTGAAAAACAAAACCCACATAGCGAGCATAGTTTTAATGTAAAAACAACTATTTTGATAATTATCAATTATCGGATTTAATTCTCTGGTTGTCTTGTATTCAAAACACTATGCTGTAAATGCTCCACTCAGTAATAAAAATAATTCATTAATGTAATTGAAAATAGACAAAATACGACATTTGACTAAACTAGATAATCCTGTGAAATATCTAAATATATATTTGAGATGTTGTTCAATATACAACTTAAGCACTAATTGAATGAAGTCAAAATAGAAAGTAATTGCATTATATTTATAATTCATATGCTGTACTGTTTGATTCCAAGAAGAAATGATGCACAGTGGCGCACGTGTATTTAGAGGTAAACAAACTCATACTGCTGACTTTGCAAATATTTATCAATAAAGCAATGTACTGTAGGTGAACCAAGCTGGAAATTAAAGCTGGTAAATTTAAGATGACAGAACAGACCGAAGGAAAACAAAAAAGTGCTTCTCACAAATTGGGTACAAGAAATTTAAGAGGCATCGGAAAGCCCGCCAAATAAATATGATTTAAGCCTCGCAAGAGAAACTGTTTCTTTGTACTAGTTTACACAATTGCGGAAGATTGCCCTGTTCATAGAAATAACATAAAAAATGAGGTCGGGAGATGTGTGTGTGTTGCATGTGAGAGTGGTTTGCGATCGCGTGTGTATTGTGTGTGTGTGTGTGTGTGTGTGTGTGTGAGGTCGTGCTCATTAAAACCCCATCCATGACAGGAGCAAGGCACTAACGAAGACTATATTACTTAAATATATATTATGGTATTGACAAAAATAGTGTCCAGACAATAGGATGGACTGCGTGGTATGAACATAATCTACAAATTGACAGATACTGTATATTGACTCTATCAGTACCGGTGACGTATTTTTCATTTGATTTCAGCTACATTTAAACGAGTTTATGAAGCTTAGAAAGGATATATGGTAGCTTAAAGGATTAGATAAGATAGCCTGTAGCATTACAATGGGTAGACATGCTCCCTAAGCCAAACAAAATATTTTAATAGTTGCCAGAATATAATGAAAAGGACATTATCGGTACTGTATGGGTTAAGGATAGCGAAGGTACCTGAACTCGTACGTAAGGTAAAATCTTAAATATATTAAACAATTAACTATTTTTTTATAATGTACGCAGTCAAATCCCATTGGTAATTTCCATATCATTACTTGAATGAATGTGCCTCGTATTCTACCAGTTATCAATGAAAAGAAAGAAACGTAGAGCTCTCAATTTAAAGAAAGAAAGAGAAAGAGAGAGAGAGAGGGAGAGAGAGAATGAGAGAGAGAAAATGAGAGAGAGAGAGACAGAGAGATGAAGAGAGAGAGAGAGAGAGAGAGAGAGAGAGAGAGAGAGAGAGAGACAGAGAGAGAGAGAGAGAGAGAGAGAGAGATAGAGAGAGAGAGAGAGAGAGAGAGAGAGAGAGAGAGAGAGAGAGAGAGAGAGAGAGAGAGAGAGATAATAGTTCAGTAATCCGCGAGACTCCATTAGTGTACACACCGAGACAGCCGTGAACCCATACAATGCTCACACTGAAATTAACCCTTTATCTACGTGAGACAATTCCTGACCATAACAAAAATCGTCTAGAGTTAGCTGTAATAGAAGACACTGAGCCAAACCGAACTGAAGGTGTTGCTCTAGGTATCTTTACAATTAAGAAAATAGCAGACAATAAACAGGTAGGACGAATCGTAATCCTTTGGCTTATAGACGACGCATTTCTTATTATTTTGTCAATCGGTTTTATTAAGCTTAGGAAAGACCTATACAAGATAGAGGGTTACTTGAGGTGATTTTTGCAACTTGATTCCTAGAGATCCTTCCTAAGCTGAATAATATGGTCTAATGTTAGCTAGAATAAGAGGAAGATGCATTATTAGATACTCAAGGGGCTAAGATTAATAACATATGCTGTAGTCTGGTCATTCTAGGTTGGGCAGAAATCGTAACTTCTAACCTCTCATATCTCAAAACCGGACTAGAGTGATCGAACTAATATTTCTACTAAATAGCAAGACTTGACCAGGGAATAGGTGTGGAAATTGACAGCTCATTTGCTCTAACCCTTTTTGAGTTACAGAAGTTAGAGGTTACGATTACTGCCCAACCTAGAATGAATGAACGGACTATAGTGGTAGATGCACTGAAATAAATAATAATCCTCTTTGTACATACCACATGATGTAATTTTACAAATATTCAAACTTAACATTAATTGAAAGGGTCTAGACATTGCAATACTCCAATTTAAAAACAGAAAAAAAAGTACTCCAGGTTAAATATGATAGCTTGTCTCACCTAATTAATGCATTTTTTAAGGTCACTAACAAACCGACGGTGTTATAAGATTTGATCATTAGTGTACCCATGCAAAAAGTGAAATAAGATATGCCAGTCACAAGATATACTCCTTGTAAAATAATTAGAAAGCCTTTTCACTCAAATGAAGGGAAGCATTTTTTTAAATCAAGATATATACTGTATAAGCTTATGGAATGGATTATCTAATAGTGTTACCGGGTGTAGTACTGTTCAAACTTTAAAACATCGACTAGATTAATATCTTGCTCTTAACCCCCGATTAACTGTGTTTACAAATTAATAGCGCCACTTTATTCTGTGCTATCCTTTCCTGTTTTCCCATAGGATTGGTAGTTCATTTACAAGCAGCCTCGCATGAATCACTAGATATGTTGTTGCTTGTCTTCCTTTGTACTGATTTAAGACTTTACTTCGAGATGTGTGCGTGTGTGTGTGTGTGTGTGTGTGTGTGTGAGAGAGAGAGAGAGAGAGAGAGAGAGAGAGAGAGAGAGAGAGAGAGAGAGAGAGAGAGAGAGAATGTGAGTGAGTGATGATTGTGATATGAGTGTGTATATGTGAGTGCGTACAGTACATGCGTGTGTGTGAAGGTCGCGAGGTTGAGTGTGTACGTGTGTATGTGCGTGTGAAGGTCGTAAGGTAAGCAGGTACCGGGGGACAGACACGGAGGGGTCACTATACCATTCGGAAATACTCACACAGTCCAAAAATGTTGACTGACAATAACAAATAACTCCACCCAGACTTTCCCTGCGAGCTACCCTGTTATACGTACAGTCTACGACAGAACTGCAGTTATGGCCTGAGGCAATGTATTAGTTCACTTATCTTTTAATAGATGGCCCTTTAATCGCTTCTAATAAAAGGAGGCGGGGTTAATATAGAGGTTGGAAGGAGGAGTCAAACGTGTGTATTTACCTAATTGTATTTACCTAATTGTATTTTACAGGATTGAGATTACTCTCGTAGTGTCCCGTTAGCCTTTAACTTATCATAATTTACTTTAAAAGCTTGAATACTTTGTGCACACACTAGGTCGTTTGGTAACTTATTCCACTTCTCAACCATTCTATCTGGAAAACCAAACTTCCTAACATCCTTCCTAGCTCTCCTCCTCAACAGTTTATAGTCATGTCCTCTCGTCCTCCCCACCGCTGGCCAAACAAAATGTGTTTGATCAATATATTCCTTTCCGTGAACACACCTAAATAAAGCTATCATGTCTCCCCTCTCCCTTCTCTGTTCAAGTGAGGGAATCCCCAGGTGACACAGCCGGTCTTCATATTGTAAGTTTTTTAACCCTGGCACCCATCTTGTGATCACACGCTGAATTTTCTCGAGCTTACTTATGTGTTTTTTCATATGTGGATTCCATACAACCGCTGCATACTCCAGGCTATGTGTGTGCGTGTGTGTGTGTGTTCTAGAACAGCACGCAGAATAAGCTTATTTTAACATAACACACAGGCTATATTATTAGATTAGCCCATGCCGAATCACAAATAAGTAACACATATCAGGTGTTGCGTTATTTATGGAATTTAATATACAGACAATCAAGTTTATATCTTTCGCACTTCCCATTCCCCCTCCTCCCCTTCTCCCTTTCACCCCAACTCTCCCTCTTCACCCGCTTTCTCTCCCCTCCCTCCCATCTCTCTCTCTCTCTCTCTCTCTCTCTCTCTCTCTCTCTCTCTCTCTCTCTCTCTCTCTCTCTACGAGGTAGTAGTTACGAGAAAGTAGCTACGAGGTGCCGTAGTAAAGGCTTATCCTTCAATACCTTCACCTGACCTGACCCCATCCGGGGTTTAGCTGGTCCACAAGGGTGTGTGACATGAACCCAATAGAGAATGTGTAGGCCATCATGTCATGGAGTGGAATGTGGTTCAGGTTAGGATTGGAAAGGGCGGGAGGAGTGGGATCAGGGGGCAGGGTGGGTGGGGGGGGGGGGGGGAATCCGTCGCCACCGCCCTAATTTAAGTTGGAAAATGTTGTAATCAGCTCCAACGAGAATACAGGAGGTAGTTGATGCAGCTTGTGGGTGGAGATCATATTGATTGAATAAATATAAATTGTAAATGTTTACATTTAAGAACCCTTTATATATATTATATAATGTGTATGTGTTTCCAATGTTCACCGTAACATAATGATGGTGAAATAATACATATTAGATTAAATTCAAGGTAACATACACAGAGCTATAGTATACTTTTAATTATGTTTGGAGGATAATTTAAACAATTCGAAGTAAAAATATAAAAGCCTAAGCAATTTATATTATCTTTAAAACAACATAACCAGATTGCTTGGATTAACGTTAATTGTTCAATTCGATCACTTACTTTATAGTAAATCATTACAATGGGTAGCGCCGAACTGTTTACTGATAATTGGAAGCCACAGTATATAATTAAGCTAGTAATTAAGAATCCACTGAGAAACGTATAATGCAATAATCATAGCGTGTCATATTACATGTTAAGGTAGATTATGAATTGGTCAACCACAGTGCTGTGAATAGTGGTATGGAAGAAACAAAGATTGACTCTAATATAAAAATTTGTTTTTATTACAAAGAAACACGTTTCGGCTCATCTAAAGTGTTTTCTCTAACTGAACAGATATTATCTTGTATGTATGATATATATATTTGGTTATAATTTGGTCCAAGCTAGATTACAATGTGATCCAACTTGTCTTGATGCGTGGATTGTAACATCCCGTTTCAATTACTTATATATGTATACGAATGTTCACACTAACCAGGACGCCAAGGTTGGCAACTTTGAGTGTTTTGCAACGGAGCACATCTATTTATTTTTTACAACCCATTGTATAAGGTAAAGAATAGAATACGAGTTAATAATTAAGAATCAGTAAAGGTAAAAAGAACAGTATTATTAAAACATCAAAGTCATTTTTATGGACAGCTTTGAGCACGATGATGAGGAAAATTATATACTCGGTTAGGAAAGAGAAGGGGGAGAGAAAAAGAGAGAAGGGGCGAGATAGGGGAAGGCAGCAGAGAGAAGGGGAGGAGGGGGGAATGGGAAGTTCGAAGGATAGAACCTTGATTGTCTGTATATTAAATTCCATAAATATTGCAACACCTGATGTGTGTTACTTATTTGTGATCCGGCATGGGTTAATCTAATAATATAGCCTGTGTGTTATGTTAAAATATACTTATTCTGCGTGCTGTTCTAGAACACACACACACACACACACACACACACACACAATTGACTCTTCCTCCTTCCAACCTCTATATTAACCCCGTCTCCTTTTATTAGAAGCGATTAAAGGGCCCTCTATTAAAAAATAAGTGAACTAACACATTGCCTCAGGCCATGACAACAAGTTCTGTCGTAGACTGTACAATCGGCCTAATAAGTGATGTCTCAGAACCAAGAATATTTTGATCCATAATTGGTTTCATCAATATCTAAACTTAATTTATTCATTTCGATGGGGATATACCAACCTATTCCTACACCTACCCACCCTATTCAACATCTGACATACATTAATACAGCACAGAGCAAGCCAAACATAATGACAGCTGAGACATTACTTATTAGCACCACCGTGCACCAATCCACAGGTCATGGAATCCCATCCCCGCCACCACCCCCAGCCCCGTCCATCTTTGGTTTCAAGTCAATTATATATATATATATACAGTATATATATATACTGTATATTATCTCTATTTCAACAACAGTGGTTTTTGTTGTAGCTGTTCCCAAGGCTGTCTGGCCGAGGAGCCGTAAGGTCCCAAGTAAGGCCAAGGCCATAACCGAGCACCCCCACAGAGCCCTCCCTGCTTACCACTAATAAAGCCCAGGTGACCGAAGCGGGGAGCTGAGGAGGGTGCAGAAACACCCGGGAAACCAAAGCCCCACCCAAGGCCCTGTGCCCCTCAGTAATTATGAAGGGAAAGTTGAGGGGCAAAGGAAAAATGTGACGCTTTGGCTCCCAATCCGCCAACCTCTAGGTTGGCAGTAGGGAGGTCAATCCACGGATCAGACGCCGTCACTTGAGATCTAGAACATTTATGAGTAAAAGGAACAGTCAGAGTAAGCTATGGGTATAGCAGATCGCTCAGCTCTCACTCTGATAAACCAGCCCATCACCACTCAACAACAGTGTATACATGGAGTGGACTGAAGAATCTTTGATACTAAAGGGGCCTTCAAACAGTCAGGAGTGCGAGCTAGAGTCACTTGGAGTAGGGGAAAATTCGCACTCGCTGGCCTATTCGCGGTGAAAATCGATGACTCCTAGTGACTCTAGCGACTCCTAGCGACTTCTGTTAGACTCCCACTCGCTCGCGGTGAAAATCGATGACTCCTAGTGACTCTAGCGACTCCTAGTGATTCCTGTTAGACTCCCACTAGCTCGCACTCCTGACTGTGTGAGGGCCCCTTAACTATAATTTTGTTTTTTTCTATGTGAATGAGGGAGACAAAAGGCATAACTGCCTGCAGCGAGTGCCTCCCCCAGACTTCAAAGAGTGACAGGGCCGAAATCAAGAGACGTTCGAGCTAAAATGCCTGGACACACGGAGTTTGAAGCAATTTAAGTCATAGGAAGAGGGAAAGACTGATTCTGGGAGAGAGTTCCAGAGCAAAGCAGTTGAATAGAAGAAAGTCTGAGAATAGCGTTTCACTCTTGGGTTGGACAGTTGTACCCCCATGCGACTCTCTTCTCTTTCCCGTCATTATATCATTAGCATGGATTTTATTAGCTCTTTCCGTGCCCACTTCCACTTTCTTATCATCGACAAAATGCACAGATAATTGCGGGCTCATCCTTGTATCACCAGCGCTGCCAAATGATACAAAAATTATACCATTTAGCTTTCTCCGGTCATTTGGTTTATTTTCCGGCAATTCATACTTTGTTTTACGTTTATCATGTTTTGTTTTCCTTTTCCTTTCTTTTGTCTCTTGGTTTGTTTTTTAGATTACTGAGTGAGAGGAGTTTGTATAGAAAGCTTTATCCATTTGTATGTTTAACGTCACTTTGCCAAGCTCACCTATTCCGACAAATCTTACCCCTTCTCCCTCGTGAGACATAAATACATCTTGGGAGTGTTTCACAACCACTTACCTTAAGGCAGTGCAAGACTGCATACCATCGAAAATACGGCGTCCAGGCCATAATGATAAGCCCAAATGGTGGAATAAAGATATTTCAGACTGTCTGCTTGCTAAAAAATTTGCTAATGATAGATAAAAATCCTCACAAAATGACGAAGAACGGGTGAAATTTGTAGAGCTACGACGCAAAGCCAAAAAGTTAATTAAGCAAAGTAAAAAGACCCTGGAGTTACATGTTGCGAATCAAAGTAAAACAAACCCGAAAGAATTCTATAGTTATATCAGAAAGAAAAAAGTAGTTACCTCAACTGTTGGACCGTTAGTCGATGAAAATGGAGAATACACCAAAGACGAAGTACAAATGAGTAATGCCCTCAATACCTTCTTTGCATCAGTTTTTACAACAGAAGACCTCAGTGATATCCCTACACCATCGCCGATTCAGATTGATAATTCAGATGTTCTAAGCAATATCACCGTTACAGAGAGAGAAGTATTGAATTGTTTAGATAAACTCAAGGTAAATAAAACGCCTGGACCTGATACAATCTCACCTAGAGTTCTAAAGGAAGCTAAGGATGAGCTCTCCAAACCACTGACATTGCTATTCAATGAATCCTTGCAGTCTGGGACTATGCCTGATCAGTGGAAGCTAGCCAACGTAACACCGATATTAAAAAAAGGCAGCAAATCCCTACCCAGTAACTATCGTCCAATTAGCTTAACCTCAATTGTATGTAAAATGCTAGAAACGGTCATAAGAGACAGACTCGTAAATCACTTAGAGGCAAATAACTTACTTAAAGATACTCAACTCGGCTTTCGTAAAAAACGTTCCTGTTTAACAAACCTCTTAGACTTCTTCCACGATATCCTCAACCTCTACGATGAGAGTAAAGCTGTAGATATTATATACCTTGATTTTCAAAAGGCCTTTGACAAAGTTCCCCTCAAACGTTTACTGCTAAAACTAAAAGCGCATGGAATACAAAACGGTGTATTGAAATGGATAGAAAATTGGCTCAGCGACAGAAAGCAAAGAGTAGTCATAAACGGTAAGGCATCTAAATGGACCAATGTAAGTAGCGGGGTACCCCAGGGATCGGTACTAGGACCAATTCTCTTTCTAATTTACATCAATGACATAGATGAGGGTCTCACCTGTACAATCTCAAAATTTGCTGACGATACAAAAATTGCAAATAGCGTACTCTCAAAAGAACAAGTTGACGATATGCAACACAATCTAGATACATTGTCATGTTGGGCCCAAATTGGGCAAATGAGTTTCAAATGCGGATAAATGTAAAGTACTACATATCGGATACCTAAATGAGAAAGCAAACTATTCGATGAATGGCACTCAGCTTAAGAATGTAAACAAAGAAACCGATCTGGGAGTAACAATATCGAGTAACCTAAAACTGAGTCAACAATGTTCAGAAGTTGTTAAGAAGGCAAACAAAATAATTGGTTTTATAGGCAGGTCATTTGAGCATAAATCCAAAGAAGTTATCCTAACCCTTTACAATTCCTTAGTCCGCCCTCTTCTGGAATACTGCGTTCAATCCTGGTGCCCTTATTACCAAAAAGATATAAACAAGCTAGAACGAGTTCAACGTAGAGTTACCAAAATGATACCTAGCCTAAAGAACAAACCATACGAAGAGCGTCTTAGAGAATTAAATCTATTTCCTTTAACACAGCGCAGATTAAGAGGTGACTTAATTCAAGTGTTCAAAATCATCAAAGGCATCGACAATATGAACTGTAAGTACTTCACTATCGACCAATCTAATTACACGCGGGGAAACGGTTGCAAAATTATTGGTAAATCTTTTAACTCACACGAATCTAAGAATTTCTTCTTCAATCGAAGTGTCAACTTGTGGAATGGGCTTCCCCGAGACGTTATAGAGTGCAGCACCGTTGATTCATTTAAACTCCGCTTAGACAAATATCTCGCATCAAACCCGCGACTGACTGCGTTTGTAAATGAATAACTTTATTTTATCCCCCCCTCAGTTACTAACCCCTCTGTCCCCTACTAACTTCCTAATCCTGCCACGGACATTAGTTATAGGGCAGTAGTTCCCTTTCCAATGTTCCCTTACCCACTCTAAACCACTGTTTGGACACTTGATCCTCAGTGTTTTGGAGGACAAGCAGCCTAGAAGGGTCACTAGACCTGTTGTTGCTTGATTTCCTTTGTACTCGTGTTTAGTCCCACTGTTTTTTATTTTTTAAATTTTAAGATGTTCGGCCCATTAGTTTGGCAATTTTAAGATTTTACGCCCCATTTCTTTGTCAATATTAAGACCTTTCGTGCCATTTAGGTGTCGATTATTTCCTGGCGAGCGATAGCGAGCCTGTAATTTTACGAATACCAGTAACCGGCCTTGGGCCAGGACATCTTTCTACCGAAAAATTTACAAATTTATCTTGAAGGAGTGTCTAAGGGGTGTTTTTGCAGCTTGATGGAGGTCTGGGGAGGAAACTAAACAATATTATAAAAATCCAAACACTAAGCTAATAAATAAGCCCATCTTCCCTTAAAGGCTGATCATTATACCTTGCCAACCAATTAACCTATCATGGGATAATTGATGTTCATGCTAATACAGGAAGAGATGATTACATAATATCCAGGAAAGACTTCTGTAAAATACTACCTTCCCCTCTACTCCTCTCTCTCTCTCTCTCTCTCTCTCTCTCTCTCTCTCTCTCTCTCTCTCTCTCTCTCTCTCTCTCTCTCTCTCTCTCTCTCTCTCTCTCTCTCTCTCTCTCTCTCTCTCTCCATAACCCCTTCTGTACCGGCGACGTCCTTTTCATCATATTCTGGCAACTATTAGACAATTTTATTCAGCTAAGGAAGGACTTCTAGCAATTAAAAGGCTGCAAATGATATCAATTAATCCTTGTAACTACCATAGCTCCTATCTAAGCTGCACAAAATCGTCTAAATATAGTTGGAGTAAAATTGAAAAGACGTCGCTGGTACTGTAAGGATTAAGCAGGTACGGTAGCTTTATTATATATCATCCAACAATTATATGGAACAATAAATAATAGTAATAATAAAATAATAATAACAATAATAACAATAATAACAATAATAGTAATAATAATAATAACAATAATAACAATAATAGTAATAATAATACAAAATAATAAATATAATAATAATAATAATAATATCAACAATACTAATAGTATCCCGTTATCTACAGCACCAGAACCACTGCAGTGTTGCCAGATGTTGCACATAAAGTATATGTGACTTGTATTAGACCTTTCTTGTGTTGGGGTTTATCTGCACATGATGCCTAAAGGGGTTTATGTAAATTAAGCTCTGTTTTTTCTGACGTAAGTGATGTAAGTGAAAGATTTAAATGGGCTTTGTGTGTGTGTGTGTGTGTGTGTGTGTGTGTGAATAATTGCATACATAAAGACACTATACAAAGATATGGTAGGTGCAGGCTTAATTTTTCACCACCAAAGCTTATGCTATAGTATATTCAGTCATGGATGGCTTTACCCAAATCTAACAACTTAATACAATCCTTTCATCTTCTATACGCAAGAGCATTGTATTCAGCCACACACACACCAACACATGTAGCTGCTTCAACTACAACTGTATACGCAAGAGCATTGTGTTCAGCCACACACACACCAACACATGTAGCTGCTTCAACTACAACTGTATACGCAAGAGCATTGTATTCAGCCACACACACATCAACACATGTAGCTGCTTCAACTACAACTGTATACGCAAGAGCATTGTATTCAGCCACACACACACCAACACATGTAGCTGCTTCAACTACAACTGTATACGCAAGAGCATTGTATTCAGCCACACACACATCAACACATGTAGCTGCTTCAACTTCAACTGTATACGCAAGAGCATTGTATTCAGCCACACACACCAACACATGTAGCTGCTTCAACTACAACTGTATACGCAAGAGCATTGTATTCAGCCACACACACATCAACACATGTAGCTGCTTCAACTTCAACTGTATACGCAAGAGCATTGTATTCAGCCACACACACACCAACACATGTAGCTGCTTCAACTACAACTGTATACGCAAGAGCATTGTATTCAGCCACACACACACCAACACATGTAGCTGCTTCAACTACAACTGTATACGCAAGAGCATTGTATTCAGCCACACACACATCAACACATGTAGCTGCTTCAACTACAACTGTATACGCAAGAGCATTGTATTCAGCCACACACACACCAACACATGTAGCTGCTTCAACTACAACTGTATACGCAAGAGCATTGTATTCAGCCACACACACACCAACACATGTAGCTGCTTCAACTACAACTGTATACATTTAGTCCCTGAACTGCAGTTCGAGCCTCTATTTGTGTTAAGGGGAGATATTCACTTGAGGGATTATTTTCTTGGCCCCTTTCTCCCTCATGTTTAGTCCCATTGCTTTTGAGATTTTAAGACGTTTGCCCCATTATTTTGGCGATTTCAAGAACTTTCGCCCCATTTCTGTAAATTTTAAGACCATTTGTGCCATTTAGGTGTCGGCTTTTTCCTGGCGAGCGATAGCGAGCCTGTAATTTAAGAGGAGCCGGCCTTCGGCCTGGACATTTTTCTACCGAAAAATTTACAAATTTATCTTGAAAGGGACTCAAGGGGGTGTAATTTTAAGCTTGATGG
This sequence comes from Paralithodes platypus, assembly GCA_032716605.1. Lineage (NCBI taxonomy): Eukaryota > Metazoa > Arthropoda > Malacostraca > Decapoda > Lithodidae > Paralithodes > Paralithodes platypus. The sequence continues at coordinate 17,394,473 of CM064520.1, read as the reverse complement.
AGGTCTAGGGAACAAACTAAATACCTCCCCTTAAGCACTAGTCACACAAGTATCTGTATCCGATAATCTGTATCAGTCTTCTATTAACGATCAACTAATAGTTTGTTTATTAGTTTGTTGGTAATTTATTTGAGTTTCAAGGTTTCTTATCTTGAATTTATGCTAAAATCATTAAAATAACTTGTTAGTGTTTTGGTAATTTATTTAAGTTTCAAGGTTTCTTTTCTTGAGTTTATGCTAAAAAATTAAAATAACGTCAAGATGGAAGTAGCATTGATCGAATAACTGCCTTTTCTATAGTTTATGTTGCATCTGATAAAGTAACTCGGATAGATCAACTCGTTTGACGCCGCCTTAAGAGGTAATTCACTAAAAACAAAGGTAGAATATAAGTTTGGTTATCGACTGTACAGTGTCGGGGTCAAGCAAAACAATATTTCAGTGACCCTGGACCACAATGGGGCACCTGCTGCAAGTTACCAGACCAGGGTTCCCACCATTTGTTACATTCCTTGCTAGCCATTCACTCTGGCTTCCTTCACCACCCTCACAGAGCTTCCTTCCCGTTCAATAGACAGACAGACACCAAGCCATTCACTCTGGCTTCCGTCACCACCCTCACAGAGCTTCCTTCCCGTTCAATAGACAGACAGACACCAAGCCATTCACTCTGGCTTCCGTCACCACCCTCACAGAGCTTCCTTCCCGTTCAATAGACAGACAGACACCAAGCCATTCACTCTGGCTTCCGTCACCACCCTCACAGAGCTTCCTTCCCATTCAATAGACAGACAGACACCAAGCCATTCACTCTGGCTTCCGTCACCACCCTCACAGAGCTTCCTTCCCGTTCAATAGACAGACAGACACCAAGCCATTCACTCTGGCTTCCGTCACCACCCTCACAGAGCTTCCTTCCCATTCAATAGACAGACAGACACCAAGCCATTCACTCAGCCTTCCGTCACCACCCTCACAGAGCTTCCTTCCCGTTCAATAGACAGACAGACACCAAGCCATTCACTCTGGCTTCCGTCACCACCCTCACAGAGCTTCCTTCCCGTTCAATAGACAGACAGACACACGGGCTGGAAGACAGGCATATAGCTAGGAAGACAAGCACAGACAAACACTGGACAAACAGACCTGCACAGACAGACAGACGCTGGACAACCTACAGACCTGCACAGACAGACAGACAGAGGTACACATAACTGCACACCCATCACCCCAAGTCCTTCCTGTTTTATCAATCTTCTTGGCAATGGCGTATCTTTCCGTTCATCAGACTCAAACCAGTAACACATGAAAGCTTTCACCTTCAACACTTATCTTCAACACTGGTCTGGCAGCTTGTTCTGTCACCTAAGTTAATCTATCTTCAGTCAAGTTTCGGATATCACAGAAAGCAGATCCCAGAAATCTTGGCGGAAAAATGTTGATCCAAGAAATTTGATGATAAATAATCGTGCGTGCAAGGAAACAATAACGTGTATTGATTAATCTACAATTAAATCACTATCATGTCAATTGAGCAAATAGTAGACAATATATCTGAGTTTGTAAAAGGTCTATCATAGTCAAAGAGCCCTAGGGAGCTAAACATATCTCTAGGTTTCTTTAGCAATATAGCATCCATTATATTTTATAATAGACAATTTTATATATTAGACAGGTTAACTCTATTGGGTCCATGGGCGGTTTAATGGACTTCCCCCGTTTTCCTTCATTAGTTTGGAGATTTTAAGAGGTTTCACCCGACTAGTTTGGCGGTAATAAGACGCTTCACTCCGTTTAAGTGTCGTTTATGTCTGGGCGAGTGATAGCAAGCCTGTAACTTTAAAAAAGACATCGGCCTTCGCGGGACATCGTTCAATAGAAAAAAGTACACATTTTGCTGGAAGAGGGTTTGTGTGGGCATTATTTACTTTGAAAGACGACTGGGAAGGCGTTTCGTTAGCCTAAGGGACACATCGAAATACATTTCTCGAAAATGGCAAAAACAGAGCAAAATCCTCAAAAATAATTAAACGAAATATCATATTAATCCACAAGATGTCGGACCAGATAGTTTTAATAGGAATCTTTGATGTGGCCGCGGTAGCAGCAAGCTTGCCCTTAGGACCTCAACGTGTCTTCAGGTTCGTTGCATTGTTGATATAATTATAGCCCATCAATATTCTGGACCGTCGGAGTAGATGTTTTATCAACTCTGCGTAAGCAGAGTGGTATCGCCCCCCGTATAGTGGTACATGCCGGCCGAAATGTCTGTCTGTCTAATAATTCCGATAACTCCTCCTAGACCGTTCGACGGATTTTCACCAAACTTCACACGAACCTTCGGTGCGTGAATGTGACGGTAATTAAAACAAGATTTTTTGAATTTGTGTAATAATTTTGATTTTATGATAAAAAAATTGTTTTGCCCTCCCCCCCTCCCCTTCCTCGGTGGCCCCCCCCCCCCGCCCCTTCCAGCAACGATGATGGCGTTCTAGGAGAGAAAACAATTCCTCTTCCCCCCCCCCCCCCCGGCATTTGATAGGTTAAGTTAGTTTAGTTGACATTAGAAGCGATGGTAGTAATAGTAGGTGCCCCATCGCAGAGTTGGGTATGCCGTTTTGATTTTGGGCAAAACGGCGCGTTTACTTTATTATTATTATTATTTTTTTTTTTTAGGGTCATTTGGGGTAGGCTACAACACCAACTGACCACTCACATGTGGTGATGGGCTGATCTATCAGCGTGAGAGTTGAGCGTTCTCTGCCATACCCATAACTTACTCTGACTGTTCCTTTTACTTATATATTTTCTAGATCTCAAGTGGTGGTGTTTCTTCCATGGATTGACCTCTCTACCACCAACCTAGAGGTTGGCAGACTGGGAGCCAAAGCGTCACATTTTTCCTTTGCCCCTCAACTTTCCCTTCATAATTGTTAAGAGACACAGGGCCTTGGGTGGGGCTTCGGTGTCCCGGGCGTTTCCAAATCCTCCTGGGAGTGGCTTCGGTCACCTGGGTATTTTTAGAGGTAAAGCAGGCAGGGTTCTGTGGGGACGCTCGGTTATGGCCTTGGCCTTGCTCGGGACCTTGGTGCTCTTCGGTCAGACAGCCTGGGGAACAACAACAGCTATTTTCGTGTTTCAGGCGGTAAGAAAGTTGGACTCTTAAACGTTGATATCAAACAGCAATGCAAAAATAATGTGGTTTTCTGATGGATTGAAAGTATGTTGAACATAATCTTATGTATTTATAAATGTACTGCCACCGTATTATAGCTGTTAATTCGGCTAAATATCGATGTCCAGAGCGCTGCCACTTCTTTATAGCATGAAATTCGCATGAGGTCAATTATTGTACAGCTGTGGGAAAACATGCATAATATTTAGACATTTTGCTTCGTATCCTTTGCTTTATTGAGTCATTCTCCTCTTGCAACTTTGTGTACAATGCAATCTATGCATTAGCTAAATTGACCCAGCCTAATCAGTCTCAACTCCATGACAACCTAATTTCTTTTTCTTTTTAAATATATTTATGCTTTTATATAATCCATATCTTTGAAAACTCAAATGGCAAGCAGGAGTACAGATATACTGTATATATATATATATATATATATATATATATATATATATATATATAAAGAGAGAGAGATGACCTTCCTCCAACTATAATTTGACCATCCCATCACCACCGACGACACCCTAACCATTAATCACCCTAGAGGTCCTATTCACCCCGTCCTATTAAGTCATTGCCGGCCCTCTATCATACCTTATCATCTCTGGGTTCATTTGTCGTCCCATTATCACACCTACTACTGAGGTGGAAGAGGAGGAGGAGGAGGAGGAATACAAAGTAATATAAAGGAATACAAAAGGAGAACAAACTGCAACAGGCCTATTGGTCCTTACGGGGCAGTTTGGATATTTAAACTACTAATCTACTGACTCCTAAGGAGGAGGAGGACGAGGAGGAGGAGGAAAAGGGGAAGGGGATAAGGAGGAGAAGGAGATGGAGGGGAAGGAGGAGCTGTGGAAGATATGAGGAGGAGAAGGAGGCGAAGGAGGAGATGAGGAGGAAGAGACGGAGAAGGAGGTGAAGGAGGGGCTGTAGAGGAGATGAGGAGGAGTAGGTGGAGAAGGAGGGGAAGAAGGAGCTGTGTAGGAGAAGGAGGGGAAGGAGGAGCTGTGGGGGATAATGATAAGGAGTAGATAAGGAGAACAAGAAGGATATAAAAGGAAAGGGAAGCTAAAAAAGGTGTTGAAAATGGTACTGTGAAAACGAAAGAAATATGTCGTGTTGAAGAATAGTTTCTTTGGTTATAAGGTAAAGTGGAAGAATAATGGAACTGATAAAGAGAGAGAGAGAGAGAGAGAGAGACGAAGAAAAAGGGATAATTTGATGAGGGTGATCACTAACAGAATACACCTCTCCAATTACGTTTCGGAGAATTGAACCCATCAATTTCCCTCGCCCTCTGAAAATAATGATCTTTTTATTACCCCATGTCTTCTGGTTCATGAAGGAACAAGGAATTATTTTGCTCGGTTGTCACTTGATATTAATTACTAATCTTGAAGCGGAGTTACAATTAAATAATTATATCCAATTCAAAGATACATTATATTGATACAGACAAGTTATTGCATAGTTCATTACACCTATTACAAAGTTTACAAAATATTATCTACATTTATTTTAAGTCAATCTACAGCATATCTTTAACATACGAAGGAACATGGTGCCAGGTAACTCAATTATTATATAAGTTTCCAGTCATAGAGCATCCGAAGAAAGATTGTGCCAGGGAAAACAAATCTATATATTAAAAGGGTTCCATTCCAGGTTTTATGTGAGCACTGAAGGAAACTATTAACTATTTTGTTATAATGTACGCGGTCAAATACCATTAGTAATTTACATATTATTACTTGAATGAGTGTGCTTCGTATTCTACCAGTTATCAATGAAAAGAAAGAAACGTAGAGCTCTCAATTTAAAGACAGAGAGAGAGAGAGAGAGAGAGAGAGAATGAGAGAGAGAGAGAGAGAGAGAGAGAGAGAGAGAGAGAGAGAGAGAGAGAGAGAGAGAGAGAATAGTTCAGTAATCCGCGAGACTCCATTAGTGTACACACCGAGACAGCCGTGAACCCATACAATGCTCACACTGAAATTAACCCTTTATCTACGTGAGACAATTCCTGACCATAACAAAATCGTCTAGAGTTAGCTGTAATAGAAGACACTGAGCCAAACCGAACTGAAGGTGTTGCTCTAGGTATTTTTACAATTAAGATACGTAATCCCTAATCTGCCCAAAATCGTCTTATACGTGTAAAAAATAAAGACAAAATATAGAATATATATATATATATATATATATATATATTAAAAAGACTAATCTGTAGAGACCTTTTGGGAGAAATGAGTTGCAAAACATATGCTAATGCTGTTTTGAAATACGATACACTGGTTTTATTTTATCCAACCAATCTAGCTTATCCCCCCCATTGTATCTCTTTGTCTGTCTTCCTGCCCTCTCTCTCTCTCTCTCTCTCTCTCTCTCTCTCTCTCTCTCTCTCTCTCTCTCTCTCTCTCTCTCTCTCTCTCTCTCTCTGTCTTCATATTCCCATCTTTCTACATCCTTCTTTGCCACTCCTGGTAGGTTAGGCGTGGGTATCGGGATTGTGTCGAGTAGTGGAACGAGTAATGCATCAACATATACATAGAATGTACATCAAAATATACATACAACATATATACAAATATACATACAACATACATACAAATATACATACAACATACATACAACATACATACAAATATACATACAACATACATACAAATATACATACAACATACATACAAATATACATACAACATACATACAAATATACATACAACATACATACAAATATACATACAACATACATACAAATATACATCCTATCCATACGCCACCTATCCTAATGTAATCTACATTGTAAGCAATATCCATACACATTAACAGTAAATTATAACCTGGTTCAATATCATTGTTTCTTAACCCGTTCTGTATCGGCAACGTCTTTTCAATTCTATTGTAGCTATATTTAGACGATTTTGTGCAGTTTGAGAAGGATCTGTGGTAGTAAGAATGGTTAAGTGAGATAGTTTGAAGCCTGTTAATTGCTGGAGGCCCTTTTTAAACTGAATACATTCGTCTAAAAGTAGTCAGAATAAAGTTAAAAAGACGTAGCCGGTATAGAAGGGTTTAATTGTATAATGCCTCTACAGTACCGTAATAAGACAATACAGAACTATACCTCGTTCCCAATAGGTAGGCCATATATCGTGAACCCTAACCTCTGTAACTCAAAAAGGGCTAGAGCAAATGGGCTGTAAATGTCCACACTTATTTCCTGGCTGACCTTTCCCTAATGGTAGAAATATTAGCAAGATTACTCTAGTCATTTGTGAGTTATAAAGGTTAATGTTCAAGAGTTTTGGCCTACTTCTTTGGATCAGGGTATAGTAAATAACGATGGTTAGGTATGCTTGTGACCGTTCAATATACGGTATTATGTTGGCAATACGGTTGCCTACCCTGTGACCGTATGTGCAACAAAATATTTCTAACGGTGTAACCTAACCTATCTTTTATCAGGCCTAACTAATACTTAACGAGAACATTTTATTTGTTTATTTATATAATGAATTATTTAATTATTTAATTATTCATTAGTTCCCTTCCTAGACTTCCATCAAGCTTAAGCAATCCAGATACATTTGTGCATTTTTCGGTAGAAAATTACCCGGCCGAAGACCAGTTCCTTCTAAATTGCAGGTTCGTTATCGCTTGCCAGGAAAAAAAATCAACACCTAAATGGGACGATAGATCTTAAAATCGCCAAATTAATGGGTCGAATCTCTTAAAATCTCAAAACTATTGGGGCTAAACATAAGAGACAAGGGGGATCCAGACAACCCCTCCTGGACATAATCTTAACCTGACCCCAAACTTAGCCTACCGAAGCGAGAAAACCAAACCAAGCATAAACCCAACAGAGGCCAAGACTCACCATAAACAGACACCACACGGGGAAATACGACTGATATATGCAGACCACGTACAGTCGGCCAACATTCCGGCTGGTACAGGGATTCTTCTATTTATGGTATTAAGGGGGGGATAGACTATTTATTTGCTATTATATATATTATATACACTGTATATATAATGTATATAATTTTTTAATTTTTAATCCCCCCCCCCCCCCAGACCTCCATCAAGCTTTAAAAATATATCCCCTAGATGGGGGCCCCCTTCTAGATAAATTTTTAATTTTTTCGGTAGATTTATTTATTTATTCCTTTATTTCTTAGTTTTCTCGCTAGACCTTCATCAAGCTTAGAAAAACACCCCCTAGACCATTAGGTCCAAGATAAATTTATAAATTTTTCGGTAGAAAAATGTCCCAGCCGAAGGCCGGTTCCTCTTCAAATTACAGGCTCGCTATCGCTCGCCAGGAAAAACTAGACACCTAAATGGCACGAAAGGTCTTAACATTGACAACGAAATGGGGCGAAAGGTGTTAAAATCGCCAAACTAATGGGTCGAACGTCTTATAATCTCAAAATATATGGGGCTTAACACGAGGGAGAAAGGGGACCAGAAAGACAACCTCAACAGTCCATCAGCCTCACTTTAACTGTGCAGCGTGATGGACAGTCGGCTCGTGCTGGATGGGGAACCCGTGTCAGAATGTTGATACCGGAATGTTGTTGGTGTTTTATGCTTAACAAAGATGCAAAATGGAAGAGTGGAACCGAACAATTGCCGACATTTTGTGCCTAGATATATTATGATATAGATTAGCATACTAAAACAATGATACAAAATAGAAGAGTGAAGCCGAACAATTACCGATATTTTATGCCTAGATATAATACAACAATAGAATGGCATAACATCTCGGCGTATAAGAGGGTAATAACACAACGACAAAATAACAAAATCCGACCAATACCCGACAAATTATGCATTCTACGTGTAAGTCAGTGAGGGTGTGAGGGTGAGGGTGCCGGAAACGTGGCGAGCAGTGAGGAGGATAATCCGTTGTATCCGGTACATGTTTACTGTGCAGCGTGACGGACAGTCGGCTCGTGCTGGCTGGGGTTCAGACAGAATGTACAAACCGGACTATTGCCGCCATTTTGTGTCTGTTTAAGGGGAGATGGTTCACTTTTAGGGCGATTTTTGCATGTATTCATTATTTTTCTAGTTTCCTCCCTAGACCTCCATCAAATTAAAAAAAACACACATCCATTAGGTCCCCCTTCTAGATTAATTTGTAAATTTTTCGGTAGAAAAATGTCCCGGCCGAAGGCCGGTTCTTCCAACATTACAGGCTCACTATCGTTCGCCAGGCAAAAAATCGACACCTAAATAGTACGAAAGATCTAAATATTGACGAAGTAATGGGGCGAAAGGTCTTAAAATCGACTAACTAATAGGGCAAACATCTTAACATCTAAAAACTAATGGGGCTAAACATGAGGCAGAAAGTGGTCCAAAAAACCGGCCCATCCCCCCTTAATCTTTAATTTTTGAGGACGCTTCTCCGTATAACCCTTTCAGTATTCGAGGACACTTTTTTTCACTTTATTTTCTGACTATCGGTATATGATTTTACTGGGGGTTGGAAGGCCCTCTTGGAATCAAAGGAATATAGTCTATTTAAATGAACTATCTGACTTTCAAAATCCCCTCCTAAGCTTAAGGGGGGGTCACCGGGTTTTTGTTATCTTTCTCTCCTTTTCTCTCTTTCCCTGGCTTGTATCCATTAGGCCCCATTCAGCCGACTGTTTTAAGACGTTTATCTCCATCAAGGTGTCGATTTCTTCTTGGCGAGCGATAGCGAGCCAGCATTGTATGGAGAAATCCGGCTTCGCCGGAGACATTTTTATATCGAAAAATGTACAAATTTAGCTTGCTGTCAAAATAAAAAATATATATGCTGATTCATTACCGTTCGCCAGGAAAATATTGACACCTGGATGGGGGTAAACGTCATAAAACAGTAGGCTGACTGGGGCCGAATGGATACAAGCCAAAGAGAGAGGGAGAGAAAGAGAAAAAAAACAGCGAGGTGGGCTCCCTTAACATTGCAATCCCCACAACTAGCTTATAATATCGGCTGGCTAGGAAAACAACAATACTATACTCCGTTTCTGTCCAACTGACGGTAAATTGCAAAGTTCCCATCAATATTTGTCGGTTATTTTGAAGATTTTGTAGTGGAATGTGGTGCTAATTATATAAACTTGATCACATATGATAAAGAGGCATCGTAGTTTCATATTTGCCCATTAAATATCGATAAATTAGCTGCCAAGGGATTCAATTCGATTTATTATTTTTCTCCTTGTTCTTCCTCTTCCTCTTCTTCTTCCTCCGCTTCTTTTTCTCCTTGTTCTTCCTCTTCCTCTTCCTCTTCTTCCTCTTCTTCCTACGCTTCTTTTTCTTCTTGTTCTTCTAGTTCTTCTTCTTCGATTTATAGAGTAACTATATGGATCCGACAATGTTGTGGATTGTCTAGGGATCAGATGAAGTATTGAGGTGATAATACGGAAGACTGATACCTCCGGAAGAAGAAGAAGAAGAAGAAGAAGAAGAAGAGGAAGAGCCAGAAGAAAAATAATAAGAATAAGGAGATGAATAAGAAGAAGAAAAGATGGAAAAAGAGGAAGAAGACAACAACAACAAAGAAGCAGAAATCGGAAGAAGACAATGAAGAAGCAGATATAGGAAACAAGAAGAAGAGGAGGAGATATACGAGGAAAAGAAGAAACAAAGAAGAAACATAAGAGGAAGAATAATAAGAACAAAACATAACATTAAGAAGAAAAAGAATAAGAAAAGGATTGAATAATAAGAAGAATAGCCTTAAGGTAAAGAAGAAGAAGAAGACAAAAAAGCAGAAGAGTCGTCACGAACCTCCCTTGACTGTTAATACCGGAAGCCCTCCTCGCTTTTTTTCTCTTTCTCCCCCTCTCTTTGGCTTGCATCCATTCGGCCCCATTCAGCCTTTTGTTTTTTTGTTTTTTTCTATGTGATTGAGGGAGGCAAAAGGCATAACTGCCTATAGCGAGTGCCTCCCCCATAGTTGAAAGAGTGACAGGGCCAAAATCAAGGGACGTTCGAGCCAGCCTACTGTTTAAAGATGTTTACCCCCATCCAGATGTAAATATTTTCCTGGCTAGCGGTAGCAAGCCAGCATATATAAATGTTTGTTTTAACAGCAGCAAGCTAAATTTGTACATTTTTCGATAGTAAAATTTCTCCGGCGAAGCCGGATTTCTCCATACAATGCTGGCTCGCTATCGCTCGCCAGGAAGTAATCGACACCTAGATGGGGATAAACGTCTTAAAACAGTTGGCTGAATGGGGCCGAATGGATACAAGCCAGGGACAGAGAGAAAAGAGAGAAAGATGAAAAAACCCGGTGACCCCCCTTAATACCGGAAGCAAGCGGTTCTCTCTTACGTCTTTCACACCTTTGGCCAGCTTGGTATTGTTGTTGTTGTTGTTGTTCTGTTTTGGTTGTTTTATCTCTCCTGTACCTGTTTGTCACTTGTTTTGGTCTCTTTGTTCTGCGTTAAGTCTCTTTACACTTCATTTCGTACGTTTTGTCTATATCGTGTGTGTGTGTGTGTGTGTGTGTGTGTGTGTGTGTGTGTGTGTGTGTGTGTGTGTGTGTGTCTGTGTGTGTGTCTGTATGTGAGAGTATGTGTGCGTGTGTGTGAATGAGTGTCTGTGTGTGGGAGTGTAATTATAATAGTAATCGGTTTATTTCAAGTGTGTGTGTGTGCGTGAGTGTGTGTGTAGGCCTATCTTCTCTGTCAGCGCACCTATATATTTTCCTCCCCTCAGCAATAATCAAGCCATATAGACAATAGACTGTACCTTGGTAATATATCCAGTGTGGCATCCCCACTAACGGTACACTGCGGTCTGTTAAGGGGGGATGGTTCATATTGTGGTCGATTTTAGAATTTTTTATTATTTTTCCATTTTCATCCCTAGAACTCCGTTAAACTTAATTAAAACATCCCCAGAATCCACTTTCAAGATATAAGCTATTTGTACATTTTTCGGTAGAAAAATGTCCCGGCCGAATGCCGGTTCCTCCTAAATTACAGGTTCGCTATCGCTCGCCAGGACAACATCGACACCTACATGACACGAAAAGTCATAATATTGACAAAGCAAAGGAGGGAAAGTTCTTAAAATCGCCAAACTAATGGGCCGAACATCTAAACATCGCCAAACTAAAGGGCCGAACATCTAAACATCGCCAAACTAATGGGCCGAACATCTAAAAATCGCCAAACTAATGGGCCGAACATATAAACATCGCCAAACTAATGGGCCGAACGCATAAAAATCGCCAAACTAATGGGCCGAACGCATAAAAATCGCCAAACTAATGGGCCGAACGCATAAAAATCGCCAAACTAATGGGCCGAACATCTAAACATCGCCAAACTAATGGGCCGAACATCTAAACATCGCCAAACTAATGGGCCGAACATCTAAACATCGCCAAACTAATGGGCCGAACATCTAAACATCGCCAAACTAATGGGTCGAACATCTAAACATCGCCAAACTAAAGGGGCTAAGCATTATAGGGAGAAGGGTGTCCAGACAAACCGACCATCTCCCCTTAAGTGTGGTACGTATCTAATTACTTCAACCCTCCTTCCCTTGGTTGACCTGTGGCGGTGACTCTTGACCTTTGACCTCCTCCCCTAGGCCTACTTAATTGGGGACATTTGGGAACTAACTGCTTGAAGAAGAAAAAAATAAGAAAAACACATAAAAAGACACATTTACCGTTATACATGGAACATTATTATTTACCAAACAACTTCACCTCTAAACTCAATTAATGAAATATCAGGGTTAGATCATACAAATCAAATATTGTCCAACATAATATTTTTTAGAACTGTTTACTGTCTATTCAGTGACAAAGGCTTCTTATATAATCATTATGCGTTTATGCTATGAGGACTACTATTATGCGTTTATGCTATGAGGACTACTATTATACGTTTATGCTATGAGGACTACTATTATACGTTTATGCTATGAGGACTACTATTATGCGTTTATGCTATGAGGACTACTATTATGCGTTTATGCTATGAGGACTACTATTATGCGTTTATTCTATGAGGACTACTATTATGCGTTTATGCTATGAGGACTACTATTATGCGTTTATGCTATGAGGACTACTATTATGCGTTTATGCTATGAGGACTACTATTATGCGTTTATGCTATGAGGACTACTATTATGCGTTTATTCTATGAGGACTACTATATGCGTTTATGCTATGAGGACTACTATTATGCGTTTATGCTATGAGGACTACTATTATGCGTTTATGCTATGAGGACTACTATTATGCGTTTATGCTATGAGGACTACTATTATACGTTTATGCTATGAGGACTACTATTATGCGTTTATGCTATGAGGACTACTATTATGCGTTTATGCTATGAGGACTACCATTATACGTTTATGCTATGAGGACTACTATTATGCGTTTATTCTATGAGGACTACTATTATGCGTTTATGCTATGAGGACTACTATTATGCGTTTATGCTATGAGGACTACTATTATCAGCGCCCAGTTCATGAGAGGGTATTACTTAGGATGCATAAAATAGTCAAAATATAAAATCGGCACTTTGCATGTTCTTAAGGGGAGGTATTTAGTTTGTTCCCTAGACTTCCATCAAGCTTAAAATTACACCCCCTTGAGTCCCTTTCAAGATAAATTTGTACATTTTTCGATAGAAAAATGTCCCGGCCGAAGGCCGGTTCCTCTTAAATTACAGGCTCGCTATCGCTCGCCAGGATAAAATCGACACCTGAATTGCACGAAAGGTCTTAATATGGGGTGAAAGTTCTTAAAATCGCTAAACTAATGGGGCAAACGTTTTATAATATCAAAAGCAATGGGGCTAAACATGAGGGAGAAAGGGGTCAAGAAAAAATCCCTCTAGTGGAGATCTCCCCTTAAGCTCATTAAACATATGTCATTCCAAGGCTGAACTCATTCCAAGGCTGAACTCATTTTTCTCATATCAATAAGTTAACTAATATAAAGATCGTCATCGTACAGTAGTGGCCATTAATACTGCTACAGCAAATTAAGGGGAGATGGGCCGTTTTTCTGGTCCCCCTTCTTCCTCATGTTTAGCCCCATTACTTTTTTTCAGATTATAAGACGTTTGGCTCATTAGTTTCGCGATTTGAAGACCTTTCGCCCCATTTCGTGTCGATGTTTTCCTGGCGAGCGACAGTGAGCCTGTAATTTAAGAGAAACCGGCCTAAAACCGAAAACAAAAAATCGAAAAATGTACAAATTTTTCTTGAAGGAGGGTCATGGGCGAGAGTTTCTTAAGCTTGATGGAGGTCTAGGGAGGAAACTAATAAAACAATAAAAAGGTATATAAATGAGCAAATAAATACGCCCATCTCCCCTTCTTTACATCGTCATAATTTGTGTCTGCTGGTGCACTGAAATGTTCAATACAACCAACAGTAGCAGTACCGGTAGTAGAAAAATAGGCTTTGGTTTGATAGCATGACGGTGGTTGCTATACAGACGTAGCTATGGTTATTATAGATGATACCTACGACTGTGGGGAAGGAAGCAGACGAAGACAGTGAGTGAAAACGACTGATTGCAGGGAATGTACGGGATATTCAAAGCAAAAGTAACATGACAGAAATGCTGGAGTTTCTATGTTTTTAAATATAAAGAAATTGGCTCATGGACTGTAGTTCTCTGGCTTTGATGTTATTTCTTTGATTATTTATTTGATTATTTATTTTGATTATTTATTTGATTATATATTTAGTTGATTATTTATTTGATTATTTCTTTGATTATTTATTTGATTATTTATTTTATTATTTTTTATTATTTATTTGATTATTTCTTTGATTATTTCTTTGATTATTTATTTGATTATTTATTTGATAACTTTTTTGATTATTTCTTTGATTATTTCTTTGATTATTTATTTGATAATTTCTTAGATTATTTATTTGATTATATATTTGTTGTTAATCCTTCTCCGTTCTGTTAACCATTTCAGACTCCGAGGACGCCTTTCTTCGTTGTATTCAAGTTATCAGTTGACGATTTTATCCAGCTTAGGAAAGTTGTGTGGCAGCCAGAGGGCTATAGTTGAGATAGATTATACCCCAGATTATACACCTGTGATGCCCAGAGAGCCTTTCGAAACTGAGAATATTCTTCTGATGTTGGCCTGAATAAAGTGGATAAAGCGTCCTGTTATCGTACAGGATTAAGGGGAGATGGGCTGAGGTTTATTTCTGGCCCCTCTTTTCCCTTGTGTTTAGCCCCATTGGATTTTAGATTTGAAAACGTTCGGTTCATTAGTTTGGCGATTTTTAGATTTTACACTCCATTTTTCTGTCACTATTAAGACGTTTCGTGCCTTTTAGGTGTCGATTTTTTCCTGGCGAGCGATAGCGAGCCTGTAACTTTAAGAGTAACCGGCTTTCGGCCGGAATTTTTTTCTACCGAATAAATGTACAAATCTATCTTGAAGGAGGGTCTAAGGTGTGTTTTTTACAGCTTGATGAAGGTCTAGGAAGAAAACTTTAATTTTTTTTTTTTTTTTTTTTAAATGATCAAACAATAAGCATATACAATAAGCATATACAATAAGCATATACAATAAGCATATACATACATACATTAGTAGACAAAGGCCTCCCTCAACCTGTTCCATGATTCTCGATACTTAGTCAGTTTTTACCAAGTTACCCCTGCAGCGTTTTCTATCCCATCCCTCCTCCTCCTCCTCCTCCTCTTGTTTGGTTGCATATTATCCTTTAAGGGGAGATGTCCACTTGAGGAATTTTTGTCTTGACTCATTTCTCCCTCATGTTTAGCCCTATTGTTTTTCTAATTTTAAGACGTTTGCCCCATTATTTTGACGATTTTAAGAACTTTCAACCCATTTCTGTCAATGTTAACACCTTTCGTGTCATTTAGGTGTCGATTTTATCCTGGCGAGCGATAGCGAGCCTGTAATTTAAGAGGAACCGGCTTTTAGCCGGGAAATGTTTCTACCGAAAAATGTAAAAAATTAACTTGAAAGAGGCTCAAGGGGGTGTAATCTTAAGCTTGATGGATATCTAGGGACCAAACTAAAAACCTTCCCTTAATCAATTATCGTAACTGTTTTCATCCTTTGTTTCTTGTCTTTCTTAATCTGTCTTAATGTAATGTGGTTATATTTTGATACCGAATGTTTTGTTGTGACTGTATATTGCATCACACAAACACACCTGCACTGAACCAACACTGTAATCCCACCACCGTCACCGTAACAATCACAGCCACAGTTACAGACGATCTTATTCCCATCATCATCATCCCCACCACAAAATACTGTATACTTCTTCTTCTTCTTCTTCATCTTCATCTTCTTCTTCATCTTCTTCTTCTTCTTCTTCTTCCTTTTCCTTTTCCTTTTCCTTTTGCTTTTGCTTTTGCTTTTGCTTTTGCTTTTGCTTTTGCTTTTGCATTTTCTTTTTCTTCGTCTTCTTCTTCGTCTTCTTCTTCTTCCACCTGTATGGAACTTAGCATTCGTTCTGGATTCTATCTTCAGTCTGGATTTGTTTGTGCTTGGTGATTGGTTTTCGGCATTTTTTCCACAATGTATATTCAGTTTGGTCGTTTTATTGTTTCGATTGTATTTGTTTAAGGGGGGTCACCTGCTTTTTGCTATTTCTGTCCTTTTCTCTCTTTCTCTGGCTTGTATCCATTCGGCCCCATTCAGCCAACTATTTTAAGACGTTTATCCCCATCTAGGTGTCGATTTCTTCCTGGCGAGCGATAGCGAGCGAGCATTATAATTATGAAGAAATCTGGCTTCGCCGGAGACATTTTTCTATCGAAAAATGTACAAATTTAACCTGCTGTCTAACAAAAATAAAAAATATGTTGGCTCGCTACCGCTCACCAGTAAGAAATTGACACCTGGATGGGGATAAACGTCTTAAAACAGTAGGCTGAATGGGTCCAAATGGATACAAGCCAGAGAAAGATAGAAAAGGACAGAACAAAAGCAGGTCACCCCCCTTTAAGGGAGGAGGGATGAGATAGAAAACACTGCAGGGGTAACTTGGCAAAAACTGAAAGTATCGAGAATCATGGACAAGGTTGCCTTTGTCTAGCAACCATGTAATGGCTGAGGATGAAGAATAAATAATAATCTTGCCTGGAAATAAAGGAATAAGAATAAAAACCAACAACTTCACGATAAAATAAGGAAGACAGGGTCGAGAGGAAGCAGACAGGTACAATGATTATTAAAAAGGTATACACATAAATAATTAACATACTTAGACACAGGAAAAATAATAGAAAACAAACATAACAAAGAAACAAATTTAAGGGGACATGGGTCGATTTTGGGGACCCCTTTCTCCCTCGTGTTTAGCCCCATTCATTTTGACATTTTAAGACGTTCGGCTCATTAGTTTGGCGATATCAACACCTTTAGCTCCATTTCGTTGTCAATGTCAAGACTAATTGTGACATTTAGGTGTCTTTTTTTTTCCTGGCGAGCGAAAGCGAGCCTGTAATTATAAGAGGAACCAGCCCTCGGCCGTGAAAATTTGTCTACCGAAAGATGAACAAATTTATCTCGAGGGGGGATCTAGGGGGTGTTATTCTAAGTTTGAGGGAGGTCTATGCAGGAAACTAATACAATAATAAAACAGGTACATAAATGATCAAATAAATACGACCATCCCCCCCTTAAGATATAATAAAGAAGCCGGGTCGGTCGGTCCGATAGGAAGCCGACAGTTACGATAATGGTTTAGTTCCTTCCCCCCCCCCTGATACAGTAACAGCCATGGGAGAATAAACGCAACAGTCACACCACCGCTATTCTTACATACTCGGCCCCATTAGTTTAGCAATTCAGTGATGTTTCGCCCCATTCTGGTGTAATTTTATCCTTGGCGAGCGAGAGCGAGCCTGTAATTTAGAAGAAACGGTCTTTGCCTGGGACATTTTTCTACCGAAAAATGTACAAATGTAACTGGAAAGATATATATATATATATATATATATATATATATATACCCGGATATATATATATATATATATATATATATATATATATATATATATATATATAAAATATTGTTTTCAGTCAGTATTTTTGTGCTCTTTTGAAACAGAAGCAGCAATTTGATTGAAGGTAGATTACATTATTGGATGATCATGTTAAATTATCGACTATATTCTCTGGCAACTCGTTGTCAACAATCCTATGTTGCCAAACAAATATGGTGGTAATTTGTATTGGAATCTTCATGTTTTGTAGAGTAAAGGTAAATTTATATATCTGATTGAAATTGTATATAAGTTATTTTCCTCTGAATCTAGCATTCCGAGTCGACGATGAATACAATACCTTGGATATCACTCGTATATTTTTCCTGGGTACCCGAACAAAAAAAATACCGCGAAAAATCGGTCGTGTGACAAAGCCTCAAAGCCCACAACAAAAGCCTAAGAAAAAAGAAAGGCGGGAGAAAGCAGGGTGATAGGAGGGGGGGGGGGGAGGAACAAAGCGAGGAGAAAGAGGCTCATTTGGTAGCAGACAAAAGACGGGAAAATGGAATGGCCGAAGTAGGTTAGAAAGATGTTCGTTTAGGGGACAAAGGGAGGGAAAAGTGGCTTGATGGAAGGTTTTAGATAGCACCCCTTTAGAGGCAGATAAACGACGAGATAAATGGCTACAAGTGGGTTAGCAACAAGTCCAATAAGAAACAGGCAGAACATGGGGAGAAGGTTAGATACAAGCAGGATAAAGAGGTTCATATAATAGCAGATAAAAGTGATAACATGGAATGGCTGAAATAGGTTAGAAATATGTTCGTTTAAAACACAAAACATGAGAGAATGTTTTTCTTATAAATAGGTTAAGAGCTTGTAATGCCAAAGAAATAATGTGCAGGCACGTGATTCAAACAATTTGTAAAACGTAATGATTGGGACTTCTTTGAAAAGTACTAAATATTGGAATTATATCGTAATTACTTTAAATTACAATGTTCATAATTTACACATTAGAAATAACATTGAGGCTCGCATGCCCATCAACATATAACATTATACACACACATATCTCCCTCAACAACAATGACACACACACACACACACTCACATACACACCTACACACACACACACCCAACAACACAATGCACACACACACACACACATCTCTCACTCAACACAATGACAACAATCGTCTTTTATTGCTACTTTACGCCATGTCATCTTTATTTCCTCTTGGCTTTCAATACCAAACTTCACTTCCGCCTAGAAGTATATTAGGGGGTTACTCCTGAATCACTAAAGCACAGTAAGCTACAAAACACACGGTCATCTACAAATTACGAAGGAAACTACTGAAGAACACAATTATGATTACGGTACACTCAATATATTTTAACTTTGCGGAAATTTTACTCCCTCTGCAGCTGATTTATCGATAACCAATGGAAAAATAAGAAACTACTATGTATATTGTAATGTAGAGTGGTAATATATAACAGTATATATATATATATATATATATATATATATATATATATACTGTATATATATATATATATATATATACAGTATATATACTGTATATATATATATATATATATATATATATATATATATATATATATATATATACACTGTATATATATATATATATATCGTAAAAATAATAGAGTTCAATGTGTTTATGAAATATATATAGAGATTCATACTTACATCCTATTGAATTTGACCATTAATGGTGTGCATTGCCGTCCGGCTGGCTCAGTTGATAGCGTGCCTGAATCCCATTTTGAAGGTCAAGCGTTCAATCCCCGCTCAGATTGAACAGTTTTTCTGAGATATAGCCGGCGGTTACCATCTCCCCATGAGCAAGGGGGATGGGTAATGGTCTCTGGTAGACTAAAGAAAGCCAAGCGCTTGTGAATCCTCGAAGGAGGAGATACGGGCGCTATATAAGTAACCAGAAGATTATTATTATTATTATTATTATTGCTTATAACGTGTGTAAAAACAAGTGTATATTCTGTATTTACAAAGCCTATATTATTATACGTAAGTCTTATTGTTACTACACAACAACTAATTCCGTCCACTTATCCTGTATGCTGTATAACGATCTTCTATAAGAGAGAAAGTGCATTTTGCAAGCATGGACTGAAATTACGTTCTTAGTAATCAAGTAAAATAAATCACCAACCATAATAACTATGATTTCATGGTCAAGGTGATGTGCAATAGTGTGGCCAGATATATACACTCCAGGCTGATGAAGAACCAGTTTGAGATAATATATAAAAAGAAATGCTGACGAGAAACCTTTTTATATGTGATTCAAACCAGGGTCAATACATTTGTTTCTCAACTTCTTGTCTTTGTTTTTTGAGAAAATACTTATTATAATCGTCGAAACATATTATATATATATAATTATATATATATATATATATATATATATTTATATATATATATATATATATATATATATATATATATATATATATATATACTGTATATATATATATAATATATATATATATATATATATATATATATATATATATATATATATATATATATATATATATATACTGTATATATATATATATATAATGGGTATATAGGGTTAGTTTTTGTTCATTTGTGTGTAATAATTTTAGATTAGACTCGCTTACCTACATGGTTGACCTAGGCTAGAGTTGACAAGGAAAGGCTGCTAGATAATACGTGGCTGCTACTATAGTTTGTTCATTCTAGCTTGGACAGAGATCGTAACCTCTAACCTCTGTAACTCAAAAAGGGCTTGAGCAAATGAGCCGTCAATGTATACACATATTCCCTAGCCGAGTCTTCCTATTTGGTAGAAATATTAGCTCGATTACTCTAGTCCTTTTTGAGTTATGATAGTTTAGGGGTTACGCTTTCTGTCCAACCTAGAGTGAACGGACTATAGTGCTGCGATAGATCAATGTTGAGGGTCTGGTGGTTGAATCTTGCTTGAGGTTCATTAAGGGGAGATCGGTCGTTTTTCTAGAGACCCTTCTCTCTCATATTTAGCCCCATTAGTTTTCAAATTTTAAGATGTTTGTCCCATTAGTTTGTCGATTGTAAGACCTTTCGCCCCATTTCTTTGTCAATATTAAAACTTCTCAAATTGACTAATTCCTTGAACGTGACGATAGTGCGTTGTTATGTGTGCGATTAGTTTGCTTGGGACCCAGATTAACTTGCTCATTTTGTAATGTACACCCTATGTGGTGGATTGTGTTCTTTTATTTCATAAATTGCATTTTAGTAAGCGTTGTTTCCACATAGCGATTTTGAAAAGTTAATTTGACTTTATATTGTCTTTGTCCCAGTTTTCGTTTGTTTAGTTTGCAAGTTTCACATTTTAACCTTCGGGGTATTAAGGTGTCGATTTTTTTCCCTGGCGAATGATAGTGTGCCTGTAGTTTTGGAAAAACGGCCTTCGGCCTGGAAATTTTTCTACCGAAAAATGTACAAATTAATCTAAAAGGGGGATCTAATGGATGTTTTTAAAGTTTGATGGAGGTCTAGGGAGGAAACTAAAAAAATAATAAAACATATTTATAAATGAACAAATAAATACGCCCATCCCCCCTTAAGATTTGTTTGCGTCAATATTCGATGGTCAGCATTTTCCTGGCGAGATTTTTGGGGTCTTTTGTTCTGGTATAAAACACAAGACTGACGATAGCTGACCTTAGGTGATAAAACTAGTTAACCCGTTCTTCACGAGGACACCTTTTCTTTACTAACTTTTATTCTGGCTAAATTAGACGATTTTGTGCAGTTTAGAAAAGACCTACGTTAAGCAGAGGGTTTATTGAGATCGTATTAACTCCTTCGAGTCCTGAAGGTATATAATGTACCATAGTAAATTGTCTAATGGTAACCAGATTATGATGAAGATTACGTGATGGTGCTAATGGGGTTAAAATGTTCATTCCATACGCAGCCTGGCCAATGTTGACAAGATAAATTGAGGGAAAGAGTGCTCGTGTGATACCGGCTTTAAGGTGGTGTCACACGAGCGCTTTTTCCGTCAATTTCCGATGAAACAATTTGAATTCGTACTTCTTTTTGGCATTTTCGCATTGGAATCGAACACTTGACTGAATGCATATGATGTTAAGCTATTGAAATAATACATAACATTCATTCAGAAGATGCCAGATCATAATTGCTTGCAAAAATGTCCGGAAACTGCGCTCGTGTGACACCGGGTTTACATTCCTCCCTGGTGGCCTGAGTTGCATATATATATATTTTTTGTGCTAAATTGGGCAGCTCCTGTAGTTCAGTTGCCTTCAGTACCTCGAGGGCATTTACTCTGTTGTGAAACGTGGATAAAACCTGCAACACTTGCGTTTTCTAATACATGGTTATATTCTTTTAACGTCTATGTTTATTTTATTTATGTTTTCTATATGTTTCTATATATCGTGATTGTAAGTGACCTTATCTGTATAAAGTACGCCAAGGCAACTCGGTATGATAATTATGTGTTCTGCCTCCTGGGTCATGGTATAAGGTGGGTGGGTACGCGGGTCGGGGGGCCTACAGATCCTGCAGTAAGAGAAAGTGGACATTTTCTACTATGGACGTAAAATTGGTGCCTCAATTAGCAAATAACGAAGTTGTATTTTATATTTCATAATTTAGAATTTATATATAAAGGTCAAACTATGTACCCTGCACCAGTGTTACCGAATGTATATATTTGGGAATGGAGATTTTTTTGGTGTACAAAGAGGAAAATACCACCAGTGGCACCAAGATGGCGGAGGTTGGCCATTTTGTTTTGTTACTAAAGTGTCTCTAGGGTGGCCACTCGACAGGTAGGTATTACCTTAATAGGGAGGTGGGCAGGTAGACTTGTGTTTAGGGAAGAACACCGAATATAATGGTACCTATTACAGTTAATATTACTTTGAGTTAAATGATAATATTTTGTATTTGCCGATTGGAACACGTTTCTTACAGAACGGTAGAATTGTGAAAAGTAAAATAATTTAGCGTGTCAATAAAATTAGTGCATCGCTATACACAAAATACTAAGCAGCCTGATTTTGTTACTCGCACTCTGAAAAATACTAATACAAAATATCATATACATTTATAGTTATAATGCAGAATTATAGTCCGTCATGGATTATTAACCATACATCTGTAATGAGTCGTTATAAGTGTTCCTGTCAGAGTAAGCTGCAGATTGTTTCCCTCCTTAGATAATCCCAATTTTCTTCGCGTGTTATAATTAAACAAGGATATTATTTTCGGGAACCATGTCTCGTAGTCTAAGTGTTAAGGGGAGATGGGTCGTTTTATTCTAAACCCCTTCTCCCTCATGTTTAGCCCCATTAGTTTTCAGATTTTAAGAAGTTTGCCCCATTAGCTTGTCGATTTAAAGACCTTTCGTCCCATTTCCTTGTCAATATAAAGACCTTTCGTGCTATTTAGGTGTCGATTTATTCCCTGGCGAACGCTAGTGAAACTGTAATTTTGAAAGAACCGGCCTTCGGCCGTGACATTTTTCTACAAAACATGTACAAATTAATCAAGAAGGGGGATCTAATGGATGTTTTTTTTTAAGTTTGATGGAGGTCTAGGGAGGAAACTAGACAAATAATAAATAAATGGAAAAATCGACCAAAAAGTGAACCATCCCCCTTTAAACTCTCTCGAATAACGTCTTCTGCATAATGGCAAACTTTTCATGCTACTGAGATTATTATTGTGGGAGGACAGGTGGTATTATTGTGGGAGGACAGGTGGTATTATTGTGGGAGGACAGGTGGTATTATTGTGGGAGGACAAGTGGTATTATTGTGGGAGGACAGGTGGTATTATCGCTAGGACTGCAGTGTAAAGGGGTCATTGGTCAGGGTCATCTCTTAGGGCATATACAAGCACGGTAATACATGCAGTCACATACGCTAATACTGAAATACACCAAATCGCACCAATAAACTAAATAACGCAGAAGAACAGGTAGATAAGTATACTCACACTCACATACACACATACACACACTCACACACTCACACACACACACACACACACACACACACACACACTCACACACAGGTATATTGTGAGGACGGATGGAGTGATGGGATATTAAGGTAGACAGGTGGCATTATCGTTATGTCTGCACCATACGGGGGTCACTGGCCAGGGTGACCTCTATGTGTCCCTACCAGGGGCTATACACAAGCACAACAATATACACACTCATATACACACACACACAGACATACACCGAAGCACACCAAGGAATACACTTAATAACGTAGAGACACATGTAGACAGCCATACTCACACACACAAACACACACACGCACACAGAGGCTACACCCACACTTTTTCTCTCACCAACAAAAAAGCGAGCCAAGCATATAATCAGGCATAGTGAAACACAGAGCCACTGTGTTTAACAAACCACACACTCAATAATTTGATACCAACTCCAACATTTTAGCCTCACGAGAATAACGGCATTTTTTGTTTTCCCTTTGGGTACAGTCGAGGGTCAACTTTCGTGAGCCACCTTCATAATTTCGTCTACAGTTTTCTCTTTTGATATTAGTAAAAAGTACCGTCAATTAATCTGAATATGTTTACAGTATAGTGGCATGACATAACATGACAAGAATATAGGAAAGGTTAAGACAAGTAATCATATTTAGCCTGAAATACTGCTGAACCAGAGAGATATAACATCGCAGGTTCTACTTCATGTCTTAGTGTGACGGAACACCCAGGGGATAAAGGTAGTTCAGTACCTTCCATGGGTTTTGTTACTGTGTCAGGACCTCGAGCCACTGCCATGGTTACATTGGCGTCATCTGGATTCGAAGAATTGTGTGACCTGGACGTTACCCTTTACTTACGTGAATGAATAAGTTCTTTAATACTGATTACTGGAGAGATAACCAAAGTTCAAAACCTGGATGTAAGGCACTTCTTTTACCCGTGGTTAGTAATTATTACTAGCCGAGGTACCTGGCACTGCCTGGGAGAAAACCGAAGTATGGGCTGTCTATCCTTCCCCCCACACTCGCTTAAAACCTATTCTGGCACCCCCTTAGTATGCATGCCAAGTATGGGCTCTCTATTTCGAAAACTGAGGGAGTAGTTCGTGAGCAATCAGATAGACAGACAGACAGACAGAAAGTGCCCTTTATATAGTAGATTACTTTATTTACTGTTGCTTTTTGTGTTTTCGAACACTTACATTATTTTTTATTAGTATCTGTGTATAAGAACTTATACGAAATTGATTGATCGTATAACATCTTTTATTATACCTGCTCTGAAAAGTGTTATTGAAATGTATGGTTTTAATTATAAAACTGGATTAGAAACTAGATGAATATATATTTTCAGCTAAACTGAATTCGAGGACCCCCCCTCTCTCTCTCTCTCTCTCTCTCTCTCTCTCTCTCTCTCTCTCTCTCTCTCTCTCTCTCTCTCTCTCTCTCTCTCTCTCTCTCTCTCTCTCTCTCTTTTCACCTTGACCTTCTAGGGTATAAGTTCTTGTTAGCACAACCCTTCCATTTTTGGATTTGAAAAGTACTCATAACTGTAGCGTAAGTGGATAAGGAGGCGAACGAGAGAGAGAGAGAGAGAGAGAGAGAGAGAGAGAGAGAGAGAGAGAGAGAGAGAGAGGGAGTACAGATTGCCTTTAAAGGAAGGGAACGAACGTGAACACTGAATTATGTTAATACCTGCGATATGAAATGAAAGATAATATGATTAATAGAAGTTTGAAGGTATATTTAGACTTCGTAGTAAGAGATTCACCATCTTGAGAGCCCCCAAGACCTTCCTTCGAGATAAATGTGTTAATTTTGGGTAAAATAAAATCCCGGCCGAAGACCAGTTCCTCCTAAATTGTAGGCTCGCTTTCGCTCGTCAAGAAAAATCGACATCTAAATTGCACAAAAGGTCTTAAAATTGAAAACAAAAAATGTGGTGAAAGGTCTAAACATTGTCAAATTAATGGAGTGAACGTCTGAATATCTCAAAACTAGTGGGGCTAATCATGAAGGAGAAGTGGGTCCAGCAAAAAATAAATAAATAAAATAATAAAAAGGCTCCCCTTAACCTAAGTATTCTTAATCAAAACTAACTAGACCTATTCTAACTTAATCTAACTTAATCTAACCATGTACAGCTAATTCTAACCTCACCTAACTTAACCTAACCAAGCCTAGCCTATTCTAACTTAACCTAACCAAGCCTAACTTATTCTAACCTAATCTAACTTAACTTTACCATGCCTAACCTATTCTAACCTAACCTAACCTATTCTAACCTAAACTAATCTAAACTAATCTAAACTAATCTAACCAAGTCTAAATTATTCTAACCTAACCTATTTTAGTTATTTGCTTATTTATTTATCCAATTTATTTAGTTTCCTCCTCTCAAGTTTAAAGAAATACCCCAAAAAATCCCCATCGAGATAATTTGTGCATTTTCCGGTAGAATAATGCACCCTTAATTGCAGGCTCGCTATCGCTCGCTGTAGGAATAAAATGGACACCCTAATGACACAGAAGGTCTTAAAATCGCCAAACTAATGGGGCGAACGTCTTAAAATCTCAAAACCAATTGGGCTAAACATGAGATAGAAGGGAGTCCAGCAAACCCCCCTCCTTACAGTGTTCCCTAACTCAGACTACGATAACCGAAGCTGTCTGGTCGGGGAAGATATATCAAGATTGGGTAAAGGTCGGAGGGTCAGAGGTACAAAGGGGGGTGTCTGGACGCTTGTGGAAAAAAAAAAAAAAAAAAAAAAAAAAAAAAAAAAAAACAAACAACATGAAGTCGCTCGATCCTAAGGGGGGATGGTTAACCTTTTGGTCGATTTTGTCATATATTTATTATTTTTCTAGTTTCCTCCCTAGACCTCCATCAAGCTCTAACGAACACCGCCTTGAACCCTCTTCAAGATAAATTTTTAAAAATTTTGGTAGAAAAATGTCCTGGCCAAAGGCCAGTTTCTCTTAAAATTACAGTCTCGCTATCGCTCGGCAGGAAAAAAATCGACACCCAAGTGGCACGAAAGGTCATAATATTGAGAAGAAAATGGGGTATAAAGTCATAAAATCGCCAAACTATTGTGTCATACGTCTTAAAATCTAAACACCAATGGGATTAAACACGAGGGTGAAGGGGGCCAGACAAACCAGCCCATCTCCCCTTAACGTATGCTTTACATTTTGGACGGTAGGGTTGATGCAAATGACATAATAGATATACAGTATATTATGTGGTAGATAGATTTAAGTTAATAACACTCTTAAGTGTATTACAAAGAAATAAGTCGATTACTAATTACAATGCATTATTATAATGCATTGTTTTTTCTTCAAACGGTGATTTAGAATAAAAAGCGTGACAGGATCTGTGTTCGAACAATATCCAGTATGATAAAATAAACACCATTACCGAATTTAAATTAGGGCATGTTTGTGTACTGCAGGTGTCTGTCTGTACAGTTACTCATAGGAGTTCGAGGACCCTTCACTGTTTCGCTGTGCAAGCATATTCAAGGAAATACCTTATGAAATGTAATGCTACCGTTTTATAATACATTGGTGTACAGTCGCGCTAATAAGTGATGTCTCGGCACCAAGAATGTTTTGATCAATAATTGGTATCAGCAATATCTAACCTTCATTTCTTCATATCGAGTGAATTATACAAACATGTTCCTACACTTACCCACCCTATTCAACATCTGACAGACATTAATAGAGCACATAGCAAGACAACTGGGACATGACTTATTAGCGCGGCCGTACCTATCATTGCTTAACTCGTTCAGTGTTAGTTAATTATTCTTAGAGGATTTTATTCAATTTATGATGGAAACGTGGAGTGAGAGGATCAAATATGGACAATTTATACAGCTTTGAATCCTAGAGGCCCTCACTATGCATAGTAACATTTTCTAATGGTAGCCAATATGTATTGAAGGAATTATCTCGCCACGGCTCAGTACTTATATCCAGACAAAACTAAATTTTCAGCGATAAATATTGAACAGAAAGATAAAGTGAGAGAGAGAGAGAGAGAGAGAGAGAGAGAGAGAGAGAGAGAGAGAGAGAGAGAGAGAGAGAGAGAGAGAGAGAGAGAGAGAGCGTGTTAGAGAAAGGATATGTGCAGAGATGGGATGTAACTAGTTGTAATTATGCTAATTACCAAACATCTCTCAGCTTTCTCTGGTCATTTAATTGTTTGTTTCCTTTCACAGTGTTCAAACATGCGAACATTAATTTTGAACTGTTCATTTTAAATTTCCCTCATAATCTTAATTCTAAAATACTTCGTATATTGCACACAGACAGACAGACAGACACAGACACACACACACACACACACACCTAAAGCAGCAGTGCGTGTATGATAATACATTAAATAATACATACTAATGATACATTAAGAAAATTAGATCTAGACAAAACAATACTAACGCCAGCATTAAACACGAAGGAAGCCTGTGAATAATATCTCTATATAACCATAGAGAGACCCCCTATAGGCCTAGGTATCTGGGTCTTCTCCTGGGCGACCTTGATGTGTGTGAATTTTATATTTATATATTTAATTATAGTTATTGTTGTGTTCTGTTGTCCCTGTTCGGGCTTTGTCTAGACTCGGTCACTCCCAGCTATGGGATATGTGCCTGAGTACATACATACATACATACTTACATACATACATACATACATACGTACGTACATACATACATACATACATACGTACATACATACATACATACATACATACATACATACATACATACATACATACATACATACATACATACATACATACATACATACATACATACATACATACATACATACATACATGCATGCATGCATGCATGCATGCATGCATGCATGCATGCATGCATTCATTCATTCATTCATTCATTCATTCATTCATTCATTCATTCATTCATTCATTCATTCATTCATTTCATTCATTCATTCATTCATTCATTCATTCATTCATTCATTCATTCATTCATTCATTCATTCATTCATTCATTCATTCATTCATTCATTCATTCATTCATTCATTCATTCATACATACATACATACATACATACATACATACATACATACATACATACATACATACATACATACATACATACATACATACATACATACATACATACATACATACATACATACATACTACATACATACATACATACATACATACATACATACATACATACATACATACATACATACATACATACATACATACATACATACATACATACATACATACATACATACATACATACATACATACATACATACATAACCAACAAAGTTAAGCTTTATGAAGAGGACCATACAAACCTCGAGAGCCGGGTCTTTGTTTGGCATTGTGTTGCATTGGAAGGAAGGTAATTTGTTGGAAGCATGTACTACACGTCATTTGTGAGGACTATCTCTCTCACGTTTAAGGAGGGATGGTTCACATTTAAGGAGGGATGGTTCACATTTAAGGAGGGATGGTTCACATTTTAGTCGATTTTTTTGTTTTTAATTTATTTATAATTTTTCTAGTTTCCTCCCTAGACCTCCATCAAACTTAAAAAACAACAATCCCAGGATCCCTTTTCAAGATATATTTGTAAATTTTTCGGTAGAAAAATGTCCTGGCCGAAGGCCGGTTCCTCCTATATTTAGGCTCACTGTCGCTCGCCAGAAAACAAATCGAAACCTAAATGACACGAAAAGTCATACTATTGACAGAGAAAAGGGGCGAAAGGCCTGAAAATCGTCAAACTAATGGGCCGGTTGTCTTAAAATCTGAAAACTATAGGGGCTAAGCATGAGGGAGAAGGGGGACCAGAAAAGCGACCCATCTCCGCTTAAGGAGAACACTCTGCACGACTATTGTTAACCCTTTCAGTAACCAGAATTCTTTGAAAATTATATTCTTGCTAGCATTAGACTATTTCATGCAACTTAGAAAGGATCTCTAACATTCAGAGAGGTAAAATCAATCCCAATTATCCATCTGACGCACATAGACAGTTTTTAAAGTAAAATTAAGGAATACATAATGGTTTACTGAAAGGGTTAAGGGGAGAAATATATTAATATATTTGATTATCTTATTTTGTCTATATTTTTCATTTCTGCTTACATTCCTCCCTAGACCTCCATCAAGTTTATGCTTACATTCCTCCCTAGACCTCCATCAAGTTTATGCTTACATTCCTCCCTAGACCTCCATCAAGTTTATGCTTACATTCCTCCCTAGACCTCCATCAAGTTTATGCTTACATTCCTCCCTAGACCTCCATCAAGTTTATGCTTACATTCCTCCCTAGACCTCCATCAAGTTTATGCTTACATTCCTCCCTAGACCTCCATCAAGTTTATGCTTACATTCCTCCCTAGACCTCCATCAAGTTTTATGCTTACATTCCTCCCTAGACCTCCATCAAGTTTATGCTTACATTCCTCCCTAGACCTCCATCAAGTTTTATGCTTACATTCCTCCCTAGACCTCCATCAAGTTTATGCTTACATTCCTCCCTAGACCTCCATCAAGTTTTATGCTTACATTCCTCCCTAGACCTCCATCAAGTTTTATGCTTACATTCCTCCCTAGACCTCCATCAAGTTTTATGCTTACATTCCTCCCTAGACCTCCATCAAGTTTTATGCTTACATTCCTCCCTAGACCTCCATCAAGTTTTATGCTTACATTCCTCCCTAGACCTCCATCAAGTTTTATGCTTACATTCCTCCCTAGACCTCCATCAAGTTTTATGCTTACATTCCTCCCTAGACCTCCATCAAGTTTTATGCTTACATTCCTCCCTAGACCTCCATCAAGTTTTATGTTTACATTCCTCCCTAGACCTCCATCAAGTTTATGCTTACATTCCTCCCTAGACCTCCATCAAGTTTTATGCTTACATTCCTCCCTAGACCTCCATCAAGTTTTATGCTTACATTCCTCCCTAGACCTCCATCAAGTTTTATGCTTACATTCCTCCCTAGACCTCCATCAAGTTTTAATAATGCCTCGAAATCCCTTCTTCGAGATAGATTTGTAAATTTTTCGGTAGAAGGTCGGTTTCTCCTAAATTGCAGGCTGGCTAGCCCGCCAGGAAAAACTCGACACCTAAATGGCACGAAAGGTCATAAAATTGACAAATATAAGGTGAGAAAGGTTCTCAAATGCTCAAACTAATGGGGGTGAACATCTTAAAATCTCAAGGCTAATAAGGCTAAATATAAGGGAGAAAGGGGTTCATAACAATGACCCTGAAGCCTATTCTGAGACAGGCTAACATGTAGAGGAGGTGTTATAGTAAAATGGTTGTGCAAGTAACTGATAGTGATAGGTAATGATGATGCGTTAGTTAATATCTATGTATCTATATTTGTATCTATTGTCAGACATCTTGATCCCCGAGGAGTTGGACAGGATTGAAGCGTCTCCTTATTCCGAAGCAGGGCGATGGATAATCTATCTTGTTTTCGGGGTGGGGGGATATACAGTAAAATCTTCTTAATTTGATATTATATAATAGGAAATCAGTCACTAATGACATACATTTTCGCTAAGTTAACTCAAATTTAACATGGCGGCTAATTTTTTTTTATAAGGAATTATTGTTAGTACCCTATATAATTATAATATGCTGAAGTGTTTAATTGTGGGTCTTAAAAAAAAACAGGATTTTTTTTTATAGTCGTTCTCTCCCTCTCTCTCTCTCTCTCTCTCTCTCTCTCTCTCTCTCTCTCTCTCTCTTCTTCTTCGTCTTCTTAATTTTCTTCTTTGTCTTCGTTTTCTTCTTCTCTCCTGCTTTTGTTTTATTTTTAGCTCCACCCAACTAATCACTAGTGTCTCTTCGTTCCAGTTGAGTCTGTTGGCTTTTTAGTTTGCCAGGAGGCGTTACCAAATGCTCTATGATATTGTCTTCCGGAGTTTATTGCTGGAACTCCTTCTCCTTCATGTTTAGCCCCATTAGTTTTGGTATTTCAAGATGTTCGCCCCATTAGCTTAGCGATTTTAAGACCTTTTGGCCCATTTATTTGTCAATGTTTACACCTTTCGCTCCATTTCGGTGTCGATGTTTTCCTGGCGAGTGATAGCGATCTTGTAATTTACTAAAAACCTGAAATTTTTTTCTACCAAAAAAATGTACAAATATACTGTATATCAAAGTGGTTCTAGTGGTGCCATTTCCTAAGCATGGTAGAGGTCTAGGGCGCAAAACCAGACCCTCCCCCCCCCCCACCTGCCCTTAACTCTCTCCAGCTGTGCCTTCCCGGATTTGACCTTCCTTTACTGGGGTTTTTTTATATTTCTCTCCTTTTCTCTCTTTCCCTGGCTTGTATCCATTCGGCCCCATTTAGCCAACTGTTTCAAGACGTTTATTCCCATCCAGGTGTCGATTTCTTCCTGGCGAGCGATAGCGAACCAGCATTGTATGGAGAAATCCGGCTTCGCCGGAGACATTTGTCTATCGAAAAATGTACAAATTTAGCTTGCTGTCAAAACAAAAATATATATATACTGGCTCGGTACCGCTCGCCAGGAAAATATTGACACCTGGATGGGGGTAAGCGTCTTAAAACAGTAGGCTGAATGGGGCCAAATGGATACACGGCAACGAGAGAGGGAGAGAAAGAGAAACAAAAAGTGAGGTGGGCTCCCTTAACATACTCACCCTGGGGGAGTTCTGTAGGTCATTTGGTGTGTTCTAGTATCCATCACCTGTCGAGTATTTATGTGGTGTTTGTGTGTGTTTATGTGTGTGTTTATGTGGTGTTTATGTGTGTTTATGTGGTGTTTGTGTGTGCTTATGTGTGTTTATGTGTGTGTTTATATGGTGTTTATGTGGCGTTTATGTGTGTTCATGTGTGTTTATGTGGTGTTTGTGTGTGCTTATGTGTGTGTTTATGTGTGTTTATGTGTGTGCTTATGTGGTGTTTATGTGTGTGTTTATGTGGTGTTTATGTATTGTTTATGTGGTGTTTATGTGTGTTTATGTGGTGTTTATGTGTTTATGTGGTGTTTATGTGTGTTTATGTGGTGTTTATGAGGTGTTTGTGTGTGTGTTTATGTGTGTTTATGGTGTTTATGTGTGTTTATGTGGTGTTTATGTGAGTTTATGTGGTGTTTATGTGTGTGTTTATGTGGTGTTTATGTGTGTTTATGTGGTGTTTATGTGGTGTTTATGTGGTGTTTACGTGGTGTTTATGTGTGTGTTTATGTGTGTTTATGTGGTGTTTATGTGGTGTTTATGTGGTGTTTATGTGTGTGTTTATGTGTGTTTATGTGGTGTTTATGTGTGTGTTGATGTGTGTTTATGTGGTGTATATGTGTGTGTTTATGTGGTGTTTATGTGTGTTTATGTGATGTTTGTGTGTGTGTTTATGTGGTGTTTATGGTGTTTATGTGTGTTTATGTGGTGTTTATGTGTTTGTGTGTTTATGGTGTTTATGTGGTGTTTATGTGTGTTTATGTGTGTTTATGTGGTGTTTATGTGTGTGTATGTGGTGTTCATGGTGTTTAAGTTTGTTTATGTGGTGTTTATGTGGTGTTTATGGTGTTTATGTGGGGTTTATGTGTGTTTATGTGGTGTTTATGTGGTGTTTATGTGTGTTTATGGTGTTTATGTGGTGTTTATGTGTGTTTATGTGGTGTTTATGGTGTTTATGTGTGTTTATGGTGTTTATGGTGTTTATGTGTGTTTATGGTGTTTATGTGGTGTTTATGGTGTTTATGTGGTGTCAGGTGAGGCTGGGGTGGGAGCGTGGCAGAGACAGAAGGGAAATGTGAAGGCTATAGTACATTTATTATACTGTAGGTAATCTATGTATATTAATTTCACTCCAACACTAAACACCCCCAAGGATTCGTGACGCCTACCCTCTGTAACTAAAACAACGACTAGAGTAATCGAGATAATATTTTCACCATTTGGGAAGAGTTAGCCAGGGAATAAGCGTGGATATTTCTACAACATAGTAACAAGATTGGGGAAGAATATATTATAATACAAAATCAGATCTGCTACGTTTTACATAATGTCGCGTGCCAACTATGTAAGCTTTCCACTTAATATTCCTCTTTTGATATACAGACAAGGTAACCTTCAACAAAACTTAACATAACTTGAATATACCTGTATATGCCTCCCATCTAGTGTTGTCATCTGATCTACATATAGGAGAGAGTGGTATTATTTTGTTGTCCAGAAGTAAGAAGGAGATGAATAATTAAAGGGGAGATGGGTCGTTTCTCGGGTTCTCTATCGCCCTCGTTTTTAGCCCTATTAGTTTTGACATTTTAAGACGTTCGACCCATTAGTTTGGCGATTTTAATACCTTTAGCTCCATTTCGTTGTCAATTTTTAGACCTATCATACCATTTCGGTGTCAATTTTTTCCTGGCGAGCGACAGGGAGCCTGTAATTATAAGAGGAACCGGCCTTCGGCCGGGACATTTGTCTACCGAAAAATTTACACATTTATCTTGAGGGGGTCTAAAGGGTGTTTTTGCAAGTTCGAGGGAGGTCTAGCGAGGGAAATAACAAAATAAATGAATACTTAATTAAAAACCTCCCAAAAATAACAGCCACTGTCCCCTTAATGACATCCAATGGCATGTGAGGGCAGGCAGAAAGTGACAAAAACAGAATGATGATGAGAGTTAAAGAGATAATTGATAGCCAGACACCATTAACCTCTATGTAAGGCGCTAGAGACCTCATAACCTGACCTCCTAAAAAGAAAGAGTTAGGACACACGCTCTCCAGTCCCCAGGTGACCCTTCAGCCTCTCTTTCTCTCTCCCGGGTGTAGAGTTCTTATCTAATCCTACTGAGTTGGGGACGGTTCACACAGGTGCTGGGCCGTTTTTCTGGTCCCCCTTCTACCTCGTGTTTAGCCCCATTAGTTTTCGGATTTTATGACGTTCGGCTCATTAGTTAGTCGATTTTAAGACCTTTCGACCCACTTCTTTATCAGTATTAAGACATTTTGTGCTATTTAGGTGTCGATTTCTTTCCTGGCAAACGATAGTGAGCCTGTAAATTTGGAAGAACCAGCCTTGGGCCGGGACACTTTTCTTCCGAATCTTTTTCAAATTAATCTAGAAGGGGAATCTAATGTTTTTTATTTTTATTTTTTTTTTTTTTAGCTTGATGGAGGTCTAGGGAAGAAACTAATAAAATTATACAAAGATAAATATATGATGAAATAAACACGCCCATCTTCAGTTAATAAATACGCCCATCTTCAGTTAATAAATACGCCCATCTTCAGTTAATAAATACGCCCATCTTCAGTTAATAAATACGCCCATCTTCAGTTAATTTGTGCTATATTAAATATTATATTCGGATTTATAATGGTAGTCAACAAGTCGTAACCTATAATTTGGACAATACATATGTGTTCATGAGCTTCTAGTTCTATACACAATAACAGCAGCATAGTGCCATTAACTTTTTAGCGGTTGGATTTGTGGGCCACTGTACTGATGACATCAATTATTAATCAACCTGGCTGATCTAATTATATATATTTAACAAACGTAGCAAGACAATGAATACTAAAAATATAACCGAAACGGTGTAGTGTGTGTAGGGAGTCAATCAGATAATAAGTGACAACATTATGTATGTAGTGCCCGATGTTGATAGGATAAAAAAATTGCCTCCCGACGTTCTCTAAACGACCTCCCTCCCGTTCTAAATATGGTGGAGGTGTCATCAATACTAATACACCTCCACACCGAGGCTGTCATTAGCGAGACACTTGCTCAGGCACCACTTTTCTCTTTATGGTGTGTGTGTGGTGAAGGTGCCAGGCCTCTCTCACTCACGGTAAGGTAGGGCGGGTTTTGTCAATTCAACAGCAGGTCATTTCAAGCCATACAAACACTCATCAGTTATATATATATATATATATATATATATATATATATATATATATATATAACATTTATCTTCATGGTTCATTGTCAAGGTGCCATGCCTCTATCACTCATGCCAAGGTATAACAGGATTAGGCAACTAAGCACTAGGTGAGATCAATACACAATTCACGAAAATATGATTATTTTTCTAACAGGTCGATGCCGATCCGAGAAACATGGGTTTTGACAATTATAGTTCTGAATTATGGAGGTTTTACTTATCATACAGTTATCTTTCTTACCAATCAGTTGGATTATACGGCATGGCAGAGCCTAGTGGCATCCATATCCTTATTGCATCATGAGGGAGGTTCCCGGACACTTACACCAGTACTTACGATATCCAAACGGGTAGATGGGACTCGTCGCAACCTGTCACTTAGATAATTAGTTAAAATAGGACTTTAGAGGCTATCGACCCATGAGGACCATTAAGTTAGCAAAAACATAAGACCGGAGTTCCCGAGACCCCACAAGTGTATACCCCCAGGTATCCTGGGGGTATACACCTGGATGTTGTCCTGCTCGAGAACCCCAGACGTCTTCCTTAATCGCGACCGGAATGGAGCCTCTGTACGAGAACCCCAGTCCCTTGCAATCTGTCTGTGGGAGTAAACCGTATACTAATATGTACTGCTTACCTAAGGGTGAAGCAGGTTAGTGGATGGACTAGCCACCCACCACTGTAGAAAAATAGTGCTGATAAGATACATAGAAGACCTCGGAGTCGGACAGACCCTAAATTTAGGGGCCGATCCCGTAAGTCCTTTAATAAACTGGCACGGGTTGTACTTCTCACAAAGGATGGGTCCACTTGGGCGCGTTTTGTGCATGGCCACTCTCATAAAGGGGAGTAAGGCGTTCGTCAATAGATGAATAGATAGATCCAAACTTGAGTTAGCCTAACCGTAATAGTTGAGCTTATAACAGCCCGCCACCTTTTACTCTTCTACTTATTTCTTCTGTTCTACACTTCCTTTCACTCTATCATCTGAGAACACTATTTGTCGTGTGTTATCCCCCCCCCCACCTACCTACGTATCCTACAATTTGAGTCCTTGATTATATTATGGAAACCAAAGTATGAGAATGGTTGACTCTAAGGATGTGAATCTAAATTACTCTAAGCAACTTAACCTAACCAAGTTTGTTTAGTTCACTAACCAAGAGAGTAAGGTTAGGTTGGCTAGGAGACCTACGATAAGGGGTGGGTTGGTCTGTACCCCTTTTTCCCTCATCCTTAGCCCCATTAGTTTTGAAATTTTATGATATTCGCTCCACTAATTTGGCTATGTTAAGACCTCTTGTACCCTTTGAGTGTCAATTATGTCACGGTCAGCGATATCGAGCCTGCAATTGCCTAAACAAAAATAATGAATAAATAAATAAATATATAAATGTATAAATAAATAGATAAACAAATATATACAAATCTGCCTTTAATGGCCGGAATGACAAAAGTGACCAGTGTCATTTGTTACTTGTGACTGGTGTAATACAGGAACATGGTCATTATATATTATTCTGTTAAGTATCGAGGAATAAGATGTTAAAGGTTTGCATTTATCGCCAGATGAAAACAAGCAGACTATAGTTTGTCATGGTACTATTGAATTTGACGGTACAGTAATATCTGAGGCGGGTCATTATTGTGAGGTGTAATAAATGGTGTGTGTGTTTGTGTGTGTGTATGTGCGTGAGTGTGTGTGTGTGTGTGTGTGTGTGTGTATGTGAATGTATGTGTGTGTAAGAGAGACTCAGAGGCATATATATATATATATATATATATATATATATATATATAATATACTGTATATATATATATATATAATACAATATATATATATATATTATATATATATATATATATATATATATATATATATATATAGAGAGAGAGAGAGAGAGAGAGAATTTGTCAATTATTTGGTTCGTTTGGATTTAGTTGATGTGTGTCGTGTGTGTGTGTATGTATGTATGTGTGTGTGTATGTTGCTCTCCTCTGCACTCATCTATCACCACCCTCAACTCCCTGAACCCCATCAACTGTACACTCCACACCAACCACACCAACCACAACAATCATCAGAGGTGTAAAAAAACACCCCTAAATGTTACAAGTCGTTTCATCTACAGGTCTGTTCACAATTTCAAAGTCAGTAGTTTAACCCCTTCTGTACCGGCGACGTCTTTATTATTGGATTTCAGCTACATTTAGACGATTTCATGAAACTTTGGAAGGATATATGGGAGCTAAAATGATTACTTGAGAGAGTATGTGGCCTTTTAATGGGTAGACGTCCTTCCTAAGCTGAACAAAATCATCTAATTGTAGCCAGAGTATAATCAAAAGGCCTCCCCTGGTACTGGACGGGTTAAATGTGAGGTATGAATTTTAGGCTGTGATTTAGGTGAAGTTACGTTAGCCATGATTTTGGTTGAGGTTTGGCTACTGTATCGTTCTAGATTAATGTGTAGATCAAAGTAAGGTTAGGTTGGAGCTATGTATAGAATCGGGTAATTAAGATATGGATAGGCTAAGTTAAGATTAGGGTCAACTCCAGTTAAAACTTAGGCTTAAGGGGAGGTTTTTAGTTTGGTCTCTAGGTATCCATCAAGCTTAAAGGTGGGGGCTCATGGGTTGAGGTAAACATGGACAAATAATCGCCAACCTGCATATAATTATCTTGTAAAATGCAATGTCACTTAAATAATTATTTACAATGGTATAAAGGATTTTGCGGATCGTCTATACCGGGCCTGTGACGTCATAGTGACGTCACACCAGTATCTTTAGCCTAGACTGGATGGTGGACTTACACTCTTGTGACGTCACAGGCCCAGTATAGACGATCCACAAAAGCGTTTATACCATTGTTAATAATTATTTCAGTGCCATTCCATTTTGCAAGATAATTATGTACAGCTTGGCGATTATCATTCCATGTTTATCTCAACCCATGCGCCCCCACCTTTAAGATTACACCCCCTTGAGCCCCTTTCAAGATAAATTTGTAAATTTTTCGGTAGAAAAATGTCCAGGCCGAAGGCCGGTTCCTCTTAAATTACAGGCTCGCTATCGCTCGCCAGGAAAAAATCGACACCTGAATGACAGGAAAGGTCTTAAAATTGACAGAAATGGGGCGAATGTTCTTAAAATCGACAAACTAATGGGGCGACTGTCTTACAATCTCAAAAGCAATGAAGCTAAACATGAAGGAGAAAGGGGTCCAGAACAAAATCCATGAAGTCGATATTTGCCCTTAACTAGGTTAGGCTATACTCCATTATGTTTGCATTGGTACGTTGCAATGAATTAAGGGGAGGTTTTTAGTTTGGTCTCTAGATATCCATCAAGCTTAAGATTAACACCCCCTTAAGCCCCTTTCAAGATAAATTTGTACATTTTTCGGTAGAAAAATGTCCCTGCCGGTTCCTCTTAAATTACAGGCTCGCTATCGCTTGCCAGGATAAAATAGACACCTAAATGGCACGAAAGGTCTAAAAATTGACAGAAATGGGTCGAAGGTTCTTAAAATTGTCAAAATAATGGGGCGAACGTCTTAAAATTAGAAAAGCAATGGGGCTAAAGATGAGGGAGAAAGGAGTCAAGAAAAATATCCCTCAAGTGGAAATCTCCCCTTAAAGCTAGGTTAGTTTAGTAAGGAATAAATCTACTAACTGTGTTGGTGGTGTAATGGTTTAGGTGCTTATGTTCTGGGTGTGGTGTCCCGAGTTCGAATCCCGGGAGGACCATAATATGCTTTCATTAGTATATTCAAGTACATTGGGGTTTGTAATTGATGATTAATGTTAAGAACGGGGCGTTACTTATATATCTTCGCCAAGTAACTTAGCATAATACAAAGCGACTGAAAGCAAAATAAGTTGCGAACAAACCGACCATAGCAACCATCCCCTCTCCCACCCCCAACCCCATTATCCTCCAAATCATCAGTAATGACCCTCACTGCACCCAACCAGTGACCTCTGATCTCAATGCTCGCGGGGTCAAAGAAAAACGATTGGGTTGGACAAAAGACAGCTATGTAAGTAATGGCAACGTTCACACTCCCTCACCCCCCAAACAATGCACATTATAGGCAATTTACTATAATCAGGCCAGAAATCTTGACAATTAAGGGGGGTCACATGCTCTTTTTATCTTTCTCTCCTTTTCTCTCTTTCTCTGGCTTGTATCCATTCGGCCCCATTCAGCTAACTGTTTTAAGACGTTTATTCCCATCCAGGTGTCATTTTTTTCCTGGCGAGCGATAGCAAGCCAGCATTGTTGGAGAAATCTGGCTTCGCCGGAGATATTTTTCTATCGAAAAATGTACAAATTTAGCTTGCTGTCAAAAACAAAAATATATATATATGCTGGCTCACTACCGCTCGTCAGGAAAATATTGGCAACTGGATGGGGTAAACGTCTTAAAACAGTAGGCTGAATGGGGCCGAATGGATACAAGCCAAAGAGAGAGGGAGAGAAAGAGAAAAAAAAACGCGAGGTGGGCCCCCTTAACCTCCTATATCTCAAACACGTCTAGAGCAATCAAGCTAATATTCTTACCATTTGGCAAGAGTCAACCAGTATATAGGTATGGAAATGTACAACCTATTTGCTTCAGCCCTTTTTGAGTTACAAGAGGTTAATGGTAAGACATTGTGGCCTACTGATTGTGAACAGACTACATAATATAAAATATCTGCGTTTTGCTGTGGCCGCTATTTTTGTACTTGGGAAAAAAAAAAAAAAAAAAAAAAAAAAAAATATATATATATATATATATATAGGAATGAAGCATAAATTCAACGAAAGCAAAGTCCATGCATCTAATGGCGTCCTCTATTAAGGTTGTTTTCAGTTTGCTCCCTATACCTCCATCAAGCTAAATTAAAGTACCCTCAAGACCCCCTTTTGAAATGACTTTGTACATTTTTCGGTAGAAATTCCTTCTAAATTGCAGACTCACTGTCGCTAGCCAGGGAAAATGCGACAACTAAATGGCACGGAAGGTTTTAAAATTGATAAAGAAATGGGACGAAAGGTCTGAAAATCGCCAAACTAATGGGTCAAACTTATTAAAATTTCAAATCTAATGAGGCTAAACATGAGGGAGAAGGCGGTCCGATCACAAACCCTCCTAAGGAAAAACTAGTAACAATTGTATTTGAATTGTTATGGCTTGCAGACAGAGGAGGACCAAGCTAGTCATTAAGGGAGCCCACCAGGTTTGTTCTCTCTCCTTTTCTCCCTCTCTCTTTGGCTTGTATCCATTCGGCCCCATTCAGCCTACTGTTTTAAGACGTTTACCCCCATCCAGGTGTCAATATTTTCCTGTTTAGCAGTAGCAAGCCAGCATATATATACATTTGTCTTTACAGCAGGCTAAATTTGTACATTTTTTGATAGAAAAAAGTCTCCGGCGAAGCCGGATTTCTCCATACAATGCTGGTTCAATATCGCTCGCCAGGAAGAAATCGACACTTGGATGGGGATAAACGTCTTAACACAGTTGGCTGAATGGGGCCGAATGGATACAAGCCAGAGAAAGAGAGAGAAAAAACAAAAATGACCCCCCTTAACCCCATAAGGATCATGACGCGTTTTAGCAGTTTGTTTTGGTTATCTGCAGAAGATTGAATGCAGATTAGGAAGGATCTATGGGCAGCAAAAGGGTAAAGACTATCTCAATTAACCCTCCGACTACCATATCCTTTCTATCCCTTCCTAACCTGAATATAATCGTGTAATAATAGCTAGAAATATAGAAACAAAAGTTAGCATCAAGGAGCTATATGTCAACAACCAAAACTTCCTTGTAGTTAATCTAGTAACTTGGTGTAAATTACGCTCACTCTCTCTCTCTCTCCTCTTGCAATTTAATTCTACCTATTTTTGTTTCTGTGTATCTCATTGTCACCATCGGACCATTATCGTCTAGACCGTAATACTGACACAACTCTCTCTCTCTCTCTCACTCTCTCTCAACGTATTCCAATTCAGCTCTCCGTGTATATTGTTCGTCTAGACCGTAATAATGACACAACTCTCTCTCACTCTCTCTCAACGTATTCCAATTCAGCTCTCCGTGTATATTGTTTTCCGTTCTTTCATTATTTCC
This sequence comes from Paralithodes platypus, assembly GCA_032716605.1. Classification (NCBI taxonomy): domain Eukaryota; kingdom Metazoa; phylum Arthropoda; class Malacostraca; order Decapoda; family Lithodidae; genus Paralithodes; species Paralithodes platypus. Next base: position 17,353,140 of record CM064520.1, on the reverse strand, counting down.
TCACCCCACTTCTATACATATATAAACATATACATACAGATTATAACTTGACAAGCGAGGCAGCTCATAATAAGGTTGCCTGGATCCCGACATCAGTACATGAGACTGATCTGTAATTATGGATCACCAAACATATGTATTTATGTCTGCAAAATCCGTCACAGAACCGTATTAATTCAAATATATCTGTCTGCTTAGATATATTTCTGTATGCATTACCGACCACATAACTGTATATATGTCTGTCTTCCGTCTTCTATGTATTACTGTATGCATTACTGATCACAGAACCGTAATTATACATTTATCTGTCTGCTCATATGTATTTCTGTATGCATTACCGATCACAGAACCGTAATTATTCATTTATCTGTGTGCTTATACTGTATGTATTTCTGTATGTATTACCGATCACAGAACCGTATAAATTCTTGTATCTCTGTCGGTCCGTCTTCTATGTATTCTTGCATGTATTACTGATCACAGAGCCCGTATTTATCCTTGTATCTGTCTCCCTGCACGTGTTCTCCTGGTCCGTCTTCTATGTATTACTGATCACAGAGCCCGTATTTATCCTTGTATCTGTCTCTCTGCACGTGTTCTCTTATAATGTTCTATCTCTCTGTCGGTCCGTCTTCTATGTATTACTGATCACAGAACACCGTATTTATCCTTGTATCTGTCTCTCTGCACGTGTTCTCCTATAATATTCTATCACTCTGCTGCCGCACCTATTCTATTTTCCACAATCCAGACCGTCCTACTTTTGATGCTAAGGCACGTGTTCTCCTATAATATTTATTAGTCTGCCGCACCTATTATATTTTCCACAATCCAGACCGTCCTACTTTTGATGCTAAGGGGAGATTTGTTTTATTTGTATATATATTTATTTAGTTGAATACATATAGTATTTTAGTTTTCTCCCTAGACCTCCATCAAGTTTAAGGGGGGATGGTTCACTTTTTGGGCGATGTTTGCATGTATTCATTATTTTTCTAGTTTCCTCCCTAGACCTCCATCAAATTAAAAAAAAAAAAATCCATTAGATCCCCCTTCTAGATTAATTTGTATATTTTTCGGTAGACAAATGTCCCGGCCGAAGGCCGGTTCTACCAACATTACAGGCTCACTATCGTTCGCCAGGGAAAAAATCGACACCTAAATAGCACGAAAGCTCTAAATATTGACGACGAAATGAGGCGAAAGGTCTTAAAATCGACTAACTAATGGGGCAAACATCTTAACATCTGAAAACTATTGGGGCTAAACATGAGGGAGAAAGTGGTCCAGAAAACCGGGCCATCCCCCCTTAAAAAGACCCCTGAAACCCTCCTTCAGACAAATGTGGGCCTTTATCGGTTAGAAAATTGGTTTTCCTAAATTGTAGGATCGCCATCGCTCGCCAAGAAACAAATCTACACGCGACTTCTATGTATTTTTGTTCTACCTATATTCAGAGGATTTTGCGCAGTTTAATAAGGATTTGTGCAAGTAAAAAAAGTTTCAGTGAGATAGTTCGAAGCCTGTTAATTGCTGAAAGCCTATTTGAAACTGACTAAAATCTTCTAATGGTAGCCGGAATAAAGTTAAAAAGACGTCGCCGGTACAGAAGGGGTTAAAATCTCAAAAACTAATCGGGCTAAATATGAGGGAGAAGGGGGTCCAGAAACACGCCCTCTTTAAGGGGAGAGGGTTTATATTTTGGTCAGGTTATTTAGTTATTTATAATTTTATTAGTTTCCTCGCTAGACCTTCATCAAGCTCTAAATAACATCCCCTAGACCCCATTTCAAGATTGATTTGTACATTTTTCCGTAGAAAAATGTCCCGGCCGAAGGCCGGTTCCTCCTAACATTACAGGCTTGCTATTGCTCGCCAGGAACAAAATCGACACCTAAATGGCACGGAAGGTCCTAATATTGACAAAGAAATGGGGTGAAAGGTCTTAGAATCGCCAAACTAATTGGGCTAACATCTTATAATCTCAAAACAAATGGGGCTAAGCATGAGGGAGAAGGGGTTCCAGAAACACGCCCCCCTTTAATGTAACAGCCCCGCCATTAATGACTACTACTACTACTATCACTACTACTACCGTCACCGTTACTTCAATATCATCACCGCCGCGTTACTGCAGGCCTCTCATCTCTTGGCTCAGACCCATTACCACGCTCGCTATTAAGGGGAGAGGGGTCGTTTATATTTGCTCATTAATGTATCTTATATTATTATATTATTTTCCTCCCTAGGCCTCCATCAAGCTAAAAAAAAAAGAAGAAAATAAAAAAAAAAAAAAAAAAACCCTCTTTCAAGATATATGTCCCGGCCGAAGGCCGGTTTCTCTTAAATTACAGGCTCGCTATCGCTCGCCAGGAAAAAATCGATACCTAACTGACACGAAAAGTCTTAATATTGACAAAGAATTGTGGCGAAATGTCTTAGCCTCCGCCATTAATTACTACCACCATCACTACTACCGTCACCGTTACTTCAATATTATCATCGCCGCGCTGCAGGTCTCATCTCGTGGCTCAGACCATTACCCCCTTCTCCCACATGTTTAGCCCCAATAGTTTCGTATTTTTAGACGTTTGCCCCATTAGTTTGGCGATTTTAAGACCTTTGCCCCATTTGTTTGCCCACGTTAAGACCTTTTAAGATATTTAGGTGTCAATTTAATTCGTGGCGAGCGATGGCAAGCCTGTAATTAAGTGTGGAAACGTCCCTTGGCCAGGAAATGTATCTACCGAAAAATGTAAAAATCAATCTCGAATGGGGGGGTCTTGGGGGTGTTTTTATAAGCTTGAGAGAGATCTAGGGAGGACACTTAACAAACAAATACATCAATAAATAAACACACAAATATACTAATAAATCAGTCCTATAACAAACCAATTTATAAATACAATCCCCCCCCCCCTTCTAACAACCCCCCAGCCATTACTAATACCACCACTACCGTCAGTACCGTTACTCCAATAGTATCGTTGTCGCGCTACGGGTCTCATCTCCCAGCTCGGACTATTACCACGCTCGTTATTAAGGGGGAGATTTCCACCTGGAGGATTTTTTTCTGGACCCCTTTCCCCCTCATGTTTAGCCCCATTGCTTTTGAGATTTTAAGACGCTCGCCCCCATTACTTTGTCGATTTTAAGAACCCTCGCCCCATTTCTGTCAATTTTAAGACTATTCGCGCTATTTAGGTGTCGATTTTTTCCTGGCGAGCGATAGCGAGCCTGTCATTTAAGGGGAATCGGCCTTCGGCCGGGAAATTTTTCTACCGAAAAATGTACAAATATATCTTGAAAATGGGTGTAGGGGGAGTAATTTTAAGCTTGATGGAAGTCTAGGGAATCAACTAAAAACCTCCCCATTAAGGGGAGATGGGTCGAAGCAGTGTAGAACATACGTAACGCCCTGGGCACATAATCTGAAATATTGGATTTGGAATACCCACTGGTAGCTGGTGAAGTGATCGACTTTGTTGTTTCTATTGTAATTCTTGTTGTTGTTGAGGATCATCAAACATAAACAAGGGGTAAAACAATTATTCGTTGTTACCTAGTTTGTTGAAATATTGACCTTGAATTTGTGTTGCAGATGGATATGACATAGATAAAGCTCTATGCTACTTTATAGCTTAAAGTTTCAATTGCAGATCTGAAAATACGAGGCGGACTTTATATATGACAATTTGTATGTGGACACGTATTTCTCGAAATAATCAGCAGAAGGTTTTCAATTATATATCGTAGTCATGGCTTATAGGATGACTGTCATTAGACATTTCTGCTTCATTGCATAAACTATAATTATGGATAACATTCCTTGTAAAAGGGGTTATGATGTGCCATGACATAAGACAAGCTATATTTTAGATCACTTAATGCCTCCAAGCAACTGAGGTATATGACGGTATATCTATCTATCTATCTATCTATCTCTATCTATATCTATCTATCTATCTATCTATCTATCTATCTATCTATCTATCTATCTATCTATCTATCTATCTATCTATCTATCTATCTATCTATCTATCTATCTATCTATCTATCTATCTATCTATCTATCTATCTATCTATCTATCTATCTATCTATCTATCTATCTATCTATCTATCTATCTATCTTATATATTATATATATATATATATTATATATATATATATATATATATATATATATATCTATGTATCTACCTATATATCTACTTATCTATCTAAACGGGTTGAGAAAACATTGATATATACAGTATATATATATAGTTATATACTGTATATATATATATATATTATTATTATTATTATTTATATAATATTCGAAATAAAGAAATGAATGCAAGGAGAAAGACTGCAAGAGCAATCTAATATAATAATTGCTTACAAAAATTAATTGCATGAGAAGATGATTTTAGTTTTGCTTTCGCCGCGGGAAATATATATCCGCAGAATAAAGTTGCTTACCGTTATTTTAAAGCCTCCATTCCTCCTCCTCTACCAATCTCCCAATGCACCTTATAATAATTGCTTTCGTAACTCAAGCTGACAGACACAACAGAGCAAGTAGCTGTTTCCAGCGAGTTACGAGGATGTGTGTGTGTTACACAGTTACTTGTTCGTCAAGGGGAATCCACGCAATGCGAGCTAAACTCATTATTATCGCGCCTCCTTAACTGGGAATGTATTGCGTGAAATGCATGTTAAGTGTTTTATGTACTGTTGGAATGGCTGTGGATGTGTGTGTAGTCTGTATTTTTTAGCCAATTGGCGACATCGGAAACGAAGGCTTAGGGTGGATCTGTATGGTACCATTCTCACTATAGACGGTACCGTCTCGCCCGAAGGCTTAGGTAGCCATCAGCTTAGGTGAACCATATGATACCCATCTCGCCTTGTACCATTTTTGCCAACCCCAGATGGGACGTCACAACGTCGTCCACTTATTCCAGGTACCTATTTACAGCTAGGTGAACTGAGGCTAACACATGAAAGGAGACAAGCCCAATTTGTCTCCGCCCGGCCGGGGATTGAACCCCCGACCCCTCGTGTGTGAGACGAGAGCTCTACCTACTAGGCTACGGGCTGTGTGTGAGTGTGTGTGCATGTGTGTATGTGTGTGTGTGTGAGTAAATGAATGCGCCTTCGAGTACATGCAAGTGTTACAGAACGAGTGCATGTGTGTAAATATCTTTAATTTTGTGTGTATGTGTATTTGTGTGTGTGTATTATTATTCGTGTACGTGTATGAATAGGCTTAGTGGACCAATGCGTACGTTTGTGTCTAGGTATGTGTGTGTGTGCCTGTGTGTGTGTGTGTGTGTGTGTTTACGTGTTAGTGAGTGAATGAGTGCACACAATCTATAATCTATTTCAAACTGTCTGCTTGCTAAAAAAAATTGCTAATGATAGATTAAAATCCTCACAAAATGACGAAGAACGGGTGAAATTTGTAGAGCTACGACGCAAAGCCAAACAGTTAATTAGGCAAAGTAAAAAGACCCTGGAGTTACATGTTGCGAATCAAAGTAAAACAAACCCGAAAGAATTCTATAGTTATATCAGAAAGAAAAAAGTAGTTACTTCAACTGTTGGACCGTTAGTCAATGAAAATGGAGAATACACCAAAGACGAAGTACAAATGAGTAATGCCCTCAATACCTTCTTTGCATCAGTTTTTACAACAGAAGACCTCATTGATATCCCTAAACCATCGCCAATTCAGATTGATAATTCAGATGTTCTAGGCAATGTCACCGTTACAGAGAGAGAAGTATTGCATTGTTTAGATAAACTCAAGGTAAATAAAACGCCTGGACCTGATACAATCTAACTTAGTGTTCTAAAGGAAGCTAAGGATGAGCTCTCCAAACCACTGACATTGCTATTCAATAAATCCTTGCAGTCTGGAACTATGCCTGATCAGTGGAAGCTAGCCAACGTAACACCGATATTAAAAAAGGCAGCAAATCCCTACCCAGTAACTATCGTCCAATTAGCTTAACCTCAGTTGTATGTAAAATGCTAGAAACACTCATAAGAGACAGACTCGTAAATCACTTCGAGGAAATTAACATACGTAAAGATACTCAACACGGCTTTCGACAAACAACGTTCCTGTTTAACAAACCTCTTAGACTTCTTCCACGATATCCTCAACCTCTACGATGAGAGTAAAGCTGTAGATATTATATACCTTGATTTTCAAAAGGCCTTTGACAAAGTTCCCCACAAACGTTTACTGCTAAAACTAAAAGCGCATGAAATACAAGACGGTGTGTTGAAATGGATAGAAAATTGGCTCAGCAACAGAAAGCAAAGAGTAGTCATAAACGGTAAAGCATCTAAATGGACCAATGTAAGTAGGGGGGTGCCCCAGGGATCGGTACTAGGACCAATTCTCTTTCTAATTTACATCAACGACATAGATGAGGGTCTCACCTGTACAATCTCAAAATTTGCTGACGATACAAATATTGCAAATATCGTACTCTCAAAAGAACCAGTTAGTGATATGCAACACAATCTAGATAAGTTGTCATGTTAGGCACAAATTTGACAAATGAGTTTCAATGCGGGTAAATGTAAATACTACACATCGGATACCAAAATGAGAAAGCAAACTATTCGATGAATGGCACTCAGCTTAAGAATGTAAACAGAGAAACCGATCTGGGAGTAACAATATCGAGTAACCTAAAACCGAGTCAACAATGTTCAGAAGTTGTTAAGAAGGCAAACAAAATAATTGGCTTTATAGGCAGGTCATTTGAGCATAAATCCAAAGACGTTATCCTAACCCTTTACAATTCCTTAGTCCGCCCTCTTCTGGAATACTGCGTTCAATCCTGGTGCCCTTATTACCAAAAAGATATAGACAAGCTAGAAAGAGTTCAAGGTAGAGTTACCAAAATGATACCTAGTCTAAAGAACAAACCATACAAGGAGCGTCTTAGATAATTAAATCTATTTCCTTTAACCCAACGCAGATTAAGAGGCGACTTAATTAAATTGTTCAAAATCATCAAAGGCATCGACAATATGAACTGTAGTAAGTACTTCACTATCGACCAATCTAATTACAAGTGGGGAAATGGTTGCACAATTATTGGTAAATCTTTTAACTTAACCGAATCTAAGAATTTCTTCTTCAATCGAGTTGTCAACTTGTGGAATGGGCTTCCCCGAGACGTTATAGACTGCAGCACCGTTGATTCATTTAAACTTCGCCTAGACAAATATCTCGCATCAAACCCGCGACTGACTGCGTTTGTAAATGAATAACTTTATTTTATCCCCCCCTCAGTTACTAACCCATCTGTCCCCTACTAACTTCCTAATCCTGCCACGGACATTAGTTCGAGGGCAGTAGTTCCCTTTCCAATGTTCCCTTACCCACTCTAAACCACTGTTTGGACATTTGATCCTCAGTGTTTTGGAGGACAAGCAGCCTAGAAGGGTCACTAGACCTGTTGTTGCTTGATTTCCTTTGTAGTCCTTTGTACTATAGAGTAGAAAACTGTTACATTCATTGCAGTAAATATATAATAACAAATAATGGTTCCAGAAAAACAACAACTATCCCAAACAATAAATTGAATAACCTTAGATATTTTCGTGGTAGATCAGCAAAATCGATCATTCGCATGACTGGCCTGAGGTTAAGAAAATACGTGCATGTGTCATTATTGTCATGTCATGCACCATATCTCTTTAGTCTGGCCTGTTATTTACGTGTGTGTGTGTGTGTGTGTGTGTGTGTGTGAGAAAGGGAGAGAGAGAGAGAGAGAGAGAGAGAGAGAGAGAGAGAGAGAGAGAGAGAGAGAGAGAGAGAGAGAGAGAGAGAGAGAGAGAGAGAGAGAGAGAATAGATTAAAGTATATCATAGTATCCAACCTTGCGATTATAGTACTCTCTCTGCTTTAACAAATACCGGTACTTCAACAGAGCTCTTCAAGAGTTGAATAAACTTGTTGTCGCTTGAGTTAATAAGGGTCATTTTAATATTTAATTTTACTGGAGAGCGAGAAAACAGAAGGAATGACTTAGTGACATTAGGGTGTTGCAGTATGGTAATATATATCTATCCATATATCAATCTAATACTGCCAAATTAATAACCTCCCTCCTATAGAATATAACACACAATGATAGCCAACACTAATATTTCAACTGAAATGTTAAATAGACTCAAAATAAACTTTTAAATACAGAATAGACTCAAATAATAACTCTTAACTTCATTAACATACTGTAATATAGTAATACCTTTGGTGTATTACAGTTGCCCTAACCTTAATAAAGCAAGGTGGTATGCCCACTAACTTTTAATCTACTACTTTCTTTCAAAATTTCCTACTTTACCTTCCTGACCAAACCTCTACTTTTCCTCCCCCTTCCCCCGCTAGGGGAAAAAAAAAAAAAAAAAATACTTTAGGGGAGATTTCCACCTGGAGGATTTTTTTCTGGACCCCTTTCTCCCTCATGTTTAACCCCATTGCGTTTGAAATTTTAAGACGTTCGCCCCATTACTTTGGCGATTTTAAGAACCCTCGCCCCATTTCTGTCAATTTTAAGACTATTCGCGCTATTTTGGTGTCGATTTTTTCCTGGCGAGCGAAAGCGAGCCTGTCATTTAAGGGGAACCGGCCTTCGGCCGGGAAATTTTTCTGCCGAAAAATGTAAAAATTTATCTTGAAAGGGGGTCTAGGGGGAGTAATTTTAAGCTTGATGGAAGTCTAGGGAATCAACTAAAAACCTCCCCTTAAAACAATAGCAAGGAGGCCAGGACTCATGCACCTTTTACTCTTCTACTTTGCCCTTTATTTCCTCCTTTCCTTCTTTCTAATTCTTAAGGGGAGGTTTTTAGTGTGTTTCCTACTCCTCCATCAAGCTTAAAATTACACCCCCTAGACAACCTTTCAAGATAAATTTGTAAATTTTTTGGTAGAAATATGTCCCGGCCGAAGGCCGGTACCTCTTAACTTACAGGCTCGCTATCGCTCGCCAGGGAAAAATCGACACCTAAATGGGACGAAAGGTCTTAAAAGTGACATAAATGGGATGAAAGTTCTTAAAATCGCCAAATTAATGGGGCGAACGTCTTAAAATCTCAAAAGCAATGGGGATAAACATGAGGGAGATAGGGGTAAAGAAAAAAATCCCTCAAGTGGAGACCTCCCCTTAAGAGACCTCGCACCTCCTCAACCTGTCTATCCACCCTCAACTTTGACTTTATCTGTTATCTATTTATATATCTATCTATCTATCTATCTATCCATTCCAAGATTATCCTTTGGGTTTCAATACTATAGTCCGTTCATTTTCAACTGACGGTAAATTGCAAAGTTCCCATCAAGATTTCTCAGTTATTTTGAAGATTTTTGTAGTGAAATATGGCGCTAATTATATATAATTGGTCTTAATATGATGCAGAGACGAAGTAGTTTCACATTTTGCTATTAAGTATCGAGAAATTAGCTGCTAAGGGATTCAGTTTATCGTCAGCTGAAAATAGCGTTCCTCTCCCGTGACTCCAGGAAGCACCACACACTCTAGAAGTCGTTACACAGACTGCTATTACAAGACGTCTTCCTCTTGCCCGTGTGTCTGATAATTACAGTCCTAGCGGTCCATTCAGCCTACTGTTTTAAGGCGTTTATCCTCATCCAGGTGTCTATTTACACCTGGCGGGCGATAGTGAGCCAGCATATTTTGGATTATGTTTTAGACAGCGGACTTAATTTGTACATTTTTCGGTAGAAAAATGTCCCCGGCGAAGCCTGATTTCTCCATACAATGATGGCTCGCTATCGCTCGCCAGGAAAAAATCGATACCTGAATGGGGAGAAACGTCTTAAAACAGTAGGCCGATTGGATAAAAACCAGGGAGATAAAGCATGTCGGTTCCCTTAATAATACCACCCTACTACAAGTCGTAACACAGACTGCTATTACACGACGTCTTCCTTCCTCTTGCCCGTGTGTCTTGAGGGAGCCCACCTCGATTTTTTGTTTTTCTCTCCCTCTCTCTTTGGCTTGTATCCATTCGGCCCCATTCAGCCTACTGTTTTAAGACGTTTACCCCCATCCAGGTGTCAAAATTTTCCTGGCGAGCGGGAGCGAGCCAACATATATATATATTTGTTTTGACAGCAAGCAAATTTGTATATTTTTCGATAGAAAAATGTCTCCGGCGAAGCCGGATTTCTCCATACAATGCTGGCTCGCTATCGCTCGCCAGGAAAAAAATAAACACCTGGATGTGGATAAACGTCTTAAAACAGTTGGCTGAATGGGGCCGCATGGATACAAGCCAGGAAAAGAGAAAAAAGGAGAGAAAGAGAAAAAAAAAAACAGTGACCCCCCCTTAATAATTACCGTCCTAGCGCTCCTTATAGTCGGTTCCTGGGGGGCAATTATCCCTCATTCCGGTGGTCTAGAGTCAGTTCGCTGCTGGGTCCTTTTGTCTGGGTTTGTGGCGCGTTTTGGCTGTTTATTCTGGCTATCACTAGACGATTGTATTCAGTTTTGGAAGACCCTCTAGCCATTAAAGGAGTGGGACTAGTGTTAAGCATCCCTCTAACTCCCACAATTCCGTCCTAAGCTTAATAAAATCATGAAGTAATGTACAAATAGAGAGGAACAACGGCATCCCCGTATCTTGAAAGGGTTAAGACCTGGTTGTCCACACCTTAAGGGGACCGACCTGCTTTTTATCTCTGGGTTTTATCCATTCAGCCCACTGTTTTAATACGTTGCTACCAATTCGGGTATCGAACGATAGAGAGCCACCATTGTATGGAGAAATCCGGCTCCGCCGGAAACACTTTTCTACCGAACAAATGTACAAATTAAGTTAGCTGTCTAAACATAATCCAAAGTATGCTGGGTTGCTATCGCGCCAGGTGTAATAGACACCTGGATGAAGATAAGCGTCTTAAAACAGTAGGCAGAATGGGGTCGAATGGCTACTACCCAGCAAGAAAAGAAAGAAGCGAGTAGGTCCCTTTCAAGTCGATTAAGGGGGGTTGGATACATTAAACTATATATTATACTCGATGAAGTTGGGTGCAAGTGAAGATTTGGCTCAGACTTAACCCTTGCTGTACCGGTGACGTCTTTAAAAAAAAAAAAAAAACAAAAAAAAAAAACAGCCTATGGATATTGGAGAAGTGATTGTATGGGCGAAAATACTGGTGGTCGAAAAAACAAAATAGATTATTACAATACAAAATAAATACAAAAATTAGATAAAACTATGGATATTGGAGAAGTGACTATACGGGCGAAAATACCGGTGGACGAAAACTTACCCTAGACCATATCATCGACCAAGCGTGATTCCGGAACCCGCCCTACCAATCCCCATGACTGTATATACCTCTGTCTGGGCGCAGGTATACCATTGTTATTAAGGCAGCCCACCTTCTCGCTTTTTTTCTCTTTATCTCCCTCTCTCTTTGGCTTGTATCCATTCGGCCCCCTTCAGGTTACTGTTTTAAGACGTTTACCCCCATCCCCCAGGTGTCAATATTTTCCTGGCGAGCAGTAGCGAGCCTTGATATATATTTTTTTGTTTTGACAGCAAGCTAAATTTGTACATTTTTCGATAGAAAAATGTCTCCGGCGAAGGCGGATTTCTCCATGCAATGCTGGCTCGCTGTCGCTTGCCAGGAAGAAATCGACACCTGGATGGGGATAAACGTCTTAAAACAGTTGGCTGAATGGGGCCGAATGGATACAAGCCAGGGAAAGAGAGAAAAAGAGAGAAAGATAAAAACAAAAGCCGGTGACCCCCCTTAACCCTTTGAAGAGCGTGACGCATTTTGACAGAATATTCCTACTCTCATTAGACAATTTTATACAGCTTAGGAAGGAACTGTGGGAATTATAGGGGTAAAGGCCTTCTCAATTAACCCTCCGACTTCCACATACCCTTCCTAAAGTGCGTAGAAACGTCTAATGTCAGCCAGAAAACAAAACAAGAACTGCGTATTGGAGCTTGAGAGGGTTAACCCTGTCTGGGCCGACCTTTTTGGGGTTATGAGAATGTATGTATTTTATTTTGTTTTCTATGTGGATGAGGGAGACAAAAGGCAAAACTGCCTGTGACGAGTACCTCCCCCAGAGTTAAAAGAGTGACAGGGCCAAAATCAAGGAACGTTCGAGCCAAAATGTCTGGACACACAGAGTTTGAAACAATTTAAGTCATAGGATGAGGGAAAGATAGATTCAGGGAGAGAGTTCCAGAGCTCAGCTGTTGAATAGAAGAATGATTGGGAGTAACATTTCACTCTTGAGTTGGAGAGTTGTACAGAGTAGGGGTGGTATTGTGTTGAAAGACGGGTACCGTACTATGTACCCTACGTAGAGTAGGTGGCATGCACTGAGAGAGCTCTGAGGAACACTGATTATTGTAGTAGCGATAGAATAGCGAGAGAGATGTATGTATGTATGTATGTATGTATGTATGTATGTACAGTATGTATGTATGTATGTATGTATGCATATACTCTGGAATTTACCCCAATTTTCCTTTATTTGCTTTTTGTTATTTTGTTATTTTGTTTTGAGGATATTTTGTTTCATTAATGTTGAGGATTTCGCTTGCCTTTGACATTTTCAAGCAATGTATTTAGTGTGTCCATTAGGCTAACAAAAACGCCTTCCCAGATTTCCTTAAGGGGGGTGACCTGCTTTTTTCTTTCCTTTTGTCTCTTTCTCTGGCTTGTATCCATTCGGCCTCATTCAGCCTACTGTTTTAAGACGTTTATCCCCATCCAGGTGTAGATATTTTCCTGGCAAGCTGTAAGCGAGCCAGCATATTTAACAGATGTTTTTGACAGCAGGCTAAATTTGTACATTTTTTATAGGGAAATGTCTCCGGCAAAGCCGGATTTCTCCATACAATGTTGGCTCGCTATTGCTCGCCAGGAAAAAATCGGCTCCTGGATGGGGATAAACGTCTTAAAACAGTAGGCTGAATGGGACAGAATGGATACAAGCCAGAGAAAGAGAGAAAAGGAGAGAATAAAAGCAGGTCACCCCTCTTAAAAAAACAAAAAAATGCCCACCGAGACCAAAGGTTAACCTAAATTTATACTGTTTTCAATAGACAAATTTCCCGGCCGAAGGTCGAGTTGTTCTATGTTGCAGGCTAACTATCGCTCGTCCAGAATAAAATAAGACACCTGTAGGGGGTGAAGTGTCACATTATCGCCAAAGTAAAGGGGTGAAACGCCTTAAAATCTCCAAACTAATCAAGCGAAATACTTCCATCTTGAGACTAATCTCCCATGAAATTGCAAAAGATCCCAGAATTATTACAGGCCAAATATTGATCACTGAACATTGACGGTAAAAGCTTTTGTGTGCCACCTCCTTAAGGGGAGGTATTTAGTTTGTTCCCTAGACCTCCATCAAGCTTAAAATTACACCCCCTTGAGTCCCTTTCAAGAAAAATTTGTACATTTTTCGGTAGAAAAATGTCCCGGCCGAAGGCCGGTTCCTCTTAAATTACAGGCTTGCTATCGCTCGCCAGGATAACATTGACACCTGAATGGCACGAAAGGTCTTAATATGGGGTGAAAGTTCTTAAAATCGCTAAACTAATGGGGCAAACGTTTTATAATATCAAAAGCAATGGGGCTAAACATGAGGGAGAAAGGGGTCAAGAAAAAAATCCCTCAAGTGGAAATCTCCCCTTAAGGGGGAAGGGTTTATTTATTGGTCGATTTAGTTATTTGTCTATTATTTTTTTGTTATTTTTTTAGTTTCCTCCCTAGATCTCCATCAAGCTTAAAAAAAAGCATCCCTAAGATCCCTCTTCTAGATCAATTTGTACATTTTTCGGTATACAAATGTTCCGGACGAAGGTGGGTTCCTCCTATATTACAGGCTTGCTATTGCTCGGCAGGAAAACAAAACTCTAAACCTAAATGGCACGAAAGCTCTTGATATTGACAAAGAAATGGAGCGAATGATCTTAAATTTGTAAACTAATGGGCCGAACATCTTAAGGGGAGGTGTTTAGTTTGTTTCCTACTCCTCCAACAATCTTAAAATGTCATCCCTTGACCCCCTTTCAAGATAAATTTGTAAATTTTTCGGTAGAAAAACGTACCGGCTGAAAGCCGGTTCCTCTTAAATTACAGGCTCGGTATCGCTCGCCAGGATAAAATTGACACCTAAATGGAACGAAAGGTCTTAAAATTGACAGAAATGGGTCGAAGGCTCTGAAAATCGCCAAAACTAATGGGGCGACCGTCTTAAAATCTCAAAAGCGATGGGGCTAAACATGAGGGAGAAAGGGGTCCTGCAGAAAAAATCCCTCAAGTCGATATCTCCCCTTAAAATCTGAAAACTGAAGAGGCTAAGCGTGAGGGAGAAAGGGGAGCGCCACAAATAACGACCATCTCCCCTTAACCCCTTCAGTACATTGGCTCCCTTTTTACATCTTTGCCAGACTACCATTAGCCGACTTTTTTATGCCGTACAACATTTTTCCCCCAGGTATTCAGTCCGATGGTTAGGAAGATAGCATAATTATACCCCTTTGAATCCTAGAGGTAGGTTTTAAGGGGAGATATCTACTTGAGGGATATGTTTCTGGACTCCTTTCTCCTTCATGTTTAGCCCCATTGTTTTTCAAATTTACGACGTTTGCCCCATTATTTTGACGATTTTAAGAACTTTCAACCCTTTTCTGTCAATTTTAAGACCTTTCGTGCCATTTAGGTGTCGATTTTATCCTAGCGAGCGATAGCGAGCCTGTAATTTAAGAGGAACCGGCTTTCAGCCGGGACATTTTTCTACCGAAACATTTACACATTTATCTTGAAAGGGGCTCAAGGGGGTGTAATCTTAAGCTTGAAGGATATCTAGGGACCAAACTAAAAACCTCCCCTTAAGCTAATGGAAATCGGCTAATGGTAAACAGAACGATACTAAAGCTGGTGTCACACGAGTGATTCTTCCTTTTCCCTCGACATTTATCCTCAACACTGGTCTGGCAGCTTATGAGGTCAACATTTACAAAATTTCGGTTACTTGAATTCCTCTACCATCAGTCTAGTTTCCGACACCAGTGCAAGATAGTCCAGAAAGGTTGCCAGACAAATGTTGACCATCTAATGTTGACTATATAAAAGCTCTCGTGTGATATCGGCTTAAAATGACGTGGTGAAAGGGTTATAATGCTCCTCTCCTACGCTGAGAATAATTACGGTGTCACACGAACGATTTTCCCGTCAATGTTAACGGGTAATTGTAGTCTGGAAGCTTGATTATTTAAGTTCCATAAGCATTAAGGGGAGATGGTTCACTTTTTGGCCGATTTTTGCATGTATTCATTATTTTTCTAGTTTCCTCCCTAGACCTCCACCAAATAAAAATAAAAACATCCATTAGATCCCTTTTCTAGATTAATTTGTAAATTTTTTGGTAGAAAAATGTTCCGGCCGAAGGCCGGTTCTTCCAACATTACAGGCTCACTATCGTTCGCCAGGGAAAAAAATCAACACCTAAATAGCACGAAATGGCTAAATATTGACGAAGAAATGGGGCGAAAGGTCTTAAAATCGACTAACTAACGTAGCAAACATCGTAACATCTAAAAACTAATGGGGCTAAACATGAGGGAGAAGGGGGGGACCAGAAAAGCGGCCCATTCCCCCCTTAAACTACCTTCAGTATAACATAATCTACCTTCGATCTAGTTAGTTTCCGATGCCAATGCGAAAGAGCCTGAAAGAAGAAGTACAGTACACAGGAGACCAAACCAAACATACTCGCTCATTGTAAATGGCCGGAAAAAAAGGCGCTCGTGTGATACCCCCCTTTATTTAACACCACAGGGAAAGGAGGATTGTACCCCCTTCCCCTTGCCTAAGCCTAGCGTCCAGTGAATGGTTCTGTTCCTGTCATTAAAGTTAAGGGGAGATGGTTCACTTTTTGGCCGATTTTTCCATGTATTCATTATTTTTCTAGTTTCCTCCCTAGACCTCCATCAAATTTAAAAACACATCCATTAGATCCCCCTTCTAGATTAATTTGTACATTTTTCGGTAGAAAAATTTCCCGGCCGAAGGCCGGTTCTTTCAACATTACAGGCTCACTATCGTTCGCCAGGGAAAAAATCGACACCTAAATAGCACGAAAGGTCTAAATATTGAAGAAATGGGGCGAAAGGTCATAAAATCGACTACCTAATGGGGCAAACATCTTAGCATCTGAAAACTAATGGGGCTAAACATGATGGAGAAACTGGTCCAGAAAACCGGCCCATCCCCCCTCAAAGGAGATGTTAGCGATAAAATACGAATGGTAGGATAATTGCATGTAATCGTAGGTACTTCCTATGCGTTTGGAAATAGCAAATAAATAAATAAATAAATAGATAGATATATACATACAAATATTTATATATGTAAAATAATGATAATATAATATACATGAACATAATACATAAAACAAATATAATATGAACATAATACATAACACAAATATAATATGAACATAATACATAAAACAAATATAATATGAACATAATACATAACACAAATATAATATGAACATAATACATAACACAAATATAATATTAACATAATACATAACACAAATATAATATTAACATAATACATAACACAAATATAATATGAACATAATACATAAAACAAATAATACAAGAGTAAAGAACAAACTTATATTATTTGTAACCCCTTCTGTACCGGCGACGTATTTTTATGTTTATTCTAGCTAAATTTAGACGATGTTGTGCAGTTTAAAAAGGATCTGTGGTATTATAAATGGCTAAGTTGGATAGTTCGAAGCCTTTGCTGAAGGTCCTATATAAACTGAATATAATCGTCTGATAGTAGCCAGATAAAGTTAAAAGGACGACATGGTAATGAAAGGGTTGACATAAATAAATAGCCTATCAGTAAGTATGGTAGGGTAGGAGTTGGCTAGACAGAAGAGAATCGTCATTATATTAATATTTAATTAATAGCCGCTCTAAGGGGAGGTTTTTAGTGTGTTTCCTAGACTTCCATCAAGCTTGAAAATACACCCCTTGACCCCCTTTCAAGATAAATTTGTAAATTTTTCGGTAGAAAAATGTCCCGGCCGAAGGCCGATTCCTCTTAACCCTCTCCGACATATGACGCGATTTTGAGCCTATTAGGGATACTTTAAAGCCTTTGTTACCATCAGGGGTATTTAGAAACCTTTAGTTTAGTTACTTCAACCTCTGCAGTTGTCTTTGAGTTAGCTGTGGGCAGAAAACTAATTTTGGAGAGGTAATTATAAGAGTGAGAGAACTATTTCTTATTGCTAATCTGGCAACCTCTGCGTCATATGAGTCTGAAGGGGTTAAATTACAGGCTCGCTATCGCTCGCCAGGAAAAAATCGACACCTAAATGACACGAAAGGTCTTAAAAGTGACATAAATGGGGTGAAAGTTCTTAAAATCGCCAAACTAATGGGGCGAACGTCTTAAAATCTCAAAAGCAATGGGGCTAAACATGAGGGAGAAATGGGTAAAGAAAAAAATCCCTCAAGTGGATATCTCCCCTTAAAGGCTAGCAACCCTTAAGGATTATTAAGCAAGCATAAGTTGGAAGAAAGTCAAGGCTGGAGCCTCTTTTCGAGAACTCCAGTCCCCTTGTCAATCGTTAGCAGTATTGCAGCTAAATATAAATTATCTCCTCTACTGAAATATAAATTATCTCCTCTACTGAAATATAAATTATCTCCTCTACTGAAATATAAATTATCTCCTCTACTGAAATATAAATTATCTCCTCTACTGAAATATAAATTATCTCCTCTACTGAAATAATAGAGATAATAATCATCTTTACGAAAGTGGATACACAGATTCACACACACAATCAAGAGAAAAATGTGTGAAATCACGTCTGTACTTTTTTACTATAGGGGCTCGTGTCAGGAGCCGGTGTTATTAAACAGGTATTACGTTATTATCACCGTAATTTGTCACTTCTATCCGTGTCAGTGGAACGTGAGAAGAGATGGGCGGCTACTTTTCCTCTCCGTACTGTTATTCCTTGATAGTTGTAGCTTTATAATAATTATGATATTCTTCTTTAGTTGGAAATACTAATTTGACTCTTTATATGGTAGCGCTAATAAAAGAAAACAAACAAAGCCATGGACAGGATAAGTTGAGTTTTTTTTTCTCTCTCTCTCTCTCTCTCTCTCTCTCTCTCTCTCTCTCTCTCTCTCTCTCTCTCTCTCTCTCTCTCTCTCTCTCTCTCTCTCTCTCTCTCTCTCTCTCTCTCTGTATATACAGTATATATATATATAATTGCACAATAACAATTTATGAGACTGCGAATGAAAGTAGTTGACTGTAGGTAGTGTTAAGGGGAGACGGACGTATTTATTTGCTATTTTTTTTTTTTAGTTCCTCCCTAGACCTCCATCAAACTTAAAAAAAACATCCATTAGATCCCCCTTCTAGATTAATTTGTACATTTTTCGGTAGAAAAATGTCCCGGCTTTCTTTAAAAATTACAGGCTAACTATCGTTCGCCAGGAAAAAAAATCGTCACCTAAATAACACGAAAG
This sequence comes from Paralithodes platypus, assembly GCA_032716605.1. Lineage (NCBI taxonomy): Eukaryota > Metazoa > Arthropoda > Malacostraca > Decapoda > Lithodidae > Paralithodes > Paralithodes platypus. The sequence continues at coordinate 17,334,545 of CM064520.1, read as the reverse complement.
TCTTAATATTGGTAAAGAAATTGGGTGAAAGGTCTCAAAATCGACAAACTAATAGGGCTAACCTCTTAAAATCTGAAAATTAATCGGGCTAGACATGAGGAGGAGGGGGGACCAGAAAAAACGACCCATCTCCCCTTAATGTCCCCCTCCCCACCCCTCTGTTATATACCCCGGCGGCGGCGGCGGACTATAGCACAAGACAGGGCCCCGGTGATGGTCAATGCCCCTCACCTTGGCTTTTGTGTGCCTGCTGCTGTTCGGACCACCACTCTGTTTTTTTCGTTTATTTTATTTATTTTTTATTTTTTTTTGTAACTGAGATAGGTTATTGCCTCGGTCGGGAAGTGACGGGAGGCTTATTACCATTCCTTTAACCCCTTCTGTACCGGTGACGTCTTTATCGTTTTATTCAGGGTACTATTAGACGATTTGATTCAGTTTGCGAAAGACGTCGGCCAATTAAATGGGTACAGACTATCTCAATTAAATGGGTACAGACTATCTCAATTAAATGGGTACAGACTATCTCAATTCATCCTTTTAGCTGCCATATATCCTTCCTTATCTTCATAAAATCGTCTATATGTGGCTGAAACCAAATATAAAAGACGTCGCCGGTACAGAAGGGGTTAAGCATGGTAAAAGCTTTCCCTACGACCTTTCCCGACCCAGATTGACCTCTATACATATAAACGATAAGGGTCAATCTGGGTCGGGAAAGTTCGTAGGGAAATTGTTTACGATGTTTAAGGGGAGGTTTTTAGTTTGGTCTCTAGATATCCATCAAGCTTAAGATTACACCCCCTTGAGCCCCTTTCAAGATAAATTTGTTCATTTTTCGGTAGAAAAATGTCCCGGCTGAAAGCCGGTTCCTCTTAAATTACAGGCTCGCTATCGCTCGCCAGGATAAAATAGACACATAAATTGCACGAAAGGTCTTAAAATTGAAAGAAATGGGTTGAAAGTTCTAAAAATCATCAAAATAATGGGGCGAACGTCTTAAAATTAGAAAAGCAATGGGGCTAAACATGAGGGAGAAAGGAGTCAAGAAAAAACTCCCTCAAGTGGATATCTCCCCTTAAAGGAACGGCCCTTATTACCATTCAACTCACTCTTGTTGTTTTTGGTTGTTATTTTTCTTCTTGTTTAACTGGATCAGCCGAAATAGTTGTCATGGGGGAGAGAGCTAGTGGAAGGAAAGGGTTTGGAGCGGCTGGGTGATTGACAATGTTCGACGGAGGCCTTCGGCGCTTTGTAACGTTTGTTCATAGATAATTTAGAATATTGGCTATCATGAATTGCGGTTGTTCTCATCACTTGATTTGACCGATAACCTAAACTATTGCATAAATTCATTACTTGTTTTGTTTCATATGATACTATTTACAATCTCAGGTATACATTATATTAAGGAACACCCCGTTCTTAACATTAATCCTCCATTATAAACCCCAATGCACTAGAATAAACCAAATTAAAACATATGATCCTCCTGGGATTCAAACTCGGGACACCACACCCAGAACATAAGCATCTAAACCATTATACACCACCAACACAGTTAAAGGTTAAGTACAAGATCACGATTAATATTCATTTTCGAATTTTGGATATTAATCTAATCATGTACTTAGTCTCGTTTCTTTGGTAGCTTTATTTAAGGGGAGTAAATACAAATACATAATTACATACTGTACGCACAAATGCATGTACTTAGATCTAACTGCATTATGGAAGAAACTGTGAGCAATGACTAGACAAATCATATTAATAAATCTGTGTGGCTCAGTTAGACTGTCACAATGGATAGGTAGAAAAAAACAAAAACGAAGAAGAAGCAAACATGAAAAAGTGCCTTGGTCGGAGTTAATCCAAATCCAAGGATATTGAATGTATGAACAGGACACTTGTGACCCTCCTGCCCTCCTCAGGTCAGGTCAGGTGAAGGTATTAGCCTTTACAACGGAACCTTGTAGCTACTACATTTTCTATTTTCTGAAGAGTGTAGAGAGGGGAGAAGGGGTGTTGGAGAGAGAGGAAGCTGTTGGAGTGGCTTTGTTGTGTGTGTGTTATTAGTCTGTATAAGGGGTGTTGGAGAGAGGAAGCAGTTGGAGTGACTGTTGTGTGTGTTATTAGTCTGTATAAGGGGTGTTGGAGAGAGAGGAAGCTGTTGGAGTGGCTTTGTTGTGTGTGTTATTAGTCTGTATAAGGGGTGTTGGAGAGAGAGGAAGCTGTTGGAGTGACTTTGTTGTGTGTGTTATTAGTCTGTATAAGGGGTGTTGGAGAGAGAGGAAGCTGTTGGAGTGACTTTGTTGTGTGTGTTATTAGTCTGTATACGTCTCTCCACCCTCACTATTGTCTTACATTTTCTTCAGACTTTCAAACTTATAATTGTCTTGACTTCTACTTTACTCATGGTATTGGCGGACATCAATTATAGCATATGTGTATACTAAGTCTCCCATGTCAGTTGCATATACACATCTAGCGTCTAAGCCCAGGGGGAAACACGCATTGCTCTCCTCAGTCCCCTGCTGAGGAATAGACTCCAAGTGTTAATATATTACTATCATTGTTATTATTATTATTATTATTATTATTATTATTATTATTATTATTAGTCAATCAATCAATCAATCAATCAAATTTATTTCATACTATAATATTACATAGGTATAGAAATTAGGACAGTCAATAAAAATGTCATCACATTCATGTGACTAAGACTTAATATACAAACATACTAGTAGTAGTAGTAGTAGTAGTAGTAGTAGTAGTAGTAGTAGTAGTAGTAGTATTAATAATATTTCCAGGATGGTTATGGTAGCTACATCATACATTGTCTTGAATATAACCTTATCTAACTATAGTCTATTCGCTGTAAGTAGGCGAACATTCATGGCCTCCATCCTCTATAACTCAAAAAGGGCTAGAGCAAATGGGCTGTATATTTCCACATCTATGTCTTGACTGACTCTTCCCAAATGGTAGAAATATTAGCTCGATAACTCCAGTCGTTTTTGAGTTACAAAGGTTAGAGTTCATGATATCTCGCTTACTTACAGCGAATAGACTATAACATACTGCCCATCTAATAGACTATAACATACTGCCCATCTAATCATTTTAACTCATTATACAACCCAATATACCAATAACCTCACATAAATTGTCACACTAGTCAATATGACATATTATGGCATAATATGCCACCCGATAAACCGAATATAGACCTGCTTCACCCTTAAAACCTACCCTTAAGGGGGATCACCGGCTTTATTTGTTTATCTTTCTCTCCTTTTTTCTCTTTCTCTGACTTGTATCCATTCGGCCCCATTTAGCCAACTGTTTTAAGATGTTTATCCCCATCCAGGTGTCGCTTTCTTCTTGGCGAGCGATAGCGAGCCAGCATTGTATGGAGAAATCCGACTTCGCCGGAGACATTTTTCTATCGAAAAATGTACACATTTAGCTTGCTGTCAAAACAAAAATATGTATGAGCTGGCTCGCTACCGCTCACCAGGAAAATATTGACACCTGGATGAGGGTAAACGTCTGAAAACAGTAGGCTGAATAGGAACGAATGGATACAAGCCAAAGAGAGAGGGAGAGAAAGATAGAAAAAGCGAGGTGGGCTCCCTTAATCTATATATGACTTTGGGGAAGGTCTGGCTCATCTGGCGTTATCGTCGGTGTGTTTGGTCGGTGTAGCCTAAAGGGTTAAATAAATATAGGGAAACAAAACATAATAAAATATAATAAAACAAAAATAAAAATAAAAATAGGAAAAATGGGGATTGGGCCTGAGCATATAGATAGATAGATAGATAGATAGATAGATAGATATATAGGGAAACAAGACCAATAAGGAAAAAGAAAAGGGACAACTGAGAAGTAATATTAAGGGGACATGGGTGGTATTTCTGGACCCCCTTCTTCCTCATGCTTAGCCCTATTTGTTTTCAGATTTGATGACGTTCGGCTCATTAGTTTGGCGATTTTAAGACCTTTCACCCATTTATTTTTATCAAGATTAAGACTTTTCGAGTTATTTAGGTGTCGATTACATCCTGGCGAGCTATAGCGTGCCTGTAATTTAAGAGGAACCGACCTTCGTCCGGGACATATTTCTCCCGAAAAATGTACAAATCAATCTTGAAGGGAGGGGGGGGGGGGGGTGAGGTCTTGATGTTTTTTGTCGTTTTAGTTTGCTGGATGTCTAGGCAGGAAACTAGAAAACAAATAAATATATGAAAACATCGACCTTAAAGTTAACTGCTGCCTTCAATAATACGCTTTTTCATAATCGTCTGGTCTTATATTTCTGACGGCCCAAAGGGATACAGATAAAAACAAAACCCCGCCAGGCAGAATGAATCATCCTGTCTGAAACCTAATATTAACTGTGGCCAATGATGTTTTATCATAATCGTCACAGGTTTTGTTCCGAGGTAGATTTAATTCAATGTATAGATACATACCTAAAACTAAATCAATACATATATATACTGTATTATATCAACAAACAATTATATGAACAAATAAATTAATAAATTAATATTAAACTGTATGAATAATACAAAACAAAAATATATAATACAAAAATAAAGTTTCTTGCATTATATAATGTTTTAACTGGAATCAAATTGTGAATTTGTATCTTCTGTGATAATATTCAAAGTCATGCATGATCAACTATTTTTTAAGTAAAGTCCTTATAATATGAAAACGCTATCAGTTGTTCTAAATGTAAATATTAAGCAATAGCCTAGACCATTCCTTCATAAATACCGAAGGTTATAATATTTTCGGGGTTATATTTTAATATTTGTTATGTTTATTTATACAGTATAATATACTGTATATATATATATATATATATATATATACCGGTATATATATATATTTTTTTTTTCCCCTTTATAGACCTCCATCAAAATAAAAAAAAGATACCCCCCCAAGACCACTCTTTGAGATAAATTTGTGCATATTTTGTTTTGGTAGAAAAATGCCCCAAACGAAGGCCGGTTCCTCCTAAATAGCAGGCTCGCTATCGCTCGCTAGATGACAAAAATTAGACACCTAAATGGTACAAAAGGTCTTAAAATTGACAAATAAGTGGGGCGAAAGATCTTAAAGTTACCAAGCTAATGAGGCGAACGTCATAACATCTCAAAATTAATGGGGTTAAGCAGGAGGGAGAACGGGCCCAGAGTAAAATAACATATTTTTGTTTCCATTTTTTTTATTTTTAGATATCCATTCTAAGCTGCCAACAATCGCCTAATGGTAACCAGAATAACTTGTAGAATACCGTCATAGGTACGGTTGGCCAAATAAGTCGTGTCAGCGCTGTCATTACGTTTTGCTCGCTGTGTGCTGTATTAATGTCTGTCAGATGTTGAATAGGGTGTGTAAAGATAGGAACATATTTGTATATTTCACTTGAAACAATGAATGATAGCTTAGATAGTGCCAATACCAATTATTGATCGAAATATACTTGGTGCCGCGACATCACTTATTTGGCCAACTGTACTGAAAGAGTTATGAGTATTTCTTCCGGTGTCCACATTTAAGCCAGTGTCACACGAGCCCATTTTTCGGCAATTTTTGATGAGCAAGTTTTTTTCTCGTGATATTTTAAGGCTCTTTCACACTGGAATCGGAAACTAGACTGATCATGTTAGGTAGCTGAATTCTAATATAACTGGAATACTAAAGCTGCCAGAATAATATTGCTCGAAAAAAATGACGGAAAAAGCGCTCGTGTGACACCGCCTTTACACTAGTACCTTTTCTCATTATAGTCTCTCTCATAATGCCAAATTGTTTTTACTTTTTCTTTCTCTTTATAGTTTTCTTTATAATGTCAGGTTTTAAAGTATTATTTTTATTTTCACGATGCTATCGTTTTTCAAACTTTTTGATGTTTTTTTTATATTAAAGTGTTCATAATAACATTTTCATTTTCATCATAGAATCTCTTATAATGCTATATGTGTATGAACTAATTTTTATTATTATAACTGCTTTCATAATATATTTTTCTTAATGTTTTTGTTATAGTTACAGCGTTTAAAGTATAAGCATAATATTTATATAAGTTTATTATTATTAATGTTTAAACCTTTAACTGTCTTGGTGTAATGGTTAAAGTGTTTAAAAATATGTGTGTGGTAACCTAGGTTCGAATCCCGGTGCACATGCTTTCATTAATTTCATTGGAGGTGTTTGGTGTTAGAGTGAAATTAATCAAAATATATAATAACTTTCAATGTTTCTCTAATAATATGCTAGATGCAACTATAACGATAATTTATATGTTTATTTATTTGTATTTATTTATTTATTTTGTTTTGTCATCAGATCGTTGTTGGTGTTAGCGGTGGCGGTGTCGGTGGTGTCGGGCATTCCATTCAGGACTCTGGATGCCTCAGGTGCTCTACAGGTGAGTGGCAATGTAGCGTCACGGTCAGCTGTCACGTTAGGCTTCCAGCATTTCCCAAAGGTGGTTATATCTCGAATACAACAACAGACATTTGTGATGCTTTCGACTTAAATTTTCTGTTTAAGGGGACATTGTTTTTTTTGTGATTTTTTTTTTTTGGGGGGGGGCTATTTATTTATATATTCATCTATTTTTTAGTTTTCTCGATAGACCTTCATCAAGCTTAAACAAAAAACACTCCCTAGACCCCCTTCAAGATTAATTTGTACATTTCTCGATAGAAAAATTTACCGGCCAAAGGCCGGGTTCTCTTAAAAATACAGGCTCACTATCGCTTACCAGGAGGAAACAAATTGACACCTAAATGGCACGAAAGGTATTGATATTGATATAGAAATGGGATGAAAGGTATTAGTAGGTAGGAAGGTGGCTAGACAAAGAAGAAAGAGTGTTCTCAGAGGGTAGAGTGAATAAAGTGCAGAAATAAAGAAGGACGTAGAAGGATGACAGTTTTAAGTCTGAGTTTACCTTTATTCGCAAGGGAGGAATTAGGATAAGATTGATAGATATAATTGCTATGCCTTACATGCTCATAACAATAACCTAGAATATCATCATGCATTAGCGCATATGAATGATTTGATAACACAGCTAGCTCAAAAATATGACCGTCATGAATTAGTAGCTATATTGTGTAGCTAACCTAACCTACTATCAATCAGAAGTTGTTTATTAGGAGTTCTGCTTATATAGCTAACTTACAGTACTGCCTATTGTAAAGTGGTTGTTTTGTCTTAAAGTGTGTGTGTGTTTGGGTGGTGGTGCGTGTGTGTGTGTGTGTTAGGTGGGGGGGGGGGGGGGTTTCTGGGCCCCTTTCTTTCACATGCTAATTAGCTCCATTAGTTTTGAAATGTTAAGACATTCGCTGCATTAGTTTGGCGAGTTTAAGACCTTTCGTACCTTTTAGGTGCCGATTAGTTACTGGCGAGCGATAGCAAGCCTGACGAAAAATGCATAAATTTACCTCGAAGTGGGTCTTGAGGGCATTATTTATTAAACTTCATGTAGGTCTGGGGAGGCAAGTATTAATATACTTCATGTAGGTCTGGGGAGGCAAGTATTAATATACTTCATGTAGGTCTGGGGAGGCAAGTATTAATATACAGTATATGAAATATATCAATACACAAATAGATTAAAATTTCCCCAGACTGATGTTATAGGTAACCTAGATTATTATTATTATTATTATTATCTTTTTCTCAGGTGTTGCAGCGATTGGGCATAGACCGAGTGGGCAGCAACTCCCCCTCGGTATCTCTGGCCGAAAAACTAAGTGAAGGCGATTCTCCCGTCTACTACATCAAGCTGCCCCCCGTCCCTTACTACTACGTCAACAACAACATCCACCAACACGCACCCCACAAGACACACACCTCACAGAACACCTACACCTCACAGAACACATACAACACACACAGGCCTAACATACACAACACACACAGGCCTAACGTACACTCCTTCGCTGGGGTTCATTCGGCGTTCGGTGGACTTACTTCGCATACTACTAAATATCCTTTCCAGAAGGTAAGTTGTTTATCAAGGCATGCATATTAACGACAGGGTGTTAACTACAGTCAATTGATAACTATTTTCCCGCCAAATTTGATGGGTACCAAGCAGTAAAAAAGTTATTATAACCTTGTAAGACCGTAATTCTTTAGTTGATATTTCATTTATACTATAAAGTGCTCTGCACGTAATGTGTCGAATCTAGAAGGTACAACCGTGACACATTCTGTCATGTAAATTTACTACGTTTTAATGACGTTCTTGTGACAATTAAATCATATATTATTAATTAGACATATGTTTCACATAATATAACTAATTATGTAGTATACCGTTTTCTGATCATAGATAACCTAATGAGTTAGCGTAGTTTACCTGGTATGATAACTAACCTCGAAGCTTGTTGCCAGTTAGTATTTCACGACTCATCTCAAAATGCCATTTGCCTGCCCCAGGTTGACGTGGACTTCATCAACAATGGTCGACCAACCCAAGTCTACCACTGGACCGGTGCCTCTACCATACCTCCAGTTTGGCGGCCTACCACCCCTCCTACCACCACTACTACCACAACTACCACCACACCCCGACCTACCACTACGACTACCATTAAGCCCACCAAGCGACCATGGTTGACATTTAACAAGTACTTCCCCTATAATGGTCGACCTTCTAATGTGTATGTTTACAAGCCTCGGCCCCCTATCAATGTCAATAAGTACAAGCAGCACTACTTCAAGCATTTTAATTACTAAAGGAATCTTATATTGTTTAAGTAATAATCTGGCTTAAAAATAGTCCATTTACTCCAAGACTTTCTACTAATAAGGGAACTCCATGCTGACCATCGTATAACAAACTAGGGTAATACTAATTTATCCCTTAACTCTGATAGATCCTTCCTAAACAACTACAGATAAAGTAGTAATGAATGGAAGGATATCGGAGAGGTCTATTTTATATGAATATCATTTATTACCAATAACGTACAGTAGCGAACAGTTATTCTGTGCACATTGCCCAAAGAAACAAAACAAAAGAAGTGTTTGAACTGACTAACATACATTATGCCGTGAATTTGTGTCCCTACTGTAACTCTGCAATCTGTATCTGCTAAGTAGATGCTAGCTTAGAAAAGATGACTAGTGGGGTATGCCAGGTTAAAATATGACCTCTTTACAGTAAGTGCCGTTTAGCTGCGATGAGTGAAATAAGTTACTCTACTTTATCATGGTCAAGAGCCTTATGGACATGCTTGCTTAACCTCTCTGTGCCTACTGTGTGTGTGTGCGTGTGCGTGTGTGTGTGTGTGTGTGTACATAAGGAATGACCAGGTTGCCACCACTACAGCCCTGCTGTATAGTGGTGAACATAACCTAGGCTGAGGTGGTGTGCAATACCCTAGACTAGCAACTGCTTTTTTTTCACTCTCTGGGTTGTATACTTTCGGCCCCATTCAAGCTACTGTTTTAATACGCTTATCCTCATCCAGGTGTCGATTTATACCTGGCGAGTGATAGCGAGCCACCATATTTTGGATAATGAGTTAGACAACTGGCTAAATGTGTACATTTTTCGATAGAAAAATGTGTCCGGCGAAGCCGGATTTGTCTTAAAACAGTAAGGTGAATGGGTCCGAATGGATACAACCAAGAAAGAGAAAAAATCAGGTCGACCCCCCCTAAATTTATCAAAGAAGCCCTATACAATCTTAGCCGGGATCGAACTTGGACTATACAATTATCGAGTGTTTATTTCTATTCAAAATTCGTTCCCTATCACCATAATCTCCAATTTGGGTATCTCTCTCGCCAGAAAAATGGGAAAACAACAATAACATCTAACATTAGAGGTGTATTCATTTTTTTGGAGTGCCTTTCTTATCAGTAAAGATAGGGAAACCAAATTAAAGTTATGAAATTGGGACACGGCTTTGAGTGTGACTTTACTACACAAGCATTCTACAGGTTTGGTGGTGGATTAGTGGTTAGCAGGTGGACTTGTGTTTTAGTGTCCAAAATTAGCATCAATCCTCCATTACAAGCCCCAATGCACTTGAATACATTTATGTAATATATGATCCTCCCGGGATTTGAACTCGGGATATCACACCCAGAACATAAGCATCTAAACCATTACACCACCAACACAGTTAAAGGCTAAGCACACGATCACGATTAATATCCATTATTACCTTAAAAATGACCTAATAGTTCATATTAGATTCCAGACTCCGATACAGATACCACAGTTCTAGTGTGACATCGGCTCTATACACACCTTACACCCTACCTAAACCTAGTGTCACACGAGCGCTTTTTTTCGGCAATTTTCCATGAGCAAGTATTTTCTCGTATTAGTTCGGGACTTTATCGCACTGGTTTTGGCAACTAAACTGAAGGTTGATTATGTTAGGCGGCTGAATTCCGATAAAGTATAATTTTTGAAGCTTCCAGACCATAATTGCCCGTAACAATTGCTCGAAAAAAGGCTCATTTGACACCAGCTCAACTAATGTATTTTTAGTTTAGTTGTAACTGACGGACTGTGTAGACTCTTAAGATTACAATATTATATTTTGATATTTACGATATTTATTTTTACGAATGGATGAATGTTAAATATTTCATTGATGGAAGTATATTTTTTGACTTAAGATGAACAAAATATGCTTTGGTGCTTTTAGATAGTATATTGGAATGTATTAATGTCAGTTTCATTGTAATAACTAGCTTAAGGGGAGATGGGCCATTTTTGTTGGCCGATTATAATTTATTCCTTTGTTTCTTAGTTCCCTCGCTAGACTTCCATCAAGCTTAGAAAAACACCCCCCACACCCCCCTTCAAGATAAATTTGTACATTTTTCGGTAGAAAAATGTAGGTTCAGGCTCGCTGTCTAGAAAAACGAGCCATCTCCCCTTAAAGATATGCTTCCATTATAACTCTTGCTTTGTTAAAACAAGATGGATTCCAATGAATTTGTTGATGTGTATGTTTGACTTTGTGTCCCAGTTTTGTTATATGTGTTTTTGTTTATTTATTAGTATGCCTTAGTGTGTGTGTGTATTGTGTATACTTTTTTTTCTTTTCCTTTCATTATATTTAAGTTTTACCCTGATAGTGTTCAGAGTGTTTCTTGATACAAATTACACAATACAAATCCGATATGTTTCCCTTTGTTTTATAAAGCCCATGAAATAATAAGTTTTTAGTTGTTAATTTTATTGGCATGGATTGCACAATAAATGATTATAAAGGGGCTTGATTTTTTTTTATTTAGGGTGGGGGGGGGGGGAAGGGGGGGGAAAGGGGGGGGATATTCAGCAAGTCTAACCTGTCGCGTAATTGAACAATCAGAACTATTATTATTATTATTATTATTATTATTGGTATTATTGTTAGTGTTATTATTATTATTATTATTGTTATAATTTAACTATGTATATGATATAAACACCTTATTCCATCATTTATAGAGAAAGTTGTGTCGCCGAACTGGTGTTAACTGTGGTTATTGTATGTGAGCAGAATAAATACTAAAACCTAGACACACATTCATTATCCTACTGTATTATGTGCAGGGAATTCCAAACTATTTGACTTTGTAACTCTGATTTGTGTAGCTTAATTTTGTTGTATTTTAATTTATATATTTTCATGTTTTATTAATATGTTGCGCCTAGACACCTTTCTAGCGTAACCCCCCCCCCCCCCCAAGAAACCCCTTCGAGATAAATTTGTTAATTTTTTCTGTATAAAAGTGTCTCAGTCGAAGGCCTATTACTCATAAATTACACGCTCGCTATCGCTCGTCGGGAGAAAAATCGACACCTAAATGTCACAAAAGGGTCATAACATTAAAAAAGGAAATGTGGCAAAAGACTTAAAAAAGCCAAAATAATGGAGCAATCGTCTTAAAATCTCAAAACTAATTGGGTTAAACATGAGGGAGAAGGGGGTCCAAAAGAAACCATAAACTTCACCTTACGAGGGTCGACCTCTTTGCCTTCGGCCAGGACATATTTCTATAGACAATTGTAATAATATATCTCGAATTGAGGTCTTGGGGGCGTTCTATTTCTTAAGGGGAGATGTGTCGCTTTCCTGGTCCCCCTTCTTCCTCATGCTTATCCCCACTAGGTTTCAGAATTTAAGACGTTCGGCCCATTAGATTGGCGATTTTAAGACTTTTCGCCCCATTTCTTTGTCAATATTAAGTCCTTTCGCGCTATTTAGGTGTCGACTTTGTTTTTCTTGCCAACGATAGTGAGCCTGTCATTTTGGAAGAACCAGCCTTTGGCCGGGACATTTTTCTACCGAAAAATGTACACATTAATCTACAAGGGGAAATCTAAAGGATGTTTGTTTAAAAGTTTGATGAAGGTCTAGCGGGGAAACTAAAAAATAATAATAAATATATGAAATAACCCCCCCCCCCCCCTCCCCTCTTAAATCACTCCCCATCTACTTTTTCTTCTTCCAAAGCCCCCGTGGTCTCTTCGGTGTAAGGTAAACATTGAAGATAAGGCTCCTTCCTCTCTGTAGGCTTGGGTTCTCGTGGCCGTATACAGGAGGGGCATTCTTCTTATGGTGATCCTGGAGGAAGAGAGGAAGGGTTTGTTTTGTAGCTAATTGAAACGATGCTTATCACTCTCAGTAAGTCTTGAACGGTGCGCGCTATCTTCCTTTTAGTCTCTCTCTCTCTCTCTCTCTCTCTCTCTCTCTCTCTCTCTCTCTCTCTCTCTCTCTCTCTCATATATATACTGTATACTGTATTTACTACGTTATCATTGGATGTATGAATTTACCTCTATCTATTCTTCTCTCATTATTTTTCTCTCACGCACACAGCCAGTCACCAACCCGTACACACACACACACACACACCCACACACACACATGCACACACACACATACACAGGCTATCTATCCATGACACAAGCCAGATGCCTGTGAAACAATTTATTTCAATTATACCAGATTCTCCCGTGTCTCTCCCTTCCATCCCCCCCCCCCCCCCCCCAGGGGTGATATGTGTATGTGTGGGTGTGTGGGTGGGTGGGTTGGAGGGAGGGGGGGGGGGAGAGAGTAGAACAAATGTGTGAGTGGGTAGTGTGATAAAGATAACATAGTGTATGTGTGTGTTTATGTGTGTGTGAGAGAGAGAGAGAGGGGGGGAGAGAAAGGTAGATGTGTGAGTGAGTAGTGAGAGAAAGAGAAAAGACTGTGTGTGTGTGAGAGAGAGAGAGAGAGGGGGTGGGGGGGAGAGAAGAGCAGATGTGTGAGTGAGTAGTGAGAGAAAGAGAAAAAACTGTGTGTGTGTGTGTGTGTTTGTGTGTGTGTGTAGAACAGATGTGTCAGTGGGTAGTAGGAGAAAGAACATATATTCTGTAAGTTTGTGTGTGTGTGTATGTGTGTGTGTGAGAGCGAGTGAGAGAGAGAGAGAGAGAAGGGGGGAGGGGAGAGAGAGAGAGAGAGAGAGCGAGCGAGCGAGAGAGAGAGAGAGACCCTATCCAATTATCCAGCTCGTGGTTATGAAGGAAACACGGTGCCCATATGATAATATAATGAAGGGAAAGGAAGGAGATATAACGTAAAGTATACAGTATATCCAACAACTGGGAATTATACCACTTAAAGTATACAGTATATCCAACAACTGGGAATTATACCACTTAAAGTATACAGTATATCCAACAACTGGGAATTATACCACTTAAAGTATACAGTATATCCAACAACTGGGAATTATACCACTTAAAGTATACAGTATATCCAACAACTGGGAATTATACCACTTAAAGTATACAGTATATCCAACAACTGGGAATTATACCACTTAAAGTATACAGTATATCCAACAACTGGGAATTATACCACTTAAAGTATACAGTATATCCAACAACTGGGAATTATACCACTTAAAGTATACAGTATATCCAACAACTGGGAATTATACCACTTAAAGTATACAGTATATCCAACAACTGGGAATTATACCACTTAAAGTATACAGTATATCCAACAACTGGGAATTATACCACTTAAAGTATACAGTATATCCAACAACTGGGAATTATACCACTTAAAGTATACAGTATATCCAACAACTGGGAATTATACCACTTAAAGTATACATTATATCCAACAACTCGGAATTATACCACTTAACGCGAGGTTTTTAGTTTGGTCCCTAGATATCCATCAAGTTTAATATTACACCCCCTTGATTTCAAGATAAATTTGTACATTTTTCGGTAGAAAAATTTCCCGGCTGAAAGCCGGTTCCTCTTAAATTACAGGCTCGCTATCGCTCGCCAGGATAAAATCGACACCTAAATGGCACGAAAGGTCTTAAATTTGACAGAAATGGGTCGAAAGTTCTTAAAATCGTCAAAATAATGGGGCGAACGTCTTATAATTAGAACAGCAATGGGGCTAAACATGAGGGAGAAAGGAGTCAAGAAAAGAATCCCTCAAGTGGATATCTCCCCTTTTTAACAATTACCACCGGTTTATGATTACCGTTAACCCTTTCATTATTTGAGGACGCATATCCTCCTTTATGGGTAAAGGTAGCGCCAACGAACTTGACAATTATCTTGACCCCTTAACTTCTCATAACTCAAAAGGGCCTAGAGCAAACTGGCTGTAAATATCCACACCTATTTCCTGATGGGCTCTTCCCAAATTATACACATGTCAGCTCGATTGCTTTCATTAATTTCGAGTTATGAAAAGTTAAGGGGTCAAGATTATTGTCAAGTTGGTTGGCGCTACCTATAGTTATCAGTAGACACACATACTCAGCTTAGGAAGGACATTTAGGCATCATCGGAGTACAAGCTTTATTCAGAGTTTACAACGGCACCTCGTAGCTATTTTATACTTGGCCTATTGTCTGAAGAGTGTAGAGAGAGGAAAAGGGGTATTGGAGAGAGAGAGGAAGCTGATGGAGTGGCTTTGGCATGTGTGTTATTAGTCTGTATACGTCGTCAAGGTGTCCCTTGACTGAGTGCGAGCATGTGAAACACGCTAGGACGTACTACCACACCCACTAAATATCCGCCTTGGCTGGGATGGAACCCAGGTCAAGCAGATTCACACGTGAGCGTGCTATCCACTCGACTGCCGCGGCTCCAATATTGCAAGGAGAAAGCAATACCATTCATAGACAACTGGATATCCAGTATTCGATAAATGGATAACAATAGAGGTCATGTGCTGTACTTATAACTGTCTTGATGGTGTAATGGTTAGAGCGTGTAAGTTCTGTATGTGATATCCTAGGTTCGAATCCAGGGAGAATCATATGCTTTAATTAATATCATTTTGGGTAGTACTGGGGTTGTTAGATCAACCAAATGTATATGTTGGATAACTATTGTATGAAAGATATAGCATGTTGGCAGCTGTAAGATATAGCATGTTGGCAGCTGTAAGATATAGCATGTTGGCAGCTGTAAGATATAGCATGTTGGCAGCTGTAAGATATAGCATGTTGGCAGCTGTAAGATATAGCATGTTGGCAGCTGTAAGATATAGCATGTTGGCAGCTGTAAGATATAGCATGTTGGCAGCTGAAAGATATAGCATGTTGGCAGCTGTAAGAGAAATATATCAGAAATATGTATACCATGATAGAAAATAACTCACAAAGCCACATACTCGGTATCGGTGGGCTTATAAGTGAAAGTGACAAGCTAAAACAATAAAATCTTTTCTTCTTCTTCTTCTTCTTCTTTCCTTTGTATCTTGTTAATGCATAACAGGGTTCCTGAGCTTAAGAAATATTTTGTGTTAGCCAGAATATTGTAAAATCAAGCATCACTGCACTGAAGGGCTTAAAATCCTTGACCGTCAGGATCCTTTCCTAAGGTGAATAAATTCATCTAAATTTAGCTGGACAAAGTGAAGGATGAAGTCATGGTATTAAAGGAATAATTTAAAATTGTATGACATTAAGCCTTTTCCTGCATAAAATTGCGTATTGTTAGCCATATCAAAAATAAATAAAAAATAAATGCATGTATACAATATATAATTATATATATATATATTATATATCTGTATATATATATATATATATTATATATCTGTATATATATATATACTGTATATATATCCTACTGAAAGAGTTGATGACTAAGCAGAGCAGACCTTCTCGGCATCAGTCTAATAGTATTAGCTTCTAGCATCAGATGTTGCCAAACGTCACAAACCTTTTAAGGGATTATTATTTGTTAGCGTGTCACTTTCTCTTATAAGCCCACCTACACCGACTAAGTGGCTTTGTGAGCTATTTCCTATTATGGTATACGTATTTAGAATGTATCTCTTTTACAACCGCCTACGAGCTATGTCATTCATACAATCGTAATCCAAGACCTTCCCCGTTCTAAAAGAGCTCCCTGGGATATAGAAAGAAGTATAATATAATATAATATACTACAATATATAAAGAAATAGAAAAATTGCTTCCCTGTCATAAATGTTCCCCTGGCATAAACTAAGCTTCCCTGATAGGTCAAATTCGATCCATCTGGCATAATAAAAGAGCTTTGCGGGCATAAAAAAAGCTCACCTGTTCAATCGAACATCACCGGAGCAACATCATTTGTCATAAGAGCGTAACTGATATGGATTATATACCGTAAATAAGTTCATCATCCGTCCTGATCTTTTCTTAAGGGGGTTGACCTGCTTTTTACTCTTTCTTGGTTGTATCCATTCGGCCCCATTCAGTCTACTATTTTAAGACACTTATCCCAATCCAGGTGTCAATTTATTCATGGCGAGCGATAACGAGCCAGCATTTTATGGAGAAATCCGGCTTCGCCAGAGATATTTTTTATCGAAAAATTTAAAAATTTAGCCAGCTATTTAACTCATTATCCAAAATATGGTGGCTCGCTCTCGCTCGCCAGGTATATATCGACACCTGGATGGGGATAAACGTCTTAAAATAGTAGGCTGAATGGGGCCGAATGTGTACAACCCAGAGAGAGAAAAAAAAGCAGATGACCCCCCTTAAACCTGGTCTTACTGGTAGGGTTTTACCGTGCTTAACCCCATTAGTTTTCAGATTTTAAGACGTTTGGACCATTAGTTTGGCGATTGTAATACCCTTCGTCCCATTTCGTTGTCAATTTTAAGACCTTTCATACCATTTAGGTGTCGATTTTTTCCTGGTGAGCGATAGCGAGCCTGTGATTTTGAGAGGCTCCGGCCTTCGGCCTGGACATTTTTCTACCGAAAAATTTACAAAATTATCTTGAAGGAGCGTCTATTTTTTTTATTTTTTTTTATTTTTTTTTTTTTAAAGTTTGATGGAGGTCTAGGGAGGAAAATAGAAAACTAATAAATAAATGAAAAAGTCGACCACAAAGTGAACCATCAACCATCCCCCCTAAAAAAGGTATAACTCACGAACGTTTGGGCAAGCCCCGACGCCTTCATCTCCTCCTCCAGTTTCCTTCCCCACCTCCCACTACTTCCTTCATCCCTTCCCTTGCTTCCAGGGATCACAGTAATCACACGTATTACTTGTCTATATTCATATCATGTCGTAAATCTTTGAATTTTTAAGGGGAAGGGTTTCTTTTTTTGGTCGATTATTTCATATATAACATTAATCATCCATTACAAACCCCAATGTACTTGAATAAACTAATGAAAGCATGTATTATTTTGTTTTAGTTTCCTCCCTAGACCTCCCTAGGTTGGATAGAGTTGGGTTAGCTTACATTAGGTTTGTTTGGGTTAGCATAGGTCAAGCTAGGTTGGATAGATTTGGGTTAGCTTACATTAGGTTTGTTTGGGTTAGCATAGGTCAAGCTAGGTTGGATAGAGTTGGGTTAGCTTACATTAGGTTTGTTTTGGTTAGCATAGGTCAAGCTAGGTTGGATAGAGTTGGGTTAGCTTACATTAGGTTTGTTTTGGTTAGCATAGGTCAAGCTAGGTTGGATAGAGTTGGGTTAGCTTACATTAGGTTTGTTTTGGTTAGCATAGGTCAAGCTAGGTTGGATAGATTTGGGTTAACTTACATTAGGTTTGTTTTGGTTAGCATAGGTCAAGCTAGGTTGGATAGAGTTGGGTTAGCTTACATTAGGTTTGTTTTGGTTAGCATAGGTCAAGCTAGGTTGGATAGAGTTGGGTTAGCTTACATTAGGTTTGTTTTGGTTAGCATAGGTCAAGCTAGGTTGGATAGAGTTGGGTTAGCTTACATTAGGTTTGTTTGGGTTAGCATAGGTCAAGTTAGGTTGGATAGATTTGGGTTAGCTTACATTAGGTTTGTTTGGGTTCGGAGATTAAGGTCATTGTGGTTGTGGCCGTTCTGGTCAAACCTGTCTAGGAGTGTGGCCGCATTGATTAAGGGGAGGTTTTTGTTTTATTTATCTGGACCCCTTCTCCCTCAAGTTTAGCCCCATTAGGTTTGAAATTTTAAGACCTTCGTCCTATTAGTTTAGCAACGTTAGACCTTTCGCCCCATTTCTTTGTCAATAATAAGGCTTTTCGTGCCACTTAGTTATCGATATTTTCCTGGCGAGCGATAACAAGCCTGTAATTTAGGAAGAATCGACCTTTGGTAGGGACATCTTTCTCCCGAAAAATTTACAAATTGATCTCGAAGTGGGTATTTTTGTAAAGCTTGATGGGGGTCTAGGGAGCAAGCTAAACATATCTCCTTAAAACCGTCAAGGAGTGTGGCCGATTTGAAATGCAACCCCACAACTACCGCATCGCAATCCGTCAATCACCGCTTTATGTCCCGATTCTCCGTAACAGAGCGGGCCGAATTGCAGATTACAGGCCAGCGTAGTGTAGTGATCGTCGGCGATATTGTCCTGGTCGCCAGTTGGTTTTATGTAGCTCATTTCTGGCCAGTCGGACATATGGCTCCATCATCTCTCGTCTGATTGCATACTATTGTTGATTATTTCTATTATTACTATCTGATTATTTCCGTTCATTTGTTTCTATTGATAGCTTATAATATCTATATAGACATTATTTGATTAGTATCTGATTATTTCCGTTCATTTGTTTCTATTGATAGCTTATAATATCTATATAGACATTATTTGATTAGTATCTGATTATTTCCGTTCATTTGTTTCTATTGATTGGTTATATTCACATAGACATGGAATATGTTGGTATAAATTTGACTAGGCTACAGTTGGTTAGTGTATATATTTCTCCTACATAAGATTTGTATACTTTAGTTGCTTATCAGATCTTCTTACAGTATACCTGTATACCCACTATCATATCATGGTTTTGTATAATTCTAAATATATGATATAAACATGCACCTTTTTACTACTGCAATAAAAATTTTGAATTTGAATTTAAACTTGAATTCGATCGACGTGTTACATTTATATTGGCATAGAATAATTTGATGTAATTTTAACTAGATTTAGTTACGCTACACCAGGTTGACTGGTACGTGGTACCATCTGTGTGTATAGTCAGACGTGAGTTGTAGAAAAATACCTGGTGTCCTGCTCGGCTCTAGGGTGTGACAAATATGGAAGTTCGGGATCGTCTGAGGAAATGACAAGAGCTTCGGGGGATTTTTTTTTTTTTTTTTTTATCTAGCGGGGAAGGCTAGGGTGAGGAGTTTGCTGAGGGGTCACTGACAGACTCTGATATCTTTCCCCTGTCTGTCTGTCTGTATTTCTGTCTGTCTAGTGTTATTATAAAGAGGGTTAGTGTAGAGAGATAGGTGGGTTAGTCAAGGAAGAGTTACATAGAGTTACATTGGTGCACAGACCACACAGACCACATGGCACAAATGAGGTGATCCGGTCTGAAAAGGTGAACCATATTTAGCAGGAAGGAAAGAAAGAACAGTTTATTTCACTTTTAATCTCTCTCTCTCTCTCTCTCTCTCTCTCTCTCTCTCTCTCTCTCTCTCTCTCTCTCTCTCTCTCTCTCTCTCTCTCTCTATCCATCCATCCATCCATCCATCCATCCATCCATCCATCCATCCATCCATCCATCCATCCATCCATCCATCCATCTATCTATCTATCTACCTATCTATCTATCTTTCTATCTCGAGCAAGCGAGCGAGCAAGCTAGCGAAAATATCTGCTATATCATACAGAGATCCAATATATGCCTATCATAAATATGGTCTGTGTGAGGACTAAACATCAATGTCTAACAATTGGCAATATACTTTGGAACGAATTTGTTCTTCCTTGCCTTAAATCAAAATATAATATAGAGGTGGACAAAGTTAAATCCATCCCGTTTATGAATAAGTGCACACAATATCATCAGTTCCCGTATAAGTGAAGTAGCAGACCCTATCAACCACTAAATATTAACAGTACCGCCTTAACCCTTTGAGTACCAGCGACGTGTGTTATATTTCATTCTAACTATATTGAGCCGATATTATGTAGTTTAGGAAGGATCTGTGGTAGTTAAAAAAGTTGGTTGGGGTAGTTTGAAGCCTTATTATTGCTAGATGTCCTTCCTAAGCTGAATTTAATCGTCTCATAGTTGCCAAAATATGATGAAAAAGACATCCCTGGTATTGGACGGGTTAAGGGGGCCCACCTAGCTTTTTTTCTCTTTCTCTCCCTCTCTCTTTGGCTTGTATCCATTCGGCCCCATTCAGCCTACTGTTTTAAGACTTTTACCCCTATCTAGGTGTCAATATTTTCCTGGCGAGCGGTAGCGAGC
>CM064520.1:17203816-17308816 GCA_032716605.1 Paralithodes platypus | reverse complement strand
CCCCACCTACTCACCCATACCTCTACCAGCATTCACCCTACTCACCCATACCCTCTACCACCCCACCCTACTCACCCATGCCCTCTTCAACCTTCCTCCAAGACACCCTTCTCTTTTTATCCGTCTTCCAAAACCTTACTTTTTCCCTACCTTTTAGAGTGGTCTGACTGGCAGGTTGTTCCCGAGGGCATTTTGTAGGCTAGGAGGACATTAGTTGAATGTGCTTCCTTCTATTTCTTCTTCCTCTTCTTTTTCTCTCTCTCTCTCTCTCTCTCTCTCTCTCTCTCTCTCTCTCTCTCAGTATGTCTGTCAGTTGGTATATATATATATATATATATATATATATATATATATATATACATATACTTACTTTTTTTGTATGTGCCCAAAGGAGACAAAAGGCAAAAGGTGCATGTAACAAGTGTCACACAAAGGTTGAAAGAGTGATAATAGATCCAATATCAAGGTGCATTATAGGTAATTTAGGTGTGTTGGAAAGAAGTGTGGTGTGCTTCTTAACCCCTTCTATACCGGCGACGTCTTTTTACTCTATTCTGGCTACTCATAGATTATTTTATTCAGTTTTAAACGGACCTCCAACAATTCTCGCTACCAAGAATACACTTGAAACCTCTGGTGGACGCTTCTGAACTAGTGCCAGAACTACGACTGTTGACATAAACAATATTTAACACCTAGGACATGTAGGCTACAGTTTATCATGATTTCTTGTGATTATACTTGCTTTTATTATACAGTATACGACTACACTAAATCCTTATACAGTATATGACTACACTAAATCCTTATACAGTATAAGACTACACTAAATCCTTATACAGTATATGACTACACTAAATCCTTATACAGTATATGACTACACTAAATCCTTATACAGTATATGACTACACTAAATCCTTATACAGTATAGACTACACTAAATCCTTATACAGTATATGACTACACTAAATCCTTATACAGTATATGACTACACTAAATCCTTATACAGTATATGACTACACTAAATCCTTATACAGTATATGACTACACTAAATCCTTATACAGTATATGACTACACTAAATCCTTATACAGTATAGACTACACTAAATCCTTATACAGTATATGACTACACTAAATCCTATAAGTATGACTACACTAAATCCTTATACAGTATAAGACTACAAATCCTTATACAGTATATGACTACACTAAATCCTTATACAGTATATGACTACACTAATTATACATATGACTACACTAAATCCTTATACAGTATATGACTACACTAAATCCTTATACAGTATATGACTACACTAAATCCTTATACAGTATATGACTACACTAAATCCTTATACAGTATATGACTACACTAAATCCTTATACAGTATAGTAGTCATGGGAATGTTCATATGCAGCTGATAATGACTACAAACATAATTATAAGCCGATTAATTATCATAACAAAAAGGCTCGAAAATGCTTGCTGACTTTGTATTGTAAATATACGTTATATATTGGTATGGGTGACTTTAAAATATAATAAACAACAGTATGCATAGGCTATAATATGTGTCAGCTACAGATATTTCGAAAGACCGCTTATACTAAAGAATTGTTGAAAGAGAGAGAGGGTGTAGAGATCCGTGATGTATACAGTTCCCATGATGCACCGCGGTAAACATTGCTTACAGCGCCTCTGTCGGCCACTTTGGGAATGTGTTGGTAGGGAGAATTAACAGGCTTCGAACTATCTCACGTAACCATATTTACTACCACAGATCCTTCTAAAACTACACACAATCGTCTAAATATAGCTAAAATAAAATTGAAAATACGTCGCCGGTACAGAAGGGGTTAAGGGGGGGTGACCTGCTTTTTTATGTTTCTTGGTTGTATCCATTCGGCCCCATTCAGCCTACTGTTTTAAGACATATCCCCATTCAGGTGTTGATTTTTTCCTGGCGAGCAATAGCGAGCCAGCATTTTTTGGAGAAATCCGTCTTCGCCGGAGAAACTTTTCTAACGAAAAATGTAGAAAATTTAGCCAGTTGTCTAACTCATTATCCAAAACAGGGTGGCTCGCTACCGCTCGCCAGGTATAAATAGACACTTGGATGGGGATAAACGTCTTAAAGCAGTAGGCTGAATGGGGCCGAATGGATACAACCCCGAGAGAGCAAAAAAGCTGGTCACCCCCTTAAGTGTAGTGAAATGAATATGAGAAGTGTTGTGAGAGTTAATGTATTACTTTATGTGTAGGTTAGGCACAAATATAAACAGTGGGGGAAGCCAGGCAAATGAAACAAAAGTTCCAGCATATCCTTATAACATTCATATGTGGCCTCCCCTTGGTAGCCTACTGGCCTGCTCGATTGGTGTCTACAATCTCCCCATCTACACACACATAGACATACACACACACACACACACACACACATATACAATCAGTATACACCGGTATATATATACTGTATATGTACAGTATATACTGTATATATATATATACAGTATATATATATATATATATATATATATATATATATATATATATATATATATATATATATATATATATATATATATATATATGAGGCAGAGAGAGAGTCTATTATACGTATTGATATTTACGTCATGTTCTCATTGTATTCGACGTTTTCGACATGCAATTTAAGGATTAAAAGAAAATATTAGTCAATATATGATTAAACAGTACACACACATACACACACACACACACACACACACGCACAAACACACACACACACACACACACACACACACACACATGCTCACACACACACACACACACACAAACGCACGCACACACACACACGCACACACACACACACACACACAGCCCGTAGCCTAGTAGGTAGAGCTCTCGTCTCAAACACGAGGGGTCGGGGGTTCAATCCCCGGCCGGGCGGAGACAAATTGGGCTTGTCTCCTTTCATGTGTTAGCCTCAGTTCACCTAACTGTAAATAGGTACCTGGAATAAGTGGACGACGTTGTGACGTCCCATCTGGGGTTGGCAAAAATGGTAAAAGGCGAGATGGGTATCATATGGTTCACCTAAGCTGATGGCTACCTAAGCCTTCGGGCGAGACGGTACCGTCTATAGTGAGAATGGTACCATACAGATCCACCCTAAGCCTTCGTTTCCGATGTCGCCAATTGGCTAAATACAGACTACACACACATCCACAGCCATTCCAACAGTACATAAACACTTAACATGCATTTCACGCAATACATTCCCAGTTAAGGAGGCGCGATAATAATGAGCTTAGCTCGCATTGCGTGGATTCCCCTTGACGAACAAGTAACTGAGTAACTGAGTAACTGAGTAACACACGCACAAACACACACACACACACACACACACACACACACACACACACACACACACCTCCCCGTGGCTTAACTGATAGCGCGTCTGGCTCACAACCAGACTGTCCCGGGTTCGAGACCCGGGCGGGGAAGAGACATTTGGGCAAGTCTCCTAACGGTGTAGCCTCTGTTCACCTAGCAGTATAAATAGGAACCTGGTATAAGTGGACGAAGTTGTGACGTCCCATCTGGGGTTGGTGATCGGTTACTAGGTGAGATGGGTATCGTACTGGTCAACCTAAGCTACTGGTCAACCTAAGCCTTCGGGTGAGACTGGTACCGTAGTGAGAAGGGTACCGTACAGATTAACCCTAAGCCTTCGTTTCCAGATGTCGCCAATTGGATATAGTACAGACTACACACACATCCACAGCCATTCCAACGATACATACACACTTAACATGCATTTCACGCAATACATTCCCAGTTAAGGAGGCGCGATAATAATGAGCTTAGCTCGCATTGCGTGGATTCCCCTTGACGAACAAGCAAGTGAATACACATGCTCACAAATCTAAAAAAAAATGTAATCTCTGACTTTACATATACAAACACTAAGAAACCTTAACAAACATATGGTGGATATGTGCCAATAACAGAAGTGCTTACATACTAAACCTCTCTCTCTCTCTCTCTCTCTCTCTCTCTCTCTCTCTCTCTCTCTCTCACTCTCACTCTCTCTCTCTCTCTCACACGTAAGCAAACACCCACCCACACTCCAACCAATGTATTCACAACCACGCTCTAACACAGACTCACCAGATTACCAAGAAGATCGTAGTAGAGAATTATAAAGCAACGTTAATTAAGGAGATAGTACTCGCTTTTTATGGACACCCTTCTCCCTCATGTTTACCATATTTGGTTTGAGGTGTTAAGACGTCCGTTTCGTTAGTTTGGCGATTTTGAGACATTTCGCCTCATTTTTGTGTCAATATTAAGACCTTTCGTGCCCTATAGGTGTCGATTTTTTCCTGGCGAGCGATAGCGAGCCTTAAAATTTAGAAGGAACCAGCTCTCGGCCGGAACATTTTTCTACCGAAAAATGTACAAATGTATCTTGAAAGGGGGTCTAAGGGGTGTTTTTCTAAGCTTGATGGAGGTCTAGCGAGGAAACTCAAAAATAAATAAATCAATAAATATATAGACCAAACACCAAACACTATACCCCCTTAAATATTTATATATTTCACCACATGTGAGTTTCAGGTGATAGGGAAATTGAAGCCGTAAACATCGACATTGAACAAAAATGCAATGCTAATATAGATTTCTGATGGATAGAAAGTATGATTGATTTGGTTTTATGCCTTTATTAATCTACTGCACCCGTTATATTTTAGTTGTCAATTCTGCTAAATATCGATACATATAGCTCCAAGTTCCTTATAGCCTGACATTTGTAAGTGGTCAATTAATCTAGTGTACTGCATATAACACTGGCATTTGTTTTGATAAAGTAACACTGGATACCTGGCAGAAAATATGGTCATAAGTTATGGTATCTTTTCTATCACTTCTAATGAGAATATTTATTAATTAATGTCACATGATCCCTAAAATCCGATCGATATATATATATATCTAATTTAATGATAATATCGGACAGGTTAGGAGAGAGATAGGCCTGACTAGGATTCGAACACACTCATTGAGGTATGTATGTGCGTATCCGCTCATGATTTTAGGGATTCATGCGACATTAATTAGTATTATTTACCGACATTAACCGGTATTTAAAGTTAGGTATTACATAAACAGTATAAATGAGCCCTCTCGTGTTCCTAAGATGAGGTAAACTGAACCCTCGCGTGATAACCCGGTATAGAAGGGACTTGTACCGGTAGATGTGTGGGTGATAACAGGTGGAAATATGTATGTACAGTAGGGGAAAGGTATGTGTGTGTGTGTGTGTGTGCGTGTGTGCGTGTGTGTGTGATCTGTAGGGCGGTATATGTGTGTTGATAATAGTTGATGGTAGATAAGTGAGTGAAAATATTTACACTCGGATACCATAGACATAAATATTCGTGGACTTAACATATTTAAATTTATGGAAGTAGAGTACGGTATATCTCTGGAAGCGAATTTATGTATATCATTTATTTGTACATCAACTACAACACAATAGATACTCATTATTGAAAAGCAAGTTCTACCCTAAATCAATCCAAATAGTTATAACTGCCTAAAGACAAACATAGGGGGTCCACGAATTATTGTGAGGTGGCTGGAGATTATAGTATCCGAATATACCAGGTTTAAGGGAGCCCAGACGGTATTGTGCAGCATAATTTACTGGTTCGGTACAATGGTTTAAGGAGGGGGTTTAGTTTGCTCTCTAAACCTCTATCAAACTTAAACAAAACACCCACAAGACCCCTCTTCGATATAAATTTGTAAATTTTTCGGTAGAAAAATGTACCGGCCGAAGGCCGATTTCTCTTCAAATACAGGCTCGCTATCGCTCGCCAGGAAAAAAATCGACACCTAAATGGCAAGAAAGGTCTTAATATTGGCAAAGAAAATGGGCAAAAGGTAGGAAAATCGCCAAACTAATGGGGCGAATGTCTTGAAATCCCATAACTAAACATGAGGGAGGAGGACTCGAAAAACCAACTGCCTCCCCTTAATTTTCTCCAACTGTACCTCGCAGCCAGTAGATACCTGATGATAGAAGGAGTTGATAATGGGGAGATAGGTGTTGTTAGATAAGCAGGGAGGCGGAGGACAGGGTTACCATATCAAATCCGCTTGATAGTAAATATATGCCGAAAATCCCTAGAATACTACCACAATCTCTACAATATCGCTCAAAAATTGCTCAAAACTCCAGAATATTGCTAGAATTAACGTCGCTAGATGTAAAAATTTGCCTCTAGATGGAAGTAATTAATTGAATACCTCTAGATCTAGCGGGAAAGTAGCTAAATTGGCAACACTGGCAGGGGGAATAGATACTTTGAAATTGGCAACACTGGCAGGGGGAATAGATACTTTGAAATTGGCAACAGTGGCAGGGGGAATAGATACTTTGAAATTCGCCCTAGTATTCTGCTACAGAGAGGCTGGCTCGCTTACCTTTTCACAGACATGTACAGTCGCGCTAATAAATGATGTCGCGGCATCAATTATGTTTTGATCAATAATTGGTATCAGCAATATCTAAACTTAATTTCTTCAAATCGAGTGAAATATACAACCATGTTCCTACACTTACCCCCCCTATTCAACATCTGACAGACATTAATACAGTACAGAGGGAGCCGAATGTAATGACAGCTGGGACATGACTTATTAGAGCGACTGTACAGTCACTTATAAAAGTTTGCGGACCATCTATGTTTTTCTTTAGACAATCATACATTTTTGGATTTATTTTTTGGGTGGAACTAGCTTGTCAATAGAGTGTATATTATATTAGTCCATGAGCCAAGACCCGAATTTTGGGATATCGGTACCACCCGGGGTGACTAATTCTCTTAGGTGTTTTTAGCTTACTACATGTCTCTAGTTTATGTTTTGATATGATAGCCCTTGCACATTGGTAGCTTAATGGTCGTTATCACTTCTTGAATAGACATACCCTACCGAAAATTCCGAAATTTTTTAAAATGTCAAATTTGGGGACAGGAATGCCTAAATGTCAACAAAATGCATATAGTAATTGTCACATTTAATACAAGTCCTGTAAATACACACTAAGCATGCCATGGGCTTGTACATACTATTATGGCAAATTACTACTCCTAAATATCATCTACGTCAGACTCGGAATCTGACTGTTGTGCCACCGGCTCTTCTTCAATAGCCTTGTTCTGACATGTCTGTAACCTGCACATGTCCGTGCATTTTAGACCATTGCTGAGGCAAGTACACTTAGGGAGTTCGCATGACCGCACACACTTGCAAGACAGTAGCTGCATAACAGCATCTGGTGCTGGTGAGCCTCGCATCCAGTTGACGGCAAGCTTACCGTCCTCATCTGTCATCCAACCGAAGTCTGTTGGGTTCGCAACAAATGGCTGGCTCTGAAGACTTCTCCTCCAGATCGCAGCCTGGTAGTTTGCACGCAGTGCATGCATGAAGAGGCAGTCCTCACAAGGAGGGAGTTGACTTGACTCTACCTCTCCACGTCTTGCACAGAACAGCTCATACCGAAGCTTGTTTACCTTAGTTGTGTGGGTAGATGGTAGGTACATGTGGCAGGTGATTTCCTGTAGCTTCTCAAAGAGTTCAGGAGACACTTCCCATGAGCGTCCAAGTTCGTGAAAAAGCATGCTGGTATGTCTTGTCCATCTTCACCTGCTTGAGTGTCGTCATCTTCCCTCGGCCAGCGAATGCACTGACGGTATCACAGCCTGTAAAGGCATGCATACCAATCAATGAATCACACACGCTGCCTCCCAGTGTGCGGCTCAGTGTGGTGATATCCAGGAATCTTGTCCGGTTCTTCGTCCCGCACTTCTGGAACAGATGGGATGGGATCTTGTGGCACATGCCAAGACACAACACCATGACGTCTGTATCTTCTGCAGTGATGATGACAGACTTGTTCCCAGATTCTGCTGCATGAAGTGCATGGAGAAGAAGGCGTGTGTCTGCTTCTTCTTGAGTTGACTTAAGCTCAGGAGCCTCTTCCCACTGCTCTTTGGTGATCTTGAAGCAGCGCTGCTCACATGTGACATACAGCTCCTTGTCCTTGAGCTTCTCCCTGTGCTGTGGTGCCTTCCATTCTTCTACCAAGAACTTGATAAGACTTGCCTTGTTGGAGGAACTACCGAGTAACTTTCTCCACTGCTGGATGTTGTGCCCAGGTTGAATGTTCTTGAAATGAATTCCTGTGCCTGCACTTCTTTTGGCTCGTTCTGCATCCTTGATGGATGTCTCCTTGTAGATATCAAACACAACATCAATGCGCCTGCTCTTAGCACCTTCATGAACAGCGTGACTCAGTGCTGTACCTGCAAGCTGTGAAAAAGTTTTGTCGTTTCCCTTCAGTTTGTGGACCAGGCTCATCCCATCAATTATGGTAGCAGAGGGCTCGGGTATCACTTCTGCAGGAGAAACATTCCTCTCTAACTCCTTTGCGAGGGCAGCCTTGTTGGTCTTGCGGAGAGACCCATCACCGCTGGCAAGTGCCCAAGGCAAAGGCCCCAGGGGATGAGCCAAGACATCACTCATTTTGAGCTTTCTGTTCTCGGCAACAAGGATCATCTGGCCAAATAGGTTCCTGTCAGCCTTTAAGATAACCTCCTTGGCATGGTCTTGTGAGCGTGGCTTCATTCTGATGTTAGTGAACGTTCTCAGTTTCGTCTTCGTCATCGTGTCATGAAACTGTATAGTTGGCGTATCGATCTCCAGGCGCTCTTCCTTGAAGGCTTGATATGCATCCTCTCCTATTCTGTAGGCCCCTAGAAGGTCTTTGACAACTTCTGGTGGTGCCATAGTCGCAGTTGACAAACTGACAAGATCTTCTTGCTCTGCGTTGAAGGGGTTCAACCAGCTGGTCTCCATCAGTTGAACTAAAGATTGGACATCGGCCTCATCTCTTCTAATCCTGGGCATCTGTAGGTCTGGGTGGCTGAAGTCAGTATACTTTTGGCCTACTACCATAGTCCTGAGCTGCCTTAAGTACCTGCTGCGATACTCCGATGTCAGGTAGTACCTGGCGACAGCTCCGCCTTTCAGGCTGAAGCCTTTTGTGCCCCCTGGTGTCTGGGTGTCTTTGTTGATCGTCTCTTCGATTGTCTGGTCCACAGGGATCCGTCCAAAGGGATTCTTGCTACCGATCTGGACCGAAAAGCCACCTTGCATGAAGTGTTCATGGACCTCTGGGTGTTCAATGGGCAGTCGAGACATCAAGGCATAGTAGTAGGTTAGGAAACCGGGCATAGTTCACTTTGTCATAGGCAAAACACCACGGTATCATCTGTCGGATTGCTCCTAGGTGGAGCATCCAGTTGCCTTCTCTGGAGGCTCGAATTAAGTCCAGCATGATCTCAACCATGTCCAGGTATGACATCCAGAATGCTGAGAGGTTGTGTTCATCTCTGAGGGTCTCAAGATAAACTTGGAAAAGCTTCATGATATGTGTGCATGATTCACTCTCCATCAGCTCTTGAAAGAGTCCCTGAGACACATTGCTGTGAAAGCTGTTGATGTCCTTCAGTGTTTCATCTAGATGGTGTATGTCCCTTGAATGGTTTTCTTCTAGCCATGAAAGGAAGCCTTTCCATGCAAGCCTCATCAGTGCTTCATACACGAGCTTGTGTAGTCTCACTGCTCTGTTGTACCTCTTGCCGTTCATCACTCCTGACACTGATCCTTCTGCGATGATACCTGATTCCACACACAGATCTCTAAGACCTGCATCTTGAAACCTCTTTCCTATGGTGGAGATGAGATTACAGATTGTGTGGAAGACGCCCATCCTGATGATAATGTTCTTGAACTTCTCTTGTTTTCCAGATAACTTCGGCAGCTTTGGCATAGAGTGCTTGATCAAACACGCACACAATCTTGTTAAGCTGTAAGGACTGCATGATAGCATGCGTTTGTTCCAAGATTTCATTAACGGTGGACATTTCTGTTGCGGGAGCATTGATAGTGGGCAGGTAGCTTACAGTGTCCTGAACCACTGCAATGTCTCTGCGCATTTTGATGTTGAACCCAGTCCAACTGCTGATGGACTGGTCCTCATGGTCTGACATTCGAGTAAGAAGCCAGATATGGTTCTTTGTCTTTGAATCCTGGACTTCCTTGGTAGTGTCGACATACGCAGTCTCAATCCTAGGTGGCCCTGCCCGCCGCCCAACATTGTATATTGGCAGCATTGATGATGTCTGAGTGATGCTTCTTATCTTGGACTTGGTAATCTCTGGCAGGACTTTCTCTGGCACAGAGCCTGCAACCTTGGACTGGACAGCAATGCCATTGACTCTATGAGAAGTACCTGCTCCACTTAGGGTCTCTTCAAGTCGGTCAATGTTATCCCAGGCCAGGGTTGTGAACACACCAGGGTAGATGTTTGCTGGCAGTGGAATGTCATCCTTTGAGCATTCCAGCTTCTGGATACAAAGGGCTGTATCGATCTCCTCAAACATTGAGTAAGACACACAGTGACCAAGACGATTCAGAGTTCGGATCAGTTCTGTGTTTCCTGTCAAAGGACTTTACAGCATTGGTCAGCAGTACGTGCTTGGGTGGTTTTGTCTTGCCACTGGTAACAGCAAAGACCAAGTCACTGCCAAAGGAAGTGGCAAGACGTTGAGCTCTTTCAGAGGGAGTTTCACACTCACACTCTCCTGTCAGCAGGGTGTGCAGGAATTGAGTGACTGCTGCAGGAATGACATTCTGATCTGTATCGGGAGGCCATGGCTGACTCACATCTTGTTTATTGATCTCATTCCTCAGCTGCATTCCTGCTTTGGTTAAGACATCTTCAGAGTTAGCTGCTCTTGCTTCTTGCAGGTCTTTTGCCATTTTGTGTGCTTGCCGGGCAAGGTCGTCCATTGAGAGGCTGCGTGGATAGATTAGAAGCTTTCCTTTCTCATCTGGGACAAAGCGTAGTGATTCTCCAAACTCGGTTTCAATCTTTCGGCGAACATGTTTCTTTGTCGCTGGTTTCAGTTGGATAATACCACGGGACATCATGGATCTCTCAAGCCTAGATGTGAGGTTTGTCATAGGCAGTACCTCTGGGTTGGGGAATAATTTGGTCCTTATATACAAGCAGAGTTCCTCGAGGGCTTCTGTCTCAACCTCTTCGTAGCGTGCTTCCTCGCTTTCTTCTTGATTTTCACCTGCACCCGACCTGGCGGCCGCTGGGAAATCATCTTTTGTAAAGAGTTTGTAGCACGACTTGTGGTAGTGACCCTCTGCAGCAACAAGGTCTCTGCTAACTAAACCAAGGATTCTCTGGTTGAGTTTCCTTATTGCTGCTCTGCGAATCTTCTCATCTGCTCGTAGCTCAACACACTGTATGAGTGGCTCCCTTGTCTTTGTTGTTTTTATGTACTTGCTTGACTTCTCGCAGAAGATACATACTTTGGCATACACCCTGCTAGTACTAGGGGCATCCCTTGATGCCCTCCTCCTGGGGTCGACGCTTGCTGATTCTATCTTGACACCCTTGGCAAGGATAGAATCCAGTGACTTCTTCATTGTAAAGAGACTACGACATTTACGGTGATAATGTATGTGTGGTATTCCTCCTTCTTCAAGGCCCTTGGCTGCTTCCAGGACTGGATCATGCTGCCTGATTTCTGCAGCCCTGAGCAATGTGTTCCAGGAGTCCAAATCCTGTGGTGACACCAGAGCATCGCTGTCATCATCAGAGCAGTGGATGATACAGTCGATCCGTGCTCTCTTCCTCGCAGATGGTTCCATCCTGCCGTCAAAACAGTCGACACACACACCTGCAAAAAATATCACCATTAAACCATGAAACAAACAAACACATTACATGGAAACCACTCTACATATGTTTGCTCCTTCCAATAATAAATTATCCCCAAAATATAACAAAAAATCCCCAAATATGAAATAAACCCCTAAATATGGAGAAACTTGAAATACACATCGGAATAATTCTTGTAGAGAATCAAATAAGCTACAAGAGCTGTTAGAATATATTTTTCAATGTTCCCCATATTTAAGGATTTATTCTAGATTTAGAGGAAAATACCCAAAATATAGAGTATATTCCGAAATATGAGGGAATTTGAAAAATACCTAGGAACAACTCTGGTAGAGAATATAATTCTACATAGGTGTTCAAAGTTTCGCGATGATTGTGTGATGGATTTTAAAGAAAATGAGGAAAACGCCGAGCGTCACGCTAAAAATCTTTATTTTTGGGTAGCGCCCCTATTGCATCAAAAAAATTAGACTAAGCTACCAGTGCGAGAAGGCTATCATATCTTAATGTACTTACAGTCACTCTATAAACATTTTAGTACCATTCGTGTTTAGTCACCCCAGGTGGTACCGATATCTGGCCTGGCTCATGGACTATATACTGTAGTGTTGTACTCGCTGTATAAGAAATATTATTCACACATTTGTTTCCAGAAATACAGCATACATCCGTAATTAGAAAATAGTTGATAAGTGATGTATTTTGAAGATGAGACAATTTACTCCAATAGTCCTCATTGGCTCCCAGTCATTGTTAAAGGGAATAGGGTTTATTTTTTAGGTCTATTTATTTATTTATGTTGTGTGTGTGTATGTGTGTGTGTGTGTGTGTGTATAATAATAATAATAATAATAATAAACGGTTTATTAAAGAATGGCAGCCTCATGAGCTGAAAATACACATTTTACAATTTAG
The DNA here is from genome assembly GCA_032716605.1 of Paralithodes platypus. Lineage (NCBI taxonomy): Eukaryota > Metazoa > Arthropoda > Malacostraca > Decapoda > Lithodidae > Paralithodes > Paralithodes platypus. The sequence continues at coordinate 17,296,087 of CM064520.1, read as the reverse complement.
TGGATGAACATGAGATGTACAGATATGAGGATGGTAAGCTTAGTTTACAAACAAAATAAATAAATACAATAATGATGCATGTGCAGAATACAAATTATCATAAAATAACCATGAGAGTAAGTGATATACAGTACATTTACACATTTATTAACTTACTCATATACAGAACATACGTATATACACGTACGTGCGCACATACATATACATACATAGGAACATAAGAACATGCAGTAAGTGTGCACATGTCCGTATACACAAACGCTCACGTATGCACACAGACATACATACATACAGAAACTGTTTTGGTAAGTGAGGTAAAGAGGGTGCGGGTACTACAATGGGAGGTTAATCCTCGGTAGTGCAGGTGTGTGTGTGTGTGTGTGTGTGTGTGTGTGTGTGTGTGTGTGTGTGTGTGTGTGTGAGACAGAAGGCGAAATATGGAAGAGCTGGGCGTTTTATTGTTAAGGGTGGAAATACATGGATGAAGATACGCGAACACTTAATAATAGATAATGCTTATGCATAGATTTATAATCAGAAGTTGCGCTAGTGAGCAATATGTTCTCGCTCATATGTACGTATATTTACATACATATGTGCATATGACCATATAAATATAAATACACGTACAGTACATATATATATTATATACCTTATATTCTCAACCGGGCTCGAACCATTGACAGCACGTACACACAGACATACATATACATAAAGTATGTGTGTGTGTGTGTGTGTGTATGTGCGCGCGTGTGTGTGTGTGTAAGTGTGTAAGCATATTGAATATATGATGACGAAGTTGATACTGAAATTTATCCCTAGGATAGTAAGACTTTCAACAATAATGATATAAAACAAAACAATCCAAAGCTTCTCAAATATATGAGATAAATTGAAGATATTATTAACTTTAAACGGTGCTGAATTATTATGCCTACAACGATTAACAAAATAAATAATAGTTCAGATATACACATACACATACTATTGAGGCTTGCTAAAAGAATGGCAGAGAATTATATGAAGACAACAAATAACAACAATATATACTTCAAGCTTTCATCAAGGATAAACAACGATAAGAAATTGAATTAAAAAGATACCAATCTAGACAAATACATTGATCGAGAGACCCTAAATGTTCATGGTATATTCCAATATAGTTACTATTATGACAACTATACAATGTAAATAGAAAAACAGTGCAACGATAAAAACAGAGCATAAGTATAAACATTTTATATATATATATATATATATATATATATATATATATATAAAGGAAATTCACAAAATAGTATGAACAAGTCAACATAAATTCCAAACTTTCACCGAGTTGACATTCGGGAAGAACGGGACTTTTAAATATGGATGTGTAGAGGGTGGAGTGTGGTAGGTGTGTGTGTGTGTGTGTGTGTGTGTGTGTGTGTATGCAGGAATTTGAAAGGTGTGTTCATATGTGACGGCTGTTTAGGTGAGTGTGTATTCGGTTGTCAATATTAAATGTTTGAAAAATTGTGAGTGTACATGTGCGTGTGTCTGTGTAAGTGTACACGTGGATGTGTGCGTTTGTGTGTGAGTCTGTATGTGTATGTGTGTATGTGTGTGTGTGTGGGTGTGTGTGCGTGACATATGTGTGTAGGCGTGTTTATCCCCGCCCTTGACATCTGATTCTTGTGGACTGTGTACGTTTGGTGATGTTAGGCCTCACTCAAACTTACATTCTCTCACGTACAACTACACATACATAAAACACACACACACACACACAAACACACAAACACACACACAAGAACAATAATCAAACTATATTTTACCCTTATGATTTCTCCAGGCCTTTCCTAAAATTAATATAATCGTCTATTAGCCAGCATAAAGTGTATATAGGGCTGTACAACCGTGGACAAAAACAGTGCCCAACGTTCATAATTCCAAAGTCACTTTTCTCCTTTGGCTTTACTACATCAATACTCTTGAACCACACTGAACACATCTTGAACCACACTGAACACATCTTGAACCACACTGAACACATCTTGAACCACACTGAACACATCTTGAACCACACTGAACACATCTTGAACCACACTGAACACATCTTGAACCACACTGAACACATCTTGAACCACACTGAACACATCTTGAACCACACTGAACACATCTTGAACCACACTGAACACATCTTAAACCACACTGAACACATCTTGAACCACACTGAACACATCTTGAACCACACTGAACACATCTTGAACCACACTGAACACATCTGAACCACACTGAACACATCTTGAACCACACTGAACACATCTTGAACCACACTGAACACATCTTGAACCACACTGAACACATCTTGAACCACACTGAACACATCTTGAATTAAAAGTGTTGTTTATGTATGTTAAGGGGAGATTTCCACTTGAGGGAATTTTTTCCTGACTCCTTTCTCCCTCATGTCTAGCCCCATTGCTTTTGAGATTTTAAGACGTTTGCCCCCATTACTTTGGTGATTTTTAAGAATTTCCGCCCCATTCTGTCAATGTTAAGACCTTTCGTGCCATTTAGGTGTCGATTTTACCCTGGCGAGCGATAGCGAGCCTGTAATTTAAGAGTAATAGGCCTTCGGCCGGGACATTTTTCTACCGAAAAATGTACAAATTTATCTTGAGAGAGTAATTTTAAGCTTGATGGAAGTCTAGGGAATCAACTAAAAACCTCCCCTTAAGGGGAACATTTTATTAATCTATCTATTAATATTATAATCATTTTCAGTTTCCTCCCTAGACCTCCATCTAACTAAATAAGACAAAGAAAACAAAAAGTAAATTCCTCCTAAATTTCAGGCTCGCTATCGATCGTCAGGAAAAAATCGACACCTAAATTGCACGAAAGGCCATACAATTGACACAGAAATGGGAGAAAAGGTTTTAAAATCCCCAAAATAATGGAACGAACGTCTTGAGATCTCAACACTAATGTGGCTAAACATGAGGGAGAAGGGGGTCCAGAAAAAACGACCTTAACCCCTTCTGTACCGGTGACATCCTTTCCATTATATTCTGGCTACTATTATACGATTTTTTAAGCTTAGGAAGGACGTCTACCCATTCAAAGACAACAGACTATATCGATTAATCCTTGTAACTACCATATAAACTTCCTAAGCTTTATAACATCGTCTAAATGTGGCTGAAATCAAATATAGAAAGAGGTCTCTGGTACAGTAGGGGTTAAGGGGAGGTTTCTAGTTTGTTTCCTACTCCTCCAGCAATCTTAAAATGTCACCCCCTTGACCCCCTTTCAAGATAAATTTGTACATTTTTCGGTAGAAAAATGTCCCGGCCGAAGGCCGGTTCCTCTTAAATTACAGGCTCGCTATCGCTCGCCAGGATAAAATCGACACCTAAATTGCACAAAAGGTCTTAAAATTGACAGAAATGGGGCGAAAGTTCTTAAAATCGCCAAACTAATGGGGCGAACGTCTTATAATTTCAAAAGCAATGGGGCTAACTATGAGGGAGAAAGGGGTCAAGAAAAAAATCCCTCAAGTGGAGACCTCCCCTTAAGGTTATGTGTTGACGTACAGCACGAGAGATAACCCGAGTTGAAGTTATGGGGGTAGAACATGACTTTTGAAGGTGACTGTACCTAGACTACCTGTGGTGATATGCCTCGCGTACACGTACACGCTCACATAAAACACACATACATATAGCACGCAAGAAACAACGCACACACACACAGGGGGACACACAGGCACACATACATTGACACACACACACAGGGGGACACACAGGCACACATACATTGACACACACACACAGGGGGACACACAGGCACACATACATTGACACACACACACAGGGGGACACAAAGGCACACATACATTGACACACACACAGGGGGACACACAGGCACACATACATTGACACACACACACAGGGGGACACACAGGCACACATACATTGACACACACACACAGGGGGACACACAGGCACACATACATTGACACACACAAACAGGGGGACACAAAAGCACACATACATTGACACACACACACAGGGGGACACACAGGCACACATACATTGACACACACACACACACAGGGGGACACACAGGCACACATACATTGACACACACACCTACGTAGTAGTAATGGTAACGTTTATAACACATTAACATGTGTGTGTGTGTGTGTGTGTGTGTGTGTGTGTGTGTGTGTTTGTGACAGAGAAACCTACACTGTTGAAATTTGAATACAAAGCTAATTGTGCATGCCAATAAATGACATAACATGAGTAAGTGAGGTGAGGGGGGAAGGAGGGGAAGCATAGACAAGTTGAGAAGGTGAGATCTCTCTAAACAAAATTAAGAGTAATAGAGGAGCAAATAAAGAGTAAGTACAAGAGTAAATGGTGACCTAGATGTGTGTGTTTTTGTGTTTTGTTTTTGTTTTGTTTTAATACTGTGTTGTGATGTCCATGTTCGGGCTTTGTCTCGAGTCGCCCCCCCCCCCCCTCCCCCTCCTTGCTGTAAGGTAGGGAGGTGGATAGACAGAGGCTTGGAATCCTAAAAAATTATTTCCTTTGGCAGCGCCTATTACCGAGCGAATATTGTGGGAATGAGTGTTGTTTACAGAGATTACACAGATTAGCACTCCCATGTCACAAGGTAACGTAATTTTTCAAGTTATTTAGTCCATTAACGGCGCTGCGAAGGGAAATAATTGTTTAAGAATACGACTCAGAGTGTTCTCAAAGGGTAGAATGAAAAACAAGTGTAGACAAGAAGAACGAAGTAGAAGACTGAAAGGTGGAGGAATGTTCTTCTTACTTATTGATAGATTAGACCAGACCAGATGGCTTTGATAGATTAGACCAGACCAGATGGCTTTGATAGATTAGACCAGACCAGATGGCTTTGATAGATTAGACCAGACCAGATGGCTTTGATAGATTAGACCAGACCAGATGGCTTTGATAGACTAGACCAGACCAGATGGCTTTGATAGACTAGACCAGACCAGATGGCTTTGATAGACTAGACCAGACCAGATGGCTTTGATAGACTAGACCAGACCAGATGGCTTTGATAGATTATATTTTGTTATTCAATTTATATACGTATCCGACTGAAGTTGCGACGTGTTTGTTTTTGAAGAGATTGATATGTGGGTAATAATTGAATGAATAAGTAGAACAATCGACCAAAAAGTGAACCATCCCCCCTGACAAAGTTGACGTCATAAGATGTGAGGCTAGTATTGAGGATGAAAGTTGAGGGAAATAGCTCTGGTGTGATACCGGGTTTAACCATATTTAGAATAGGGTATATACTTGTAAATCCCTCCATTACTGACTTACCTTGTTTTTCTTACCCAGTGTATAATAAGTGGGGTAAGGCGGACCTCATTAGCATTAAGGGGGGGTCACCGGGTTTTCTTGTATCTTTCTCTCCTTTTCTCTCTTTCCCTGGCTTGTATCCATTCGGCCCCATTCAGCCAACTGTTTTAAGACGTTTATCCCCATCCAGGTGTCGATTTCTTCCTGGCGAGCGATAGCGAGACAGCATTCTATGGAGAAATCCGGCTTCGCCGGAGACATTTTTCTATCGAAAATTTTACAAATTTAGCTTGCTGTCAAAACAAGAACATATATATGCTGGCTCGCTACCGCTCGCCAGGAAAATATTGACACCTGGATGGGGGTAAACGTATTAAAACAGTAGGCTGAATGGGGCCGAATAGATACAAGCCAAAGATAGAGGGAGAGAAAGCTAAACAAAGCGAGGTGGGCTCCCTTAACATATACCTTTAGGGGGTTCTCTTCACCGTCGGCTGTTCGTTTTTCGTACTGTGTAATCGTCACGTGCAAAGGTTTACCCATTATGCATTTTCTGACTTTCTCTTGCCTCTCTCTCTCTCTCTCTCTCTCTCTCTCTCTCTCTCTCTCTCTCTCTCTCTCTCTCTCTCTCTCTCTCTCTCTCTCTCTCTCTCTCTCTCTTTTCTTTCTTTGTAAGCGAAAAGTTCCCTATCATTATGTTCATCACAATGCAAAGGGAAACAAAAAAGCATCAATTTCTTTGCTCCTCGATATAGCTATGTAGAAAATGGGAGACAGTTTTTTTCCATGCAGTATATCGACGTGTTATTATTAAGTGTTTTACTCAATGGTGATAAGAACATAATATTGGTGTATATACATCACACCTACATAATATTGGTGTATATACATCACACCTACACTATCAATTCTAGCTCTTATATGCCTAACATTAGCGATCATTGTGGCTTAGTCGACTCTTCTCTTTCACAATCTTAGTAATTAGAAAAAACAATATTTGTGCAGCCGGTATCACACGAGAGCTTTTATAGTCAACATTCGATGATCAAAAATTTTCTGGCAACACTTCTGGAATATTGTGTAACGGTATCGGAAACTAGACTGATGGTAGATGAATTTAGGCAACCGAAATATTTTAAATGTTGACCACATAAGCTGCCAGACCAGTGTTAAAGATATATGTTGAGCGAAAAAGCGCTCGTGTGATACCGGCTTTATGATGTGACTCCATAGATCATCATGACGCTGTGATCATATAATTATCAGCCAGGAGTCGCTATCGTAATGAATAATACAACCACAGAGATAGTTATTTGGCCAACCTTAAGGGGCAGGTAGTTGCTTTTTGGGGGGAACCCTTCTTCCTCATGCTTAGCCACATTAATTTTGAGATATTAAGACGTTCAGCCCCTTAGTTTGGCGATTTAAACAACTTTCGCCCCATTTCGTTGTCAATTTTAGGACCTTTCGTGCAATTTAGGTGTTGATTTTTCCCTGGCGAGCGATAGCGAGCATGTTATTTTAAGAGGAACCGGCCTTAGGCCGGGAAATTTTTCTACCGAAAAATTCAAACATTCATCTTGAAATGGGGTCCAGGAGGTGTTTTTCCAAGCTTGATGGAGGTCTAGCGAGGACACTAAGAAACAAATGAATACATTAATTATTAAACCAAAAAACCAGCCACCAACCCCTTAATGTCTCCCTCACAACCTCCGGGCGCTGGATGAACTTACAGATTGCCCTAAATACCATAGATAAAGATCAGTAAATCTTATTAACAACACAGTTCATCTACAGCATTGCCCCTGAGATGAATGCAATGCAATGTATGCCTCTTCTACCCACAACTTGATGAAGGCTATTTCCCTGAAAGTAAGGCACACCCCGTTCTTAACATTAATCCTTCATTACAGACTCCAATTCACTTGAATACGGTAATGAAAACATATGATCCTCCCGGGATTCGACCTAGGGACACCACACCCTGAACATAAGCATTTAAACGATTACACCACCAACACACCCTTCCCCTGAACACCCCTGGGTAAGGCCCCCATTATAGCCTCAGCTTTCAACATGGTGTAAATTAAACATTGTGATTATTTACAACACAATATCAATAAGCTCTTCCGCTTAGATCCTCCTGAATATTGTCATTTGTCCCTTTTAACCCATTCTGTACCGGCGACGACGTCTTTTTTTTAACTCTAGCTATATTTATATGATGTTGTGCAGCTTAAGAAGGATCTGTGGTAGTAAAAAGAATTAATTGGTATAGTTCAAAGCCTGTTAATTGCTGGAGGGCCTCCCTAAACTGAATACAACCGCCAAATAGTAGCCAGCATAAAATAAAAAGGACCGTCCCTCGCAGGCAGATGAATAAGAATAAGTATAAAGGCATTTTTGTTTTTTTCTTTTTTTTTATATACTCAACCCCCACCATCCATACTCACGAAATGCTTATGGTACCTACTCCAGAACCACAACCAAATAAAAGCTACACCCTGTGCCAAATAAGGAGGTCGAAACTCTTGAACATTGACCTCTATAACCCAAAAACGATTAGAGCAATCGAGCAAATATTTATATTGGTTGGGAAAGGTCAGCCAGGGAATAGATATGGGCATTTACAGCCCATTAGCTCTAGCCCATTTTGTGTTATAGAGGTTAGAGTTCACGATTCCTGGCCTACCTATTTGGAACAGGGTATAGATTATCAGGGTATAGATTATCAGGGTATAGATTATCAGGGTATAGATTATCAGGGTATAGATTATCAGGGTATAGATTATCAGGGTATAGATTATCAGGGTATAGATTATCAGGGTATAGATTATCAGGGTATAGATTATCTCTGGACTCCGGGAATGAGGTTAAGGGGAGATGGCCGTATTTATTTCCTCCTTTATATATATTTTTATCATATATTTAGTTTCCTCCCTAGACCTCCATCAAGCTTATAATAACATCCCCCAAGACCCTCCTTCAAGATAAATGTGTACATTTTTCGATAGTATAATGTACAGGCCGAAGGCCGGTTCCTATTAAATTACAGGCCCGCTATCGCTCACCCGGAAAACAAATTACACCTACTGTAGATGACACGAAACGCCTTACTATTGACAAGAAAGGTCTTAAACTCGCCAAACTAATGGGCCGAACGTCATAAAATCTGAACACTAATGGGGCTAAACATGAGGAAGAAGGGGGACCATAAAAACGACCCATCTCTTGCTACCATGATATTACTATTGGTGTGAGGGTTGGTTGGGGTCGGTGGTGTGCGCCAGGTTGAGGTCCTCGTCTGTATAGGGGTCACACCCTGGAGTAAGAGCGTTGCCGTGAAGGGATGCTGGGACGCTAGTTGGGTTTATGCAACTTAGTTCTGCCATTCCTACATTATGACGACACCTATGAAGTTGACTCTGTCACTCTTTTAACTTTGGGGGAGACACTCGTTACAAGCAACCTTCCTTTTGTCTCCTCCATACACTTAGACAAAAATAAAGTCATCCTCGGTAACCTGATGAAGCTCTACGTGAAACTTGGTCACTAAAGTACTTACCCTCAAATGGTGTTTATATTCACATGTAAATCAACCTAACATAACCTTAATTTTCTAATTTAGTTTAACTTAATATCATTTGGTCCAGTCTATTCTGCATATACTTATACATGTGGTAGTAGGAAACAAACAGAGAAGAACTTTGATAATATATTCTCTAATATTTAACGTTATGTATAATGATTTTTTCAGAATGACTGCATAGAGATGAATCAATAAGTAAACCATGAGAGTAGTATTGTATACATGTAGAAAGTGTATCCATATGAAGTGGGTTACATGTGGGAATCTCTGGCTGGTGGTGTGGGTTGAGACCAACATACCAACGACCTTGAGATGAGGGTGTCCATCACTCCAACCAAGGCAGCGGCTTTCTCGCACCAGAACAAAAACAAAAACAATCGTGGTAGTTGAACTCCATAACTCAGTTGCCTTTTTTTTTTTTTTTTTTTTTGGTTAACTAACCCCTTGGGTACAAATACGAAATGTTACATTTGATATAATATTTCATTAGACGATTGAATGCAGCTTGGAAAGAACCTGTGCTAGTCGGTCGGATAGTTGAGATAAATCTTACCGATACACTTCAAAGAGGTAATTCCAAAGGTGAGAACAAATGTCTAAAGGCAGCTAGAATTAAAATACTAACTCTGGTTACTACTAAATATTAGCTTGAGGTTATTACTCAATTATATTTTTCCTATGTGCATGGAGGAGACAAAAGGCATGCTGCCTGTAACGAGTGTCTCCCCCACCAAAGATAAAAGAGTGACAGAGCCAAATTCAAGGGACGTTGGAGTCATAATGCCTAGACACACGCAGTTTAAAGCAGTCTAAGTCATAGAATGAAGGAAATACTGATTAAGGGAGAGAGTTCCAGAGTTCACTTATAGAGTAGAAGAATGACTTAGAAAATTTGCCAATTCTTGGGTTGGATAGCTGGACCGAATAGGAGTGGGACTGTGTTGTAAGGCGGGTGCCTCGCACTCGCCGCAAGGGAGGGGGTATACACTGTGAGAGCTCTGAAGAACACTGATTGTTGTAATAGCGATTGAAGAGTGAAAGATATGCAACATTGCGGCGTGTAGAAAGAGATTGTAGTGAACTAGTAAGAGGAAGCGAGTTGATGAGGCAAAATGCTTTTGATTCTACTCGTTCGAGAAGTGCGGTATGGGTGGAGCCTCCCCACACATGCGAACAATACAGAGGCGCACTGTGCCCCGATACAGAGCAAGAAGCTGTGCGGGGGCGAAAAACCCACGGAGACGGTTGAGCACACCCAACTTTTGGGAATCTTTTTTAGCAAGAGTGGTAATATGATCTTTCCAAGAAAGGTTAGATGAAAAAGATACACCGAAAATGTTGAGAGAAGATGAAGGGTTGAGTTGTGTATTGTTGAAGAATAGTTGATAGTCTTGTGGAAGATTGTGATGGAAAGATACAAGAAGAAACTAGGTCTTGGAGGCATTGAAAGTAGCAAGATTTTCTCTGCCCCAATCAGAGATAATTGAAAGATCCTCGCCACGTTTGTTTTGGAGGGCTTACATGCTTGGTTGATGTGAACAACTAGTTGAATAGTGTAAGGTAGAGTCATCAGCATATGAGTGGATGGGACTGGAGGTACAGTTGAGAAGATCATTGATAAATATTAGAAAGAAAATTGGAGACAGGACAAAACCCTGAGGAACACCGGAGTTGATAGTTTGAGGAATTGAACGATGGCCGTCCACAACTGCACCTATGGAGCGGTCTGAAAGGAAATTAGAGATAAAGGCACAGATAGAGGGATAGAAACCGAAGGAGGGTAGTTTGGAAATTAAAGACTTATGCCAGACTCTATCGAAGGCTTTTGATATATGTAGAGCAATAGAAAAAGTCTCACCGAAGGCCCGAAAGGAGGATGACCAAGAGTTAGTAAGATAAGCAAGGAGATCACCAGTAGAGCGGCCCTTTAGGAAACCGTACTGGCGATCTGAAAGTAGATTATGGGAAGATAAATGCTTAAGAAATTTTGAGGCAAGAATAGTTTAAAAACCTTAGAGATGAAAGAAATAAGAGCAATTGGACGATAGTTAGAGGGTTGAGAGCGGTCACCCTTCTTTGGGACAGGTTGAATAAGAGCAAACTTCCAGCAAGAAGGAAAGACGTTAGAGGATAGACAGTGACTTTTTGCAATCAATATTTGTGGCTTAAAGTCAACATCCGTGAATACATGGCTCAGAATTTTTGTAGAATTGCCGAGCTTCGATGAGACGGGTAATGCATAGTATAATTATGAACATTGACTTTCGTGTCGCCAATCCGAATGCGAATATCTGCTTACGAGGAAATAGTGAGCAGCTGGCTAAACCAAAGAGTGCCATCTACCCCGGCTATATGGTTAAAGGGAGTTTTTTCTGCACCCCTTTCTCCCTCATTGTTTAGCCCAACAAGACTGTCGCCCTATTCGTTTTGTGATTTGAAGATCTTTCGTGCCATTTAGGTGTCGACTTAACTAACTTAACCTAACAAATGCGGGGCAAGATGTTTTCACCCCCTGAATGAAGGCATTCTGTGTGTGTGCCCCTACGGAGCACACACACGCAGAACACCTTCATTGCAGTGTGTGGGGGGGGGTTCTTGGGGGGGGCCCCCTTGGCGAGCAACTGTTAGCCTGCAATTTAGAAAGAACCGGCGGACGTTTTTCTACCGGAAATGTACACATTTATCGCGAAGGGGGATGTTGGGGATTTTTTTTTTTTTTATAAAGTTAAATGAGGGTCTAGGGAGGAAACTACAAAACTACACAAAAACAGCTCTGAAAGGTAACAATAGGAAAGGCTATGTATATTTTATTCTAATGTGTAAATTGTAATTGCAACTTATGAGATAAATTACCGGAGATATGATGCAATTATTCTGGAAGGTCCTAATATTGATAAAGAAATAGAATGAAAGGTCTTAAAATCGCCAATCTAATGGAACAAACGTCCAAGAATATCAAAACTAATGGGGCTAAGCATGATGGAGAAGGGGGTATAGAAAAACCATCCATCACCCCTTAATCCTAGCTTGACTTATAGAAAAGAATAACAATTCTAATGGAAACTAAAAAATAAGAGGATATATGCCAATGCTGCTCTAACTTCCAAAATATTATAACAACTTCCGAGGTAATTTGAAGATATAATTTAATAATTCTGCTCCTTTACAAGAATTCTATCACCTCCGAAGGGAAATTGGACTATATTAATTCTGTTATATTAACTCCCGAGTTAAATTTCTGTGTATATATTTGATCTCGAACATATAAATTAAGATCCCAACTAACAGAAAACAAGAAGAAACCAAATGCCTCAGATATATTCTAATTCAACTCGATCGCGAACATTAAGATAACTCCTCCCCAGATAATAACCGGGGATGTAATTCAACTTTGACTTGCAGATTAAGGAAAGAGAATATCATAATTCTTTTTCCGCTGACGACCTCATTTCCTCGGAGTCGCGAGTTGAGGCAGATACACACGATCGTTTTTTCCGGCAACTTTTAATCTAGAGCTCTTTATTTATTTATTTTTATTTTACACAGAGTCGCTTTTTCCGGCAACTTTTGATCTAGAACTCATTATTTATTTTCTTGTATTTTAACAATTCGTACCTTTTTTGCAAAGTTATCGGCAACTAGACTGAGGGTTGATAATTATAGTTGCCATAATGCTCACGCAACTTGAATTCTTAAGGGAAGACTGGCCCTTTGTTTGGTCTATTAATTCATTTATTCATATATTTTTTTTAGTTTCCTCCCTAGACCTCCATCAAGCTTAGAAGAAGAAAAAAAACCTAGACCCCCCTTCATGATAAATTTGTACATTTTTCGGTAGAACAATATTCCGGCCGAAGGCCGATTCCCCTTAAAAATGCAGGCTCGCTTTCGCTCGCCAGGAAAAAATCGACACCTAAATGGCACGAAAGGTCTTAAAATTGACAACGAAATGGGGCGAAAGGTGTTAAAATCGCCAAACTAATGGGCCGAACGTCTTATAATCTCAAAACTAGTGGGGCTAAACATTAGGGAGAATGGGGTCCAGAAAAACGGCCTGCCTCCCCTTAAGGTACCAGACCAGTGGTGCCGAGGAACATTGTCGTAAATATAATCTCAAATCTCTCGTGTCTCGTGTGAATCCCTCATTATTAATACGGGTCATTACTCCTCTCCTTTCCCTTCATTGCTCTCTCAAGAAACCAGTTAGGGTCGTTGATGACACCTTGGTATAACTGTGACCAGTGGTGGGGTCACGAGGTCATGATCCGGGGTCACTGGTTGGGAGCTAAAGAGAGATTCACATACGCATAGAATGCAAAGACCTTGCGGTCCCTACAAGGCAGTTAGTTCCTAAATATAGATGCCTATTTTGTTTTCAATACTACACACTGCCTTTTTCATTTCAGTCTCTCACATATTGTTTTAATTGCTTTTGTTTTTCAAGGCGTCCATTAGGTTATAATTCACTATCTATTTACGTTATTCCATTAATTGAGTACAAATAGTCGAATAATTGTTTTGTGACATTGAAACTTATCGTTTTGATATTATATTCAGATTTATAACGAATATAATTTATGAGTGTTCTATTATCAACACACACACACACATATAGGCTACTGTATGTAATATATATATATATATTTATTTATTTATTTCCAAGATTGTATAAAATTCTTTATTATCGTATTTTTTGTTGTATGCAAGCTGAATTTAGGATGTAGGAGAGAGAGAGAGAGAGAGAGAGAGAGAGGTACAAAGGAGTACAAAGGAAAACAAGCAACAACAGGTCATGCGACCCCTCGAGGTTACTTGCCCTCCAAATCACTGCTGTTCCAAGAGTTGCAACAGTATTTTGGAGATAATGTGGGAAAGATGTGATAAGGAAGTGCTGCCCTGGGGCTTAGTTCATGGCAGGGGAAATTATGTTAAGATATATTAGGTTATTGAACTAACACTACTAAAGAGAATATTTATTCAATTACAAATGCAGTCAATCTTGGGTTCAAGGCAAGGTGCTTGTCTAGGCGAACTTTGAACTTTGAATGGTGTTGCAGTCTATGACATCTCGGGGAAGCCCATTCCACAAGTTGACGACTCGATTGAAGAAGAAATTCATGGATTCGTTAGAGTTGAATGAGAGAGAGAGAGAGAGACAAAGAGAGAGAGAGAGAGAGAGAGAGAGAGAGAGTGAGAGTGAGAGAGAGTAATGAGAGTGCAAGTAACATACAAATATGCAGGTAATCCCAGGTCGTGTAATAATGACTAACAGTGGATGTCAAGGAAGTTATCATGGGGGAGGATGATGTTGATTACTGTGTGTGCCAGAATCTTCACCCATTTAGGTTTTTACCCCACGCCATATTGCAAACCAGGCTCTGGATTATCAAGCATTAACCCCTTCTGTACCGGATACGTCTTTCAACTTTATTCTGGCTACTATTAGACGATGTTATTAAGTTTCAAAATAGCCTCCAGCAATTAACAGGCTTCGAACTATCTTAATTAACCCTTTTTACTACCACAGATCCTTCTTAAGCTGCACAAAATCGTCTAAATATAGCTAGAATAAAAGGAAAAAGGCGTCGCCGGTACGGAAAGGGTTAAGGGAGCCCACCTCGCTTTTTCTCATTTTCTCTCCCTCTCTTTTTGGCTTGTATTCATTCGGCCCCATTCAGATTATTGTTTTAAGACGTTTACCCCCATCCAGGTGTCAATGTTTTCCTGGCGAGCGGTAGCGAGCCAGCATATATATATATATATATATATATATATATATATATATATATATATATATATATATATAAATGTTTGTTTTGACAGCAAGCTAAATTTGTACATTTTTCAATAGAACAATTTCTCCGGCGAAGCCGGATTTCTCCATACAATGCTGGCTCACAATCGCTCGCCAGGAAGATATCGACACCTGGATGGGGATAAACGTCTTAAAACAGTCGGCTGAATGGGGCCGAATGGATACAAGCCAGAGAAAGAGAGAAAATGAGAGAAAGATAAAAAAAAAACGGTGACCCTCCTTAACGACGTTCCCTACCCTACTGATTGTCGTATCTCAGTATTCGACATCGTAATTATCATGCTAGCAATACTCACAGACACCTAATGTTTGTCTATACTAGCCTACGAGTGCTGATGATTACTCGTGTATGACCTATCATGCATAAGAAAACTATATTTAGCAATTTGAGAGAGAGAGAGAGGGAGAGAGTGAGAGTGAGCTAGAGTTAGAGTTACAAGGAGTTACAAGGTATAGTTGGTATTTCAAAGACCTTGTGGTTCATTCCTGGGAGACACTGGAAGTGGAGAAAGATATATTGTTTAGTGCATTGCACTCATTACGAAGTGTGCAAAATAATATCTTCTCTCTTCTTAAACTGCTCTACTGAAGAACTGTTTACAACTTCTGAGGGAAGTTTGTTCCAGGTAGAACAGATATTTTAGGTGAAAAAGTGTCCACAAATAAGAGTGCTGAACCTTTTCAATTCTAATTTCTAGCCATGGTTGCGTGTTGTGTTCATATTGAGGCTAAGCACGTAGTCTGCGGGTTTCCACCAGAAAGAGATCAAGAGCTCTCAACCAGTCCTCATAGCTCAGTCTTCTAATCGATGGAATAACCTTTATTGCTCTAGCTTGTACTCTTTCCAGTCGCTCTACTGTATATCTTTCCTGAGTGCTGGAGACCAGAATTGAACAGCATACTCCAGGAGAGGCCGTATCAGAGCGTTGTAGAGTGTTTCTATACTTAAGGGGAGAAATTATCTCCACTTGAGGGATTTTTTTTTTGACCCCTTTCTCCCTCATGATTAGCCCCATTGCTTTTGATATTATAAAGTTTGCCCCATTAGTTTAGCGATTTTAAGAACTTTCACCCCATATTAAGACTTTTCGTGCCATTCAGGTGTCGATTTTATCCTGGCGAGCGATAGCGAGCCTGTAATTTAAAGGGAACCGGCCTTCGGCCGGGAAATTTTTCTACCGAAAAATGTACTAATTTATCTTGAAAGGGACTCAAGGGGGTGTAATTTTAAGCTTGATGGAGGTCTAGGGAACAAACTAAATACCTTCCCTTAAGGGAGCCCACCTCGGTTTTTTTCTCTTTCTCTCCCTCTCTTTTTTACTTGTATCCATTCGGCCCCATTCAGCCTACTGTTTTAAGACGTTTACCCCATCCAGGTGTCAATATTTTCCTGGCGAGCGGTAGCGAGCCAGCATATATATATTTTTGTTTTGACAGCAAGCTAAATTTGTACATTTTAAGAAGAAATATGTCTCCGGCGAAGCCGGATTTCTCCATACAATGCTGGCTCGCTATCGCTCGCCAGGAAGAAATCGACACCTGGATGGGGATAAACGTCTTAAAACAGTTGGCTGAATGGGGCCGAATGAATACAAGCCAGGGAAAGAGAGAAAAGAAGAGAAAGATAAAAAAGCCGGTGACCCCCCTTAAATTGCTTTTTAATGTAGCCCAAGAGAGAGAGAGAGAGAGAGAGAGAGAGAGAGAGAGAGAGAGAGAGAGAGAGAGAGAGAGAGAGAGAGATGATAATAATATGGGCAAGATATGACGCTGTAAGTTACTTTTTCATAGATCATAATATAGCTATTCATATGTCGTGACTTTATGCCCGTCTTTAAGAATCTGTGCCCTGGTGATGTCGTTTGTCTGTCTATGCTGTGGCTTGTTCCTGTCCAACCCCTGAAACTCTTCCTCACATCTTTCGAACACTTACTTTGTTTTCCTTTCCTACTCCCAATATTCACTCTAATCAATCAAGTGTGACAAGGGCAGGAGTGTAATAATAATATGTATCTGGGATATTCAGGGTAATCAATTACCGAATGTCAAGATTAATAGTCACCTAGGCAACGCACCAATTACTGTACAGTCATGCTGGGGGGTGACCTGTTTTTGTTCTGTCCTTTTCTATCTTTCTCTGGCTTGTATCCATTTGGCCCCATTCAGCCTACTGTTTTAAGACGTTCATCCCCATCCAGGTGTCAATTTTTTACTGGTGAGCGGTAGCGAGCCAGCATATTTTTTATTTTTGTTTAATCTATCTATCTATTGCCTGACGCCGCGATCCCCGAAGGGGTGGCCACGAACGAACCGCCCCCATGCACCTCTGTCCCCAGTCAGTCGACGCCCCTCCCCCCAACCAGCACCGCCTTCGTTCATGTAGTATTTTTGTTTAACAGCAGGCTAAATTTGTACATTTTTCGATAGAAAAAATGTCTCCGGTGAAGCCGGATTTCTTCATATAATGGAGGCTCGCTATCGCTAGCCAGGAAGAAATCGACACCTAGATGGGGATAAACGTCTTAAAATGGTTGGCTGAATGGGGCCGAATGGATACAAGCCAGAGAAAGAGAGAAAAGGACAGAAATAACAAAAAGCAGGTCACCCCCCTTAAGTGTCCTTCATATAACAGTGTAGCAGTGTATATAGTAACAGGATAATTAGAGAAGCGAAAAAAGATGCAAACGAAAGGTGGGGTCAAAGGTTGAGTGAGAATTTTGAAGAACGAAAGAAGATATTCTGGAAGGAGGTAAATAAAGTAAGGAAAGGAGGACAAAAGAGGGAAGAGTCAGTGAAAGATGAAAATGGAGAATTACTAGTGGAACCAGTTGAAGTGAGGAAAAGATATGCCGAGTATTTTGAATCTTTGTTAAATACAAGAAATGGAAGAGAAGCAGTGATTGAAGCAGAGGTGGATGGAGATAGGTTACCCAGGCCACCCAGGTGGCAGGGAATGAATGAAAGGATTGAGGAAAATGAGGTGAAAGAAGCAGTGAAACAAATCTATCTATCTATCTATCTATTGCCTGACGCCGCGATCCCCGAAGGGGTGGCCACGAACGAACCGCCCCCATGCACCTCTGTCCCCAGTCAGTCGACGCCCCTCCCCCCAACCAGCACCGCCTTCGTTCATGTAGTTCCTCACTCCATCCTTCCACCTCATATTCGGTCTACCTCTCCCCCTCTGTCCCTCCACCTCGCTCTCGTACACCCTCTTAGTCATTCTCTCACTTTCCATACGTTCCATATGGCCGAACCATCTCAAGTTGTTCCTTTTCACACTTTCCAGCACATCTACCTCCACACCACACCTCCTTCTTACTTCCTCATTAGTCTGTCTATCCCTCCATGTAACTCCGCACGCACTCCTTAAGTAATTCATTTCCACTGCTCTCACTCTTGGTCTGAGTCTCTCAACCAACGTCCATGCTTCGCTTCCGTATGTCAGTGTCGGGATTACCACACTGTCATGCAAGGACTTCTTCACTTCCATACTGACCACCCTATTTCTTGTTACTGCTTTTAGCGTTCCTACAACCCTCTTCCCCTGTTGTACCCTCTCCCGCACCTCTTCATCCATAGTCCCATCTTTACTCAACACACTGCCCAGATACTTAAAAGAGTTGACGATCTCCATAGCCTGACCGTTCAGCTTCACCTCACACTCTGTGACTTCACCCCTTTCGAAGACCATAACCTTGCTCTTCCCGTATTTACCTTCAAATTCCGTTTTTCGCACACTGTTCCAAATTCATTTACCAGACCCTGCAACTCCCATTCATTATCACTCATCAGAACTGTATCATCCGCAAACAGCAGTATAGGTAGCTTCCACTCAATTCCCACCCTTTTCAGCGATACACCAACATCCACTGCTCTTGATAGTATTTCTTTCATAACTCCATCCATATATACAGTAAACAACCACGGGGACATCACACACCCCTGTTTCAAACCAACATTCAGGTCAAAGAACTCGCTCTGCTCACTCTCCACACGTACTGCCGCCTTTGCACCCTCATACATGCTCTTCACTGCTTTCAGCGCCCTCTACTCCGTATATTCTAAGTACTTTCCACAAACCTTCTCTATCCACTCAGTCATAGGCCTTCTCCAAGTCCATAAAGGCAACATACACCTTTTGTTTCTTCTCCAGATACTTCTCCACAACACAATTCAGGGTAAAAATCTAATCTACACATCCTCTTCCCTTCCTAAAACCTCCCTGCTCGTCGCCTATCCATTTCTCCGTTCTCACTCTCACTCTCTCAATCACTACCCTACTGTATACCTTCCCTACTACGCTTAGAAGACATATTCCTCGGTGGTTACCACACACTCCTCTTTCCCCTTTGCCCTTATATAGGGGGACTATTATGCCAGTCTTCCAGTCCGAGTGAAACAAATGAGAGCGGGAAAAGCAGAAGGTTTGGATGGTATTGCTGTGGAGTGTATAAAGAAGGGTGGAGATGTGATAATAGATTGGTTGGTGAGACTTTTCAATGTGTGCTTTGCTGTGTCAATGGTACCAATAGACTGGAAGAGTGCATGTATTGTGCCGTTGTACAAGGGGAAGGGAGATCGGCAGGAGTGTTCAAGTTATAGAGGTATTAGTTTATTGTCAGTGGTTGGAAAGCTGTATGGCAGGGTGTTGATAGAGAGGATAATAAAGTGTACGGAAGTTGCAATAGGAGAAGAACAGTGCGGTTTTAGGAGGGGAAGAGGGTGCGTGGATCAGATGTTTGCAGTAAGACAGTTATGCGAGAAGTATTTAGAGAAGCATAAGGAGATATTTTGGGCATTTATGGACTTGGAAAAAGCGTATGATCGTGTGGACCGTGAAGCAATGTGGAAGGTGTTAAGGATTTATGAAATAGGCGGAAATTTGTTAGAAGCAGTTAAGAGTTTTTATGAAGGGAGCAGAGCATGTGTGAGAGTAGGAAATGGTGAGTTGAGTGAATGGTTTGAGGTAAAGGTAGGTTTGCGACAGGGTTGTGTAATGTCACCATGGCTGTTTAATATGTTTATGGATGGTGTGGTGAGGGAGGTGAAAAGGAGAACTATGGGAAGAGGATTGGGTTTAGTAGGGAAGAATGGTAGAGATTGGGAGTTGAATCAGTTGCTGTTCGCTGATGACACAGCATTGGTGGCGGATTCTAATGAGAAACTGCAGCGGGTAGTCAAAGAGTTTGGTGTGGTTTGTGGAAGGAGGAAACTGAAGGTGAACGTCAATAAAAGTAAAGTAATGGTGTGTAATAGGGGAGAGCATAGGGTGAATCTAGATGTGAGGCTGGATGGGGAAATATTGGAACAAGTAGAGTGTTTTAAATATCTAGGAGGAACGATAAGCAGGAGTGGAGGTATGGAAGTGGAGGTAAAACAGAGAGTGTGTGAAGGAAGGAAGGTTTTCGGAGCAATGGGCGGTATGTGGAAGACGAGAAATCTCGGAGTGAAAGTAAAAAGTGCACTGTATCAAGGAATTGTTGTGCCAACAGTGATGTATTGGGCTGAGACATGGGCTCTGAAGAAAAAGGAGAAAAGAGGGCTGGATGTGATGGAGATGAGCTGCTTGAGGAGTATGTGTGGAGTTACTCGTAGAGACAGATTGAGGAATGAAGAGATACGTAGGAGAGTGGGGCAGCAGGAACATTTGTCAGCCAGAGTGGACAGAAGGGTGCTGAGCTGGTATGGTCATGTTGAACGAATGGGAGATGAAAGGCTTACAAAGAGAATATGTGAGTCAGGTACAAGGGGAGATAGAAGGGCAGGAAGACCCCCATTGAGATGGAGAGACTGTGTAAGAAAGGCTTTGGATGATAGAGGCATGACTATAGATCAGGCAGGGGAAGTGGTGGTGGACAGGAGTGAATGGAGAATGCTTGTGAATAGTTGAGTGAACACGTGGTCATTTGGAGTAAGGGGTCGGGCGCAAGTTGGACTAGATAATAGTCCATCAGGCGCCTGGCCTGGGGAGATGATTAATATGAAGGGTGCGCCTGGAAGTGTGGTGGGAGGGCTTGTGGCTTTGGCTCCGCTGCATGTCTGCCTGCCGAGATCGGAACCTCTCCGGGTGGTCGGGGGCCGGGGGAGTGCTGGAGCGACCTTGGTGACCCTGGTCTCTGGGTCTTTTCCTGGGTGACCTGGATGTGTGTGAGTTTGTGCTTTTTATCTGTGTTTATTTGTTGTTTTATGTTGTTTTTGTGTTTTCCCTGTTCTTGCTCTGTCTTGAGTCGGCTACCCCCAAAATGGGGATTGGGCCTGAGCATATAGATAGATAGATAGATTAGAATATATGTTTACTTAGAGTAAGATTTGTCACACACATGAATATTATAATGCCAACCACTACACTTGTATAACATTATATTGTTTTCTTTGTGTATAATATAATTATTCCTCTATAGTCTTTTTGTTATATGTTTTATTACATACATACATGCACACATTTAAAGACTTAGTGCTCCACACGAAGTGCGGTTCCAGTCTCAAGTCCAAATGGCGACGCTCCAGCCAGCCCTGTTCAGGGCTGGCTCACTTATCATTTTTTTTTCATTCAAGATCAGACCTATTGGTTTGCTCCCACGTCTTCCTTGGTCTCCCTTGGTGCACCTATGAAGTATATATATAACAACAAGGGTAAGCTGGACATTAAATTTGCCCTTTTCATACACTTAATTTCTGAGCGTGTAAAGGTTTTAGCTGAAATTGACAAAGCCTTAGATTTAATCTTTATTTTGCTTTATTGAGAAGTATTTCCTATCATTAAGTATAAATAATCACACTTTAAATTCGAGACTCTAATCTTTACTTGACTGCTCATATAATCTACTCAAAGGGTTTGTCATACTCGTTTAATTAGATATAAGAAGAAATTACCCGATTTGTGGTTTATTTTATTTATTATTATGATGCCTTGCAGAGTCATAATTTGGATGTACTGTTTTCATATGTTGCGAGTTGCGTCATTTATGAAAGTGATACAAATGAAGGCTCATAAAGTATCTTATTCAGCAAAGAAACACTATCATATAGAAGCTTCCTGTTGTATGCACTTCTTGACTTTATTTAAATATAATTGTGTATTCCCTTTTCCGGGTGGATGGGACTCGTCAGCCTTGGTCGGCAACCTGTCTAGGGGAGTAAACCTTATACAAATCCGTACTGCTCACCTAAGGATGAAGCAGGTTAGTGGATGGACTAGCCACGCACCACTGTAGAAAAATAGTGCTAAAAATATACATAGAAGGCCTCCGAGTCAGACGGACCCTAAGTTGAGTGGTCAATCCTGTAAGTCCTTCAGTAAACTGGCACGGGTTGTCCTTCTCACAGGTGTTAGGTCTGCTTGGGGGGTGTTTTGTGTATGGCCACCCTCGTAAAGAGGAGTAAGGCGTCCGGCAATAGATAGATAGATAGATTCCCTTTGTAACGCATTTAATATAATTAATTGCGTCAAAAACAGTAAAATTGTCATTCGTCACGGCTGTCTCTTGGCGGACTGGTTAGCGCGTTTGGTTCACAGCTAAGAGGATCAAGGTTCGATTACCCCTCGGGAAGAGACATTTGGTCAAGTCTGCTTGCACCCTTCCATCTAGATGCATGACTAGGAACCTGGTATAAGCGGACTGTTGTGAAGTTCCCTCTGGGGTTGGTGGTCTAGTACTAGTTGGCAGGGTACCGTTCAAGTCACTCCAGCCTTCGAATCAAGCGATCTGGTACTAGTTGGAAGGGTACCGTCTAGGTCACCAAAGCTTTCGAATCCAGATGTCAATACCCCCCGTATTGACATCTGGATTCGAAAGCTTTGGTGACCTTTGGTGACCTTAATCTGGCACGAGGTCCTGATTAGCCTTCAGTGACAAAGTTCATGCAGTGTACTGAACAAGCCCTATCTCCTTGGTGTTCGGTCTCACTCAGGTATTAATGAGGGACTGTGATGTAAATATCTACAGTATTCCAGGGTAAATTGAATTGCTTGTTTCACCTTTATTATATTCATGTCATATTGAATTTGTCTTGTCTGGTTTTTGTTTGTTTGCAAAGATACTCTAAAAAAGATACAACTTACGTATGATGGGTCAAGTTCCAACGCCTTCATCTCCTCCTGCAGCTCCCTTTCTCACCCTCTACTACTTCCTGTGTCCCCTTCCTTACTGCGAGTCGTGGAGGTAGTAAGTGATCAACATTCTTGTATGTGTCATGTTTACCAAATTCATGTCATGTCAAAGCGCGCGCCCTCAATAGTTATCTGTCATCCACACAAAGCCATAGCACGCCTATATTTTAATCTATCAATTATATCTGATTGGGTCAGAGAAATTCTTGTTAATTTCAATGCCTCTAAGACCCCATTTTCCCCTCTATCTACCCGTCACAATCTTCTCCAAGACTATACATTTCTTCAACAATACACAAATCCACCCTTCATCTTCTTTCAATATGCTTGGTGTATCTCTTTGATCCGACCTTTCTTGGAAGGGTCATATTACCACTTTTGCCACAAACAGCTTCCCGTAAGTTCCGTGGGTTCTTCACCCCCACACAGCTTATTGCGTACTATAAGGGTGCAGTGCGCCCATGTATGGATTATTGTTCGCATGTGTGGGGAGATTCCACCCACACCACACTTCTCGAAAGAGTAGTCAAAAGCATTTATCTTTATCAATTGACCTCATTACTAGTTCCCTACAATCTCTATTTACACGCCGCAATGTTACATCTCTTTCATTCTACTAAACTTTAAACTAAGTGTGTCAAGCCATTGTTACCCCAACGTCCCTTGAATTTGGCTCTCTGTCACTCTTTTGGCCTTGGGAGAGACACTCGTTACAGGCAGCCTTCCCTTTGTCTCCTTCATATATATATAGGAAAATACACAAAAACAAAAAGACAGGTTGATATAAAAGTAACATGTTTTACAGTACGTTTATATATTCTCCCTTGAACAAGTCTTGAGTATAAGGTTAAGTAAAAACATGGTTATTTTGGCTCATTTATAAGACTATCACAATCTGCATCAACATTAACAACTCAAAGTAATATGAAAGTAAGAAGCAAAAAGCTCTACTAGACTACTTTGTAACAAAACAATTAACAAATATGTACAAATATGTTAACAACAAAACATCGACTCTCAGATTACCTAACAAACTTACTTGCATCCTCGGAATTATATTAGGATTATTTTTACTGACCATTCTCCTATGTTTAACAAAAAAAGTTCATGTATAAAAAACGGTACACATATCAAGAGTAAGGCAAAATCTAGGTTTAAAAGTGAATTATCAATATTTCCTAATATACAAATATTTATAAAGTGAGCAAATATGATTATATAAATAATCTTACTTATATTAGCTTTTGTAATCAATTGGCGAACTACATGTACAAACACACTGGGAAATATCAGTCAAGTTACATTGTGATATATATATATATATATATATATATATATATATATATATATATATATATATATATATATATATACTGTATACTAAGCTAATTTATAGTGACCATAATATGCATAGGTTGCAGGATCAGGAGTATGTTATGACAGTGGTTTATTATGCCATATTTAGGATACAAGTACTTGGTTAAGGGAGCCCACCTCGCTTTTTTTCTCTTTCTCTCCCTCTCTCTTTGGCTTGTATCCATACGGCCTCATTCAGCCTACTGTTTTAAGACGTTTACCCCCATCCAGGTGTCAATATTTTCCTGGCGAGCGGTAGCGAGCCAGCATAATTATATATCTTTGTTTTGACAGCAAGCTAGATATGTACATTTGTTGATAGAAAAATGTCTCCGGCGAAGCCGAATTTCTCCATACAATGCTGGCTCGCTATCGCTTGCCAGGAAGATATCGACACCTGGATGAGGATAAACGTCTTAAAACAGTTGGCTAAATGGGGTCGAATAGATACAATCCAGGGAAAGAGAGAAAAGGCGAGAAATGTAAAAAAAAACTGTGACTCCCCTTAATATTTGGCTAATATGTTGCCGGGTAGGGTTGGGTTGGGTTGGGTTGGGTAGGGTAGGGTAGGGTAGGGTAGGGTAGGGTTGGGTTGGGTAGGTTAGGGTAGGGTAGGGTAGGGTAGGGTTGGGTAGGGTAGGGTAGGGTTGGGTAGGGTAGGGTAGGGTAGGGTAGGGTAGGGTTGGGTAGGGTAAGGTAGGGTAGGGTAGGGTAGGGTTGGGTTGGGTAGGGTAGGGTAGGGTAGGGTAGGGTAGGGTAGGGTAGGGTAGGGTAGGGTAGAGTTGGGTAGGGTAGGGTAGGGTAGGGTTGGGTAGGGTAGGGTTGGGTAGGGTAGGGTAGGGTTGGGTAGGGTAGGGTAGGGTAGGGTAGGGTAGGGTAGGGGTGGTGAATAGGCAGGTGGGAAAGGATGTTGTCAGAGGATAGAGTGAAGGAAAGAGTAGACAGGAAGAAGGAAGTTGAAGAGTAAAAGATGACGGGCGGATGGACCATCCGCCCGTCGTCTGTATATTTTTCCTGTAAGCTTTATGACAGGTTACTGACAACCAGGTGTAATATTGTACCATTGTTTTCTTTTCCCTAAAATGTATAAACATTTGTTATAAGGCTGTTTTATAACCTATTTTGAGTATCATTGCGAAATTGTTGATATATACCGGTACCTACAACGTATAAATAGGAAACTTGAAATTGTGTATACAGAATATCTATATTTAATTAATTATAAGTACGCCAGAAATCTTAACCTCTATCCTCTGCAACTCATAAAGGGCCAAAGTGGGCTGTAAATATTCACACCTATTCCCTAGCTGGTAAAAGCATTAGCTCGATTACTCTAGTTGTTCTTGAGTTATAGAGGTTAGTATTCAAGATTGTTGGTCTAATTATAATTAATAGACTATAGACTATAGTATACTATAACCGATCAACAAATATAACATAACATTTGTAAAATATGTCACTATATTTGGATTCTTTCTACGAAATCCTCTGAGCAATGTCAGTCTTTCCTGATAATCCAAAATGGTACGAATAAAGAATTGCCACACACATCCATATTTGTTGCATCGATAATTGATGTGATATTCATTACCAGACTTTACATATCATACTGGTCACAATATCTCACGAAGAATTATTTAAGCAACCTATTTGAGCCTCTCTCCCACTACAATATATTCCCAGTAACTCTAACTAACACATATGTAATTTCGTAGATGATATTACATATATAATTGACAAATGATCATGTTATATATGTACATACATACTGCTCATGCAAGTATATAAACTGCTTCATCCACAGAGAGTATGGTATCAGTACTTCTACTGTACAATATAGTCTTGCTACAACACTGCCTCATAACTTTATCACTGTGGTTGATGTTGGTATTGCGCAGAGCAGTGCCTCTGTAAAGCCAGTGTCACACGAGCGCTTTTTTCGGTGAGCAAGTTTTTTCTCGTGATATTTTGAGTCTTTGTTTACACTGGGATCGGGAACTAGGCTGACGGTACTTTATGTTAGGTGGTAGATTTCTGGTGTAACTAAAATTTTAAACCTGCCATACTAAATTGCTCGTAAAATTTGACGAAAATATCGCTCGTGTGACACCGCCTTAAGGGGACATGGGCCGTTTTTCTCGTCCCCCTTGTTTCTCATGCTTAGCCCCATTAGTTTTCAGATTTTATGACGTTCGGATCATTAGTTTGGCGATTTTAAAACCTTTCACCCAATTTCCTTGACAATATTAAGACCTGTCGTGCTATTTTGGTGTCGATTTTATTCCTGGCGAACGATAGTGAGCCTGTAATTTTGGAAGAATCGGCCTTCGGCCGGGATATTTTTCTACCGAAAAATGTACAAATTAATCTAGAAGGGGAATCTAATGGATGTTTTTTTAAGTTTGATGGAGGTCTAGTAAGGAAACTAAGAAATAAAGGAATATTTGAATTAATAGACCATATAAACGGCCCATCTCCCCTTAAGACTCAACAACGTCCCCCTGCAACACTTGCACCTGCAGTATCCCCACCGCACCAACCTTAGGGGGGATGGTTCACTTTTTGCTCGATTTTTTTGTCTTCATTTATTTAATATTTTTTTGGCCGATGGCCGGTTCCTTCTAAAAATACAGGCTCGCTATCGCTCGACAGGAAATAAATCGACACCTATGTGGCCCGAAAGGTCTTAATATTGACAAAAAAATGGGGCAAAAGGTGTCAAAATCGCCAAACTAGTGGAACGAACGTCTTAAAATCGCAAAACTAATATGCTAAACATAAGGGAGAAGGGGGTCCAGAAAAAGCGAGTACTACCCTCTTAAGCATTACGAAGCAACACTATCATGTCAACATTAATACCTTACCTGCAAAATAAGCTACATCATATCGATTATAAGAAAACCCAGCGAGACGACGAAGGGCATTAGCAAGCAAAATATATTATATTTTATTTCTAGTGACTTTAAGGGGGGATGGGCCGGTTTTCTGGACCCCTTTCTCCCTCATGTTTAGCCCCATTAGTTTTCAGATGTTAAGATGTTTGACCCATTAGTTAGTCGATTTTAGGACCTTACGCCCGATTCCTTCGTCAATATTTAGACCTTTCGTGCTATTTAGGTGTCGTTTTTTTCCCCTGGCGAACGATAGTGAGCCTGTAATGTTGAAAGAACCGGCCTTCGGCCGGTAAATTTTTCTACCAAAAAATGTACAAATTAATCTAGAAGGGGGATCTAATGGATGTTTTTTGTTAAATTTGATGGAGGTCTAGGAAGGAAACTAGAAAAATATTGAATACATTTAAAAATCGCCCAAAAAGTGAACCATCCCCCCTTAAATGGTAATTCCAAATATTATTGATTAAGATATTCATGCAAGCTATTATATCTGCATCTGCAAATCACCTTGAGCACACTGACTCCACTTTATCATCTTGAAGTTTGAACACCTTTTTGTTTTCTCATTATAATGATATACTCGAGTCGAATTAACATGTATAATTTATTAATCTTTATCAAGTACGATATATTAATGTGTGTTTAATATTACTTTCACTGCCCAATGTGTAAAGAAATACTTTCAAAATGCTAAGCCTAGGAAGTCCACATAGTTTAGTGAGAGTCTATTCAGCTAAGCACAATTGACCACTCTCGAGTTTCAGGCAATAAGGAAGTTGGAGCCGGGAACATCGATATTTAACAGAATTATAAACGTTATGTGAGATTTTGATGGATAGAAAGATTGCTATATTCGGCTTTATGTATTTATATATGCAAAACAACCATATTTAAGATGGGAATTCTGTTAAAAATGATATCTATAGCTTCAGCTTCCTTATATTTCCACTTACACCAGCCGACCATATGATACTGCCACTAGATTATCATAACAAGTAGAGTATTGCCAATGTTCCTTCCGACTACCTAATATTGTACTATTGACATTGGAGTACCGTTAGTGGTCGAGTATTGTAAATATACCTTGTGTCCTCTGCTGCAACAAGTTTCGGACACACATATATTATAATACATGCATTGCACGATATAAAATCTACGTACTATTTGTAAACCCTTCCAGATTTAGTATGCCATGTTTTTCCACTATATTAGGGGTATCATTACACGATTATCTTCGGCTTTGGACTAAAAAAGGCAAGGTGTACAGTATATTCAAATTTGTTTGAAAAGTTGACAGACTGAATATAAACACCGTATGAGGAGGAGCACTTTATTGACAACGTTTTGAAGATACCTGTATAGTGTATATGCTTCTTCAGTCCTCATATGGTGATAATGTTCAGGCAAAGTATATCTCGATTAACCCTTCCTAAGCTCAATTAAATCGTCTACTGATAGTCCCAGAATTTAAGGAGTAAATGCATGCTCAAATACTGAAGGGGTTAAGTTAAACAGGGAGTCATACGAGAGCATTTCCCGGCGATCATTTTATCGGCATTTTAAATCTATCAGCTTTTGAATTAGTATTTTATAAGAATTCATGCAACGAAAGTAAAACCAGTTCATCTTAGTTATAGATACCAATGAAAAGGATCCCGAAAATGTTGACAGATTGAAATTGCCGATTGAACATTGCGTGAAGAAGCGGTCGTAGGATTCAAGCAAGCCGGTATCACACGAGCGCTTTTTCCGTCAATTTTCGATGAGCAAGTTTGGTTTCATACTAGCTTTTTGGGTAGGCTCGCATTGGAATCGAAAACTTGTCAATGTATATGTTTTGAAGAGACTGAAATAATATATAATTTTACATAAGAAAATGCCAGACAACAATTGCCTGAAAAAAATGCCGGAAAAAAACGCTCGTGTGACACTGGCTTTATAAATAACAATACATAACTAATAACACCGGTAGCTGACTGCAATAATAACCTGCTCAAGCATATTATTTACAAATATAGATTAAGGGGAGGTATTTATTTCTGAACCCCCTTCTCCTTCATGTTTAGCCCCATTTTTTAAGACTTTCGCCCATTTCTTTGTCAATATTAGGACCTATCGTGCCATTCAGGTTTCAATTATTTCCTGGCGAGCGATAGCGAGCCTGTAATTTAAGAGGAACCGGCCTTCGGCTGGGATATTTTTCTACCGAAAAATGTACAAATTTATCTCGAATGGGGTCTTGGAATGTTATTTATTAAGCTTGATTGAGGGTTAGGGAGCAAACTAAAACACATATACAGTATATATATACCGGTAATAATGAAACATAAATAAATAGATCAAATAACGTCCCCTTAACGTTGATGTTATGAAACCAAAAAGAGCACTTGCAAGAAAGCTATGATTGCTAAATAAATCCGTTACAATTCATTTGTCCAATAATTGAAGATATGTTATGTAAAAAAGATAGGCGCAGTATTAGACGACATGTGCTGTTTATTTCTATGTTTAACAATGTTTAATCTCTCTCTCTCTCTCTCTCTCTCTCTCTCTCTCTCTCTCTCTCTCTCTCTCTCTCACACACACACACACAAACAAACACACACACACACAAACACACACACTAACGCACAGCTTATATCAGTATTACACTTAGAAATAAAACAGTGACATATTGAAAGATGATCGACTGCCACATACAATACAGATCACAGAGAATTAAATATTGAATAAGGCAACGTGAGTATTCGTCTATTTGATCATATTATTTAATCATTATTATGTGTGCGATATACTGTACAGGTATAGATTAGTAAGAGGGTATAAATCATAGCTAAAATATGTGTGTGCCCTATGTGGAATGCAAGTTTCTTAATTTATGTTTAAAATGTATAGATTGGAACTGTTTTGTATTTTATTATTATTTGTATTGTTATTATTATTATTATTATTATTATTATTATTATAAATAAAAGTTCCCTTAAAGTTGCTATACTGCCTTGTTAAGCTATAAATCAGACACAATGGTTCAAAATAACAATGGAAATAAATAAAAAAAAATGCTACATTTAAAGTTGTTTCATATAAAGTCTGGATATTCAGGAACGTAACTATAGTATGCTTATTTTCAACTGACGGTAAATTTCAAAGTTTCCATAAAGATTTTTCAGTTATTTCGAAGACTTTGTAATGAAATGTGGTGCTAATTATATATACTTGGTCTTAATAGGCTGCAGAGACATTGTGGTTTCATATTTTGTCATTACGTATCAACACATTTGCTGCAAAGAGATTCAATTTATCGTCAGGTGAAAAGAAATAGTGTAGTCTTCTACAAGCAGTCGATTATCTAAGTTCATTCACTATCAGTGTCTACAAGCTTGCAATCACAAACAAACAAACAACAATAATATGAGCACCGTTTTCTCTGCCAAACAATATTTCAACAATGCAATGTTGACACGCTCGTTAGCAACCCCGTACTATAAAACCTATAGTCTCTCTATTATAGGTAGGCCAGAAATCCTGACCTCTATCCTCTGTAACTCAAAAAAGCCAAACGGGCTATATATTGCCACACCTACTTCCTGGCTGACTCTACCCAAATTATATAAATATTAGGTTGGTTACTCTAGGTTTTATTATTTTGTATCATTATTATTGTTTTAAGTTATATAGGTTAGTGGTCAGGATTTTTGGTCTAATTATGATAAATAGACTATACATAAGCCTAACTTCTCCTTAACCTATAGTAACTAGCTTCCTTACTCATGGCCACAATTAGTTACACGTGTAGTTGGCTAAATTAGTGATGCCACAGGTGTCCTACCAACTTTTAATCAATTAATTGAAAATGAGGACACACTTGAAAACACTCCCTCTTATTTATTAAGTAATATTTGAGATTTTCTGGATGCAGATTCATAATCGATTGATGCATACTATAACGTAATACATTAGATAATACAAAACATAGCAATCACATATAAACAAAATAGTAGTGATTTAAAGATAATCCATAAACCTTCCATACAAAAATGAAAGATATAGCTAATCATAAATCGGCTATGTTTTATAGTTTAGCTTACCTATCATAAGCGATTATAATTTTCTTAGCTTAATAACTAACCTTGGTACTGTGCCATTACTAATTTAGTCGACTGCACAGTCAAGAGCCAAAGATCCTTCTCACCCACACTCTGAATAACTTGAATAACTAACCTTTCTGACCTCTTGCTCGTCCAGACTAATGCGGTTATTTGGGTGTTCAAACATTCACTGACAAAAATAGTCAAATTATTTACCAGAGAGCGGATGTGTAAAGCAACTTTGACTTTCACTGTGCATTAGACAAATATTATAAGCCTGTTTATTTTAGATAGGTGCCAGGCTTGCTATAGGTCAGACGATGTTTATTTTAGATAGGTGCCAGGCTTACTATAGGTCTGACGATGTTTCTCAGAGTGTGACGGGAGATGCGGCGACCTGAAGATAAACAAATTGGAGGGCCTTCCGTTGAAAATCCAGGACCCGGGCAGCCAGGTGATTGGACTGGGCTTTTTCGTCGCTCCTGGTTTCCTAGTGGTGGTTGTGGTTGGCCTAGGAGTGGTGGTGGTGGTAGTTGTGGTAGTGGTTGTGGTTGAAGGGTCGTTGAAGTGGTAGACGTTAGAGGGTTTGCCGTTGACCACAAAAGGGATGTTGGGACGTAGGAAATCCATGACGTTGGTGTTAGGTGAGACGTAGCCCAAGCCAGGCATGTAGACGTAAGGACTCGGAGGCAGACGGATGTAGTAGATGGGGGAGTTGGTCAGAGGGATCGGGCGTGGGGCAGGCTGTTGAAACAAAGATCGAATATTACAAAAACAAAATAAACAAAAATAAAAGACAGAAACACAAATAATTATATATTGTTCTAATGTATCCCTCTGGTGAAAGAATATAGCAAACATAAAATAAAACAAAGTACTGTTCCATTATAGGTTGCATAAAATATATGATAGCGAATGAATACATATTCATCCTTTCAAAAAGAGAGGGAGAGTTACATAGATTCATAGAATTTGCAGCCCTTACTTGGCAATCCGGCCTCATATCTATAATAAAGTGTCTATATGGAGTTGAAAAAAAGAACAGAAAAGCAGAAGTCTCTCTCTCTCTATCTATCTCTCTCTCTGGAACATAATTGACTGCAACATGCTAGGAAAGCAAAGTTGTCGAAAAATGTGTAACAAGACTAGTACTGAAGCCGATCATAATAATTTCGCCCAATCATCGTGTCCACCAATACAGGACAGACACAATCTATCAAAAGTTGAGCTCCACCTTCACAATTACAACTTTGGCTTTCTCTATAGTACACAGGGAATGACGTACGAGTATATAACCTTTTCAGTATATTCTGACGCTATTTTTAATTTTTGTCTAGTTATTAGTAGATAATATTATTCAGTTTATGAAGAGTTCTTGTGAGATAGAGGATTAGTTGAGGTAGCTTTTACTTCTCGCATTCCATCATATGTTTCCTGAAATACATAAAGTCGGTTATTGGATATTAATCGTAGTCATGTACTTAACCTTTAACTGTATCGATGGTGTAATGGTTAGAGTGTTTAAGATCTGTATGTGGTAACCCAGGTTATTTAATTAGATTAATTGATAGCTTGAATAATAATATGATAAATAACATCATAGGTACTCAGATTGTCACACTTGAAAAGTACCCTAACTTTCATGAATTGTTCAGTTATGTTGAACATTAATATATTCTTTTATCAAAAGAAAACAATATAGTTACTGCTTTGAAGATGGAACATGATTACTTTTGTGAGCCAATATGCACTTAAACAGTCTTCAATAGTGACGGCATTGTTTATCATCAACGCACTGTCCAAAGTAGTGTAAAAATATGTACAGTACACTGCATAATTATAGAAATATCAGACAAGCAGGAAATTACTGGAAAGGGTGACGGGAAATATGGATGGCAAGGTTATATATTTTGAAGAGAGAGAGAGAGAGAGAGAGAGAGAGAGAGAGAGAGAGAGAGAGAGAGAGAGAGAGAGAGAGAGATTTACTGTCCACATGAACGAAGACTTTGGAACTAATTCTTGCGATGTGAAAACGGAATTTCCCTATGAATGCTTTCGTGAACTAAACTGTTAAATTGAATGCCATGAACTTGAATATTTTGATCATCTCAATGCCATAACCTCCAATCGTATTTAAAGCATCACACATGCTTACATACTGTACGCTACACCCAATTGTATATAATATAGGAATATATAAACAAACGTTGAACCATTAACTTTATAACTTGGAAATATTCCTGATCATTATATATATATATATTTAGGATATTGCTCACGTCTCTGGTAACACGTCATTCACCTTATAGAAATATGAGTTAAAGATATATTTCACAAGTCATGCAACCGGCCATGTAGTTTTCGGGATCATAGATTTGAAGTATTTTTCCACTGCTATTTCTTACTGTAACTTAAAACTCTTATATATATATACTGTATATATACAGTATATGTTCATACAACTTCTTAGATAAACGGCTAACAACTATATAATAGTTAGATAGATGTTTGTTAGTTGGATGTTAAAGGTAATTCGTACATTTGTTGATAATAATTATGGCACGTTGATGACAGATTTAAAGACATACCCTTTGACCCCTTCTGTACCGGCAACGTCTTGTTAATTTTTGCCAAGCTATATTTAGACGATTTTGTGTAGTTTAAGGAGGATCTGTGGTAGTAAAAGGGTTAAGTGAGATAGTTCGAATCTTCTAAATTGCTGGAGGCCCATTTTAAACTGCATAACATCGTCTAATAGTAGCCAGAATAAAGTTAAAAAGACGTCGCTGGTACAGAAGGGGTTAAACACATCCCTGAGTCAGGGCTTGTGTAGACGAATGTACGATCGTGAGAATATAATGGAGTTACAATAATTCCAATCTTTGAATCATTAAAGCCAAGTTCTGAAGCATTTTGGTTATAATAAAGTATTGTATTGTCTCGTTGCGTTCGCTACTAATTTAAGGGGGGATGGGCCGGTTTTCTGGACCACTTTCTCCCTCATGTTTAGCCCCATTAGTTTTCAGATGTTAAGATGTTTGCCCCATTAGTTAGTCGATTTTAAGATATTTCGACCCATTTCTTCGTCAATATTTAGACCTTTTGTGCTATTTAGGTGTCGAATTTTTCCCTGGCGAACGATAGTGAGTCTATAATGTTGGAACATTTGAACATTTTTCTAACGAAAAATGGACAAATTAATCTAGAAGGGGGACCTAATGGATGTTTTTTGTTTTTAATTTGATGGAAGTCTAGGGAGGAGACTAGAAATATAATGAATACATGCAAAAATCGCCCAAAAAGTGAACCATCCCCCCTTAAATGGGTGTGTCGCCAATTTGTATCTTAGCTGTAAAAACGGTTGCCAATATTTTGTAGCCCTCACCGTAGTTGTAGTAGTAGTAGTGGGCTTCTTAGTCGTAGGCTGGTCTACTATCCCCACTAACGGCTGTGTCTTAACCACCGCTGTTTCTTTCCTCTTCACCGCCTCTTTCACCGCCTGCGTCTGGTGTGTGATGGAGGCCTGCTTCACCGCTTCTTCCAGGGCATTAGACGCGGGCCGTTGGGAGAAGAGGGAGGAGAGGAGAGAGCCCCGAACACCGCGTCGTGAGGCCGGGAACAGCTGACCGAAGGAGAAGGCGTCGGTAGTACTCCATATCACACTCATCACAACCGCCATTGTCGCCACTGACATCAGTAATCTGGAAAATACAATTGGAATTAGATGCAAGATACTCCTGGAATATACTCTTGGGCATTTTAAAATGGTTCAATTTATCTTACAGTTGATATTATTTTATTAAAGGAAAAGGGGCAGTCAAAACATAGCTGTGTGAGTTCAGAAAGTATCCCAAGTTGTACTCATCACCATCATCACTACTATCGCCATTGTAACTCGTAACCTGGAATATACGGGAGGATATTAAGCGCATAAAGACTTAGAATATACGGGAGGATATTAAGCGCATAAAGACTTAGAATATACGGGAGGATATTAAGCGCATAAAGACTTAGAATATACGGGAGGATATTAAGCGCATAAAGACTTAGAATTAAGTGGTGGAGTAAAAACCATTACCTTAAGGGACCGTCAACAGAATAATTGTTGTGGACTAATGAAGAACAGAAATAGAGTAGATGATGAGTAAAGGCATCTGTACCATCCAATGTAGGCATATATAGCACCATTGTCACCACTGCCACTGGTAGCTAAAACATAAAGAGTATACTGTATAAGATGGAAAAGCAAATTAAAAAATAAAGCTATAAATCCAAATAAATGTCCGTATTATCAAAGTTATTGATATTTTGTATTACAGTTTATTGTAAAAGGCGTCGTTACCATTCACCGTCATCATTAGAATCACCACTACCTGGCGTAATATTCAACAACCTTGAAAAATTCGATTATGAGATGCCAGCAGATTTGGAGTTACTGTACCCCCCCCCTGTAACTGCCCCATTTATAAACCTTTACTGCTCCCTGGCAGAGCACAAAGAGTTATCAAGTAACAATTTGAGTTTAGGAAGGCATCGGTTTAAGGGGATGTTATTTTATTTTATTATTTATTTCATATTATTTCCGGTATATACAGTATATTTGTTTCAGTTTGTTCCCTAGACCTCTATCAACCTTATTTAACAAACAAACAATCTTAAACAATCCCTTCGAGAAAAATTTGTAAATTTTTCGGTAGATTTTTTTTGTGAAGTGTTGTTAGTTGTGAGGTGTGTTTTAAGTTTGTTTTTGACAATCCGGCGCCCTGTTTTGGAGGCATCATGTCCAGTCCCAAAGTCCTCCTGGGTAACAACTGTGCTCAGTATGCTGCTGGCCAGGACCCCCGCGGAGGTAGAGGAAAAAAGCAAAAAAGTGGCGGAAACGTCGTCCGGATGAAAGACTGCGTGCTCCAGGTCTGTGCTTTCAATGCCAATGGCATCAATGATATTGGTAAGAGAGAATGTTTGACGCGAGAGCTTAAAGATGGAAGTGTGGATGTGTGTGGGGTGGGTGAGACACACCTGTTGGGTTCTGGAGTGTGGGATGGTGAGAGTGAGCATGAATTGTGGAGTGGGGAAGGATGGGTTGTCTGGTCTGGGTTGGATGCAGGGTATAAACGTAAGAAAACGGAAGGGTTAGCCGTAATATTATCAGACAGGGTTGAAGAAGTGTGTAAACAACTATGGATGCGTGGGCTCGAGAATTGTGTGGTGTGAGTGTAAGATCGGGATAGATAGATATACTTTTTTGTGTGTGTATGCACCGGTCAACCAAGAAACTGGGAAAGGTGTGGAAGAAAATAGAAAGTTTTGGAGTAAAGTCAACAAATGTATAAGAGAAAGGCAAGAGTGTACACAGGTAATTTTACTGGGTGACATGAATGGTAGCGTTGGAAATGAGGAGATAAAAGATATAGTGGGTAAATGGGATGTGGAGGGTAGGAATATGAATGGTGACTTTCTCCTTGAAGTATGTGCAGAGAGATACTTTTTTTGGGCCAACACGTTTTTTGAGCATCGTCACATACATAGATATACATGGCACAGAGGCGAAGGTGAGCAGGAACAGAAATCTCTAATTGACTATGCCATGATTGACTCTGGGCTAAAAGGAAGAATCTTAGACTTGAATGCTGTACGAGGGATGCTGACGGGATCAGATCATTATAAAGTGCTGACAAAAGTGAGGATTAGGAAGAAGTTGAAATATGAGAGGAAAGGGAGAAAATTGACAGTAGAGAGAATAAATGTGAGAAAACTAACTGAAGAATGTAATGGAACAAAATACAGGGACATGCTGAAAGAGACTGTAAAAGGCATGGACGATATGATAGATCAGAGAAATACTGTAGACGAAGTATGGAAAGGTACAAGAGACTCCATGATTAAAGCAGCTGAAAAAGCATGTGGCAAAACAAACATTAAAATGTGGAAAATGAAAGGTAATGCATGGTTTAGCAAAGAGATATAAGAAATAGTGAACAAGAAGCAAGAGTTGCGAAAGAGTAGGCTGCAAAAGAATATACCTAGATAAACTAGAAATGCGAGGAAACAAAAATATAAGAATTTGAAACAAAGAGTGAAAAGGATGATACAAGACGCTAAAAGGAAGGCAGATGAGGAATATGGGAAGAAGATTAGTGACCAGTTTCTGAGTGACAAGAAAGCATACTATAGAGCTGTGAAAGAAGCCAGAGGGAAGAAGACCGAGAGTGTCTCAGGTGGTAGGATAAGGGACATGAATGGGGAGGTGGTGGAGGGTGATGGTGTGGTGGAGGTATGGAAAGATAATGTTAGTAGATTAGCTGTTAAGAGTAGGAGGAAGGCAAAGATCTCCTCTATGGGAATGGAGAGAGGTAGAATACACAGAGTAGATGAAAGACAGATAAACAGAGACAAAGTAAAAGAAACAATCAATAGACTTAAAATGGGAAAAGCTGCTGGAGTAGATAACATCCCAGGTAAAATGCTGAGATATGGTGGAGAAGAAGCTGTAGACATAATGCATAGGTTATGTAAATTAGCATGGGAAAAGGAGAGTGTACTAGAGGACTGGAGGAAAGCAGTAATAGTACCCTTGTACAAAGGGAAGGGTAGTAAAGAGGAGTGTAAGAGTTATATGGTGAATTAGCTTGCTTAGCATATCTGGAAAGGTATACGCAAGAGTAGTAACAGAGAGACTGCAGAAGATAACAGATGACAAAATAGGCGAGGAGCAGGGAGGTTTTAGAAAGGGCAGGGGATGCATTGACCAGATAGCCTCAATGCGTTTGTTGGTAGAGAAGTATTAACCAAGAACAGAAAACTCTATGCAGCATTCATGGATCTGGAAAAAGCCTATCACAAAGTGGATTGGGAGGGTCTGTGGGTTGTGTTAACAGTATATGGTGTAGGAGGAAAGTTGCTAATGGCAGTAAAATCTTTCTATAGGAATGCAATGGCAAATGTGAAGGTAGGAGATAAGTTAAGTGAGATTTTGAGGTCAATGTAGGAGTAAGACAGGGATGGGTCATGTCTTCTTGGTTGTTCAATACATACATGGATGGAGTGATTAGAGAATGTAGGGCGGGATCAATGGGTATAGGAGCTAGACTGGAATCAGAGGGAAGAGAGTGGCAGATCCTAACATGCCTATATGCCGACAATGCAGTCCTGTTGGCGGAAAATGTGGAAGAACTTCAGAGAGTGGTCACAGACTTTGACAGGGTATGCGAAAAGAGAAAGTTAAAGGTCAATGTAGGGAAATGTAAGGTACTGTAATGGTGTTTGAGAGAAGAATTCATGAATCCATAGATTTAAAGGCAAAATATAGAATTAAGAAAGAACGAGGAAAGTTGTAAAATAATAATGAGAAATGAAGTACTGGAAGAGGTTGAAAGTTTCAAGTACTTGGGAGCTGAACTACGCAAATATGGTAAAATGGATAGTGAGATAAAAGAGATAAAAATGCAAGGGAGAAAGGTGATTGGAGAACTTGATATTATTCTGAAAGGAAGAATGGTTAGTCAAGAAGTGAAAAAGTCACTGAGAAACAGTGTGCTGCTCCCAACACTCTCGTATGGAAGTGAGACATGGACAGCAAGTGACGAGGACATCTCAAAACTAAGAGCTGTGGAGATGAGCTTTTTCAGAATGGCAGCTGGCGTGAATAGGCCAAGTAATAGGGAAGTGTATGAGTCCTTTGGAATGGAAGAGCAAGCTTTGGGCATTGAATGTGGAGTGGTTGAATGGATTAAGAGAAGTACTTTGAGGTGGTATGGTCATGTTCAGAGAATGGATTAATATAGAATGCCAATAAAGATACATGGGAGTCAGGTGAGTGGAGCAGCTAGTAGTGGAAGACCACCTATGGTATGGGAAAAGAAAGTGGAAAAATACATTGAGGAAAAAACTTCCACGTAATAGAAGGGGTATTATGGCACGGGCAAAGGAAGCCTGTCTTGACAAAGTAGCCTAGAGACGTTTTTGTCATGGCCAATCTTTAGCGGGGGTTTCCCAGGGGGAAACAAGGCGTCGGAATTGATGATGATGATGATGATGATGAAAAATGTCCCGGCTTTCGCTCGCCAGGAAAAAATAGACACCTAAATGGCACGAAGGGTCTTAATAGTGACAACAAAATTAGCGAAAGTCTTAAAATGTGAAAACTAATGGGACTAAACATGAATGAGAAAGGGTTCAGAATAAAACAAATACTTCCCCTTAAATCCAAATTATTGAAAGGAATAGCAAAAAGCCAGTGAAGTTTTCTGTTACATTATATAATTTAACTGTAATTTGACCCGAAATGATTGAATATTTGGCAAAGAATTGGATCTCAGCCATCATATTATCTTAGTAATCAAGAAGCCTCCACGAAAAATAACCGCATCCCACTAACAATATAGAAGGATAATATATGTTCTTTCTGGATTCTTTCTGGAGTTACAAAATCCAATGACAAGTAACAATGAAGGAAACATTATGCGAGTGTCACGTTACATAGAGTTCAAAGGTGAGTGATAATGTCCAGGTCATTAGAGTACAGACGGTGAATTAGGAGTCATTTTTCAGGTTCAACAACCCCACACATTAATTTATTACCAACATATTTCGTTTTAGTAATTACCAGAGCGTATTTCCAGCTAACTATTGCAGGCTTAAGGGGAGGCAGCTGGTTTTTCGAGTCCTCCTCCCTCATGTTTAGCCTTATTAGTTATGAGTTTTCAAGACATTCGCCCCATTAGTTTGGCGATATTCAGACTTTTTGCCAATACTAAGACCTTTCGTGCCATTTAGGGGTCATTTTTTTTTTTGTCCTGGCAAGCGATAGCGAGCCTGTATTTGAAGAGGAATCGGCCTTCGGTCGGGACAATTTTTCTACTGAAAAATGTACAAATTTATATCGAAGTGGGGGGGGGGGTCTTGTGGGTGTTTTTTTATGTTTGATGGAGGTTTAGATAACAACTAAACCCCCTCCTTAAACCATTGAGCCCAACCTGTAAATTATGCTGCACAATACCGTCTGAGCTTCCTTAACACACTACCTTGATGCACACACCACCTTGAGCCACATACCAGATTTTGTAAAAATTGGAATGGAAACTCTTATTCCTCATCAAAAGTACAGTAAAAGATCTAATTCACCAAAATGGTTTGACCATAATTGTGCTAGAGTAACTGAACAAAAAGCAATAGCCTACAATGCATACACAAGATCAAAAACACATGAAGCCTTTACTTTAGAAA
This sequence comes from Paralithodes platypus, assembly GCA_032716605.1. NCBI lineage: Eukaryota > Metazoa > Arthropoda > Malacostraca > Decapoda > Lithodidae > Paralithodes > Paralithodes platypus. The sequence goes on along the minus strand of CM064520.1, from coordinate 17,255,671 downwards.
CATCAGAAATCATGCCAAAACTGTATTAAACCTAACTAAATCAAACTTTCTCCACAAGCAGGCAAATAAACTTCTAAATAATCCAAATGATAACAAAATATTTTGGTCTACTCTTAACTCATTCAAATCCAACTTCACTACTGCTTCATCCATTCCACCATTAAAATCTCCGACTGGCAATCTTGTAAGTGAACCACGAGGTAAAGCTAACCTTCTTGCGGATATTTCCACCAACTCAACCTTAGATGAAATAAATCAAGATGTCCCTGTACTTAATTTTAATTCGCCTGAAATTCCCTCACTTAAGATCCACACCAGACATGTCAAAACTATTTTGCAGAATCTCTCAGTAGATAAGGCTCCTGGTCCAGATGAAATTCCTCCAATAGTACTTAAGAATTGCTCCTTGGTGCTCGCTCCTGTATTGGCAAAAATTTTCCGTCTGTGTACTCATACCTCATGCTTCCCAGTACCCTGGAAAGAAGCAAACATCCACCCAGTTCCTAAAAAAGGTACCTCTTCAGATCCATCAAACTACAGACCAATAGCTATAACTTCCACTCTTGGTAAAGTCTTTGAAATTATATTAAATAATCACATAATTAAGCATCTTGAGAATAATAAATTAATCAGTGATAGGCAATATGGTTTCTAGACGATGTGATCAACTGCAGACATTCTTTGCCTTCTTACGCATCAAATCAACCAAGCTACAGACCAACATGGTGAAACACATACAATAGCACTGGATATATCAAAGGCATTTGATAGAGTCTGGCATCAATCCTTATTGTCGAAGATGTCACACTACGGCCTTGCATCATTAGTTCCACTAATTTCTTCTTATCTTCATAACAGAAAAATACGTGTAATGGTAGATGGCCTTTATTCTCAATGTCACTCAATAAATGCTGGTGTTCCCCAGGGATCAGTTTTGGCCCCAACTCTGTTCCTCATTCATATCAATGATCTCATATCTACCACTCATAATCCAATACATTCCTACGCAGATGACTCAACACTCCACAGTTCCTTCACATTTACCAATTCTTTCACCCAACCCGATCTTATAAATTCAAAAATAAACACTGCAATTTCTCTGAACCAGGACCTTTCTAGAATTAATGAATGGAGACAAAATAATCTAGTTTCCTTTAATGCACAGAAAACCAAGTACATTCAATTTTCTAACCGACAGAATCTCACTGACTCCCATATATTTTTTAATGATGTAAATATTCCCACTTCCCCTAGTATTGACATTCTCGGTGTAACATTAACTACTAACTTGAGCTGGACACATTATGTTAGAAGCATTGCTAAGAATGCCTCTAAAAAACTGGGACTCCTGTACAGAGTTCGAGAATTCTTCACTGACGAGCAGTTGGCCGTAATATATAAAAGTCATGTGCGTTCTCAGATGGATTACTGTTCACCTCTGTGGGGTGGAAGTGGAGTGGTTGCATTGAGGCAGTTGGACAAAATTCAAAATAAAGCTATTAGATTAATCAATAACCCTGCAATCACACAGGACCTTCCTACATTATCCATATGAAGAAACGTTGCATCCCTTGCATTATTCTACAGATATTTTCACAGCAATTATTCCGAGGAACTTGCTTCAATTGTGCGGCCTCTCCACATCTTTCCCCGTAGAACTAGGGCAGCTGAGAGCGCCCATGAATTTACACTTTCTCCTCCACAATGCAGAACTTCTGCTTATCAAAATTAATTTATCCCTAGAACTACTACTCTTTGGAATTCACTTCCCTCGAGTTGCTTTCCACAAACATACAATCTACAAAAGTTTAAATCCAGTTGTTACAAACATTTTATGAATGGAGGATGCCTTTAGGCACATGGACCTTTTTGTTTTATCTGTGTGTTTCCTTCCTCCGTTCATTGTCTCAAAAAAATAAATAAAAAAAACACATGTATTATCAACGTATTTCGTTTTAGTAATTACCAGAGCGTATTTCCAGCTAACTATTTTTGGGGGGTAATTTATAGAAAGACTGTTTCTTGTTTAATTATTACAGTCCCTTCAGAAAGATGACTTTGATTTTCATTTTTCATGGCTAACATCAAACGCTTGCATTAGAATAGATATACTTCTTCCATTTTAAAGGGTTAGGATAGCGTGACACCACATGTAAGAAACACGAAATTATAAGAAAAAGACAGGAGAAAGAAAGTATGAAAAAGAGAGAGAGAGAGAGAGAGAAAAAAGGAAAATAATAGAATATAAAGAAGGTAAGATAAATCGAAAACTAAATATTTAATCGAACGGAACTACAGAGTATTGCCTGTCTGACTCCACCGGAAATCGATATTAACGTACATGCTCTGAATCGTACGGTATATAGATATGTTCGTTATAAAAAACAGGAGGAGAGTAATGTGATACGAAAAACAAGGAGTAGTAGAAGACGATATTAGGAAAAAAGTACAATCTGAAAAAAGAAAAAAGAAAAGTGGACTATAGGAGAAAGGCTTTAGGCAGCACCGGAATTACACTGTCTGTCTGCAACTACCGGAAATCGAGACTAGCTTAAGTGGTCTGAATGGGAGAACAAAGCCGCCTAATACACCTTAAGGAGACTCGGCAATGGATGAAAGTGACAACCAGTGTGTTATTATTCCGTGACTTACGTGGCAATAATATCTAGGGGTGAGAGTAACGGGCTGATAGTTAAACCTAGTCACAGTTAACCTCGACACAGTAAGGGTTAACGAATGCATTAAGTAGAATGCAAATACCTCTTTAAAAAAACGAGGAATAGGAAGTAAATTTTGCAAATCCAAATACAATGTACATCGGGTTTATATATATATATGAAACCTTAAGAAATGGCTCAAAATATCCCTGATGAAGCCCACATATCTCTGATGAAGCCCACATATCCCTGATGAAGCCCACATATCCCTGATGAAGCCCACATATCCCTGATGAAGCCCACATATCCCTGATGAAGCCCACATATCCCTGATGAAGCCCACATATCCCTGATGAAGCCCACATATCCCTGATGAAGCCCACATATCCCTGATGAAGCCCACATATCCCTGATGAAGCCCACATATCTCTGATGAAGCCCACATATCCCTGATGAAGCCCACATATCCCTGATGAAGCCCACATATCTCTGATGAAGCCCACATATCTCTGATGAAGCCCACATATCCCTGATGAAGCCCACATATCCCTGATGAAGCCCACATATCCCTGATGAAGCCCACATATCCCTGATGAAGCCCACATATCTCTGATGAAGCCCACATATCCCTGATGAAGCCCACATATCCCTGATGAAGCCCACATATCCCTGATGAAGCCCACATATCCCTGATGAAGCCCACATATCCCTGATGAAGCCCACATATCCCTGATGAAGCCCACATATCCCTGATGAAGCCCACATATCTCTGATGAAGCCCACATATCCCTGATGAAGCCCACATATCTCTGATGAAGCCCACATATCTCTGATGAAGCCCACATATCCCTGATGAAGCCCACATATCCCTGATGAAGCCCACATATCCCTGATGAAGCCCACATATCTCTGATGAAGCCCACATATCTCCAAGTCAAATGATAAGCCGGTCGATAGGATGATAAAGGGCGGAGATAAATGAATGTCTAGAACTATCTATACCTAAGGGGCAGAAGCAGAACAATCACCACAATCAGCCCGTGGAATCCTTACCCATCGATCACAAGGGGGTGTAATGAGGAGAGAGATAGAGAGAGTTACAATAAGTTACAACGAATAGTTAGTATCTCGGAGACCTTGCGGTCCATTCCGAGGAGATACTCCAAGTGGAAGGAGAGAGACTGTTTAGTACACTATACTCTACAGTGTGCAAAATACTATCTACTCTCTTCTTGAACTGCTCTACTGAAGAACTGTTTACAACTTCGGAGGGAAGTTTGTTCCAGGTAGAACAGGTCTTATATGTGAAAATGTGTTCACAAATACTAGTGCTGAACCATTTAAATTCCCTAATTTCCAGCCATGGTTGCGTGTTGTATTCATATTGAGGCTAAACATTTTGCTATAATCCACATTGTCAAACCCATTAAGTATTTTAAACACTTTAATGAGCTGACCTCGTAGTCTGCGCGTTTCCAACGGAAAGAGATCAAGAGCTCTCAACTGGTCCTCGTAGCTCATTCTTCTAAGCGATGGAATAAGCTTTGTAGCTCTGGCTTGTACTCTTTCTAGTCGCTCTATATCTTTCCCGAGTGCTGGAGACCAGAATTGAGCAACATACTCCAGGAGAAGCCGTATCAGAGCGTTGTAAAATGTGAGGACTATTTTCTTATTTCTATACATAAATTGCCTCTTAACATAGCACAATTGTTGAGCTTTCTTCTCTACTTCAATGAACTGCTTGGAAAACTTTCAGAGCACCCAAATCCTTTTCCAAGTTAGTCACTTGAGAGAGAGAGAGAGAGAGAGAGAGCGAGAGAGAGCGCAGAGAAAAGAAAGAGGGAGAGAGAGAGAGAAGAGAATGAGAGAGAGTTTATCGTGTGTGTGTGTTGGAGGGGGAGGTAGAAGTGAGAGAACCCGTGGTAACTGGATTTTCTTTTCTATTATTGAGGGTTGGGTAAGCTTAGTACTCCATTTCATCCACATCTTTGATCATAATTATCCTATATATTCCTTTCTTACACTTTCCATGTGTTCAAAATCATCAAAGGCATCGACAATATGAACCGTAATAAATATTTCACCATCGACCAAGCAAATTACACGCTGAGGAACGGTTGCAAAATTTATTGGTAAATCTTTAAACTCACACGAGAATAAGAATTTCTTCGTCAATGTGGAATGGCTTCCTCGAGACGCCATAGACTGCAGCACCGTTGATTATTTTAAACTTCTAAATACCTTGCCTTAAATCCACGACTGACTGTATTTGTAAATTAATAAAACAAAAACAAATATTTTCATGGATAACAAGTGTTGCAAAAGGCCCCGAAAGCCTCTGCCGGACGCTGTTAATCACCCAATTGCTCCAAACCTTTCCCCTTCCTAGTCTCTCTCCCCACTGGTAACTCTCTCTGCTGTTCCAGTACAACAAGCAGATGAACAACAACAACAACAATAACGACAAAAGAAGTGAAAAGAGCGGTAACAAACTTCTCGTCGGTAGGTGACAATAGCGGTAATAAACCTCTCGTCGGTTACCGGCGGTGACAGTAAAAGTCTGAAAAGAGACACGTGATAAATGCTTTCATCATCTATCAGTAAATAGTAACCTGGAGTAAATAGATGTGTGACGTCCCATGTGATGAAGTAAGCTGTGGTAACTTGGGAATATCGTCTACCACAGGCTCCAAATACCACTATGAGCGCCGCGGCACATATCAGCTTAACCCCAACCCCTTCTGTACCGGGACGCTGTTTCGAAAATATGCTGGCTAAGGTTAGATGATTGTATTCAACTGTGGAATGACCTCTAGGAATGAATAGAGTATGCACTATCACAACTAGCTTTCTTATGCCCACATAACCTTCCTAAGCTGCATAAAATCATCTAACCATGACTAAAACAAAACGAAAGAGACGTCACCGGTACGCAAAGGGTTGGCATACACCCCTCTGACATAACTTTTGTCACTTCCCCCATGGCTAGCTGGCGACCTCAACCCCCAGTCCCTTACACCCCAGCACCTCAACCCCCAGCCCCTTAGACCCCAGCACCTCAACCCCCAGCCCCTTAGACCCCAGCACCTCAACCCCCAGCCCCTTAGACCCCAGCACCTCAATCCCCAGCCCCTTAGACCCCAGCACCTCAATCCCCAGCCCCTTAGACCCCAGCACCTCAACCCCCAGCCCTTTAGACCCCAGCACCTCAACCCCCAGCCCCTTAGACCCCAGCCCCTTAGACCCCAGCACCTCAACCCCCAGCCCCTTAGACCCCAGCACCTCAACCCCCAGTCCCTTACACCCCAGCACCTCAACCCCCAGCCCCTTAGACCCCAGCACCTCAACCCCCAGCCCCTTAGACCCCAGCACCTCAATCCCCAGCCCCTTAGACCCCAGCACCTCAACCCCCAGCCCCTTAGACCCCAGCACCTCAACCCCCAGCCCCCTAGACCCCAGCACCACAACCCCCAGTCCCTTACACCCCAGCACCTCAACCCCCAGCCCCTTAGACCCCAGCACCTCAATCCCCAGCCCCTTAGACCCCAGCACCTCAATACCCAGCCCCTTAGACCCCAGCACCTCAACCCCCAGCCCTTTAGACCCCAGCACCTCAACCCCCAGCCCATTAGACCCCAGCAACTCAATCCCCAGCCCCTTAGACCCCAGCACCTCAACCCCCAGCCCATTAGACCCCAGCACCTCAACCCCCAGCCCTTTAGACCCCAGCCCCTTAGACCCCAGCACCTCAGACCCCAGCACCTCAACCCCCAGCCCCTTAGACCCCAGCACCTTAGACCCCAGCACCTCAACCCCCAGCCCCTTAGACCCCAACACCTTAATCCCCAGCCCCTTAGACCCCAGCACCTCAACCCCCAGCCCCTCAACCCCCAGCTCCTTAGACCCCAGCACCTCAACCCCCAGCCCTTTAGACCCCCGCCCCCTAGACCCCAGCACCTCAGACCCCAGCACCTCAACCCCCAGCCCCTTAGACCCCAGCCCCTTAGACCCCAGCACCTCAACCCCCAGCCCCTTAGACCCCAACACCTTAATCCCCAGCCCCTTAGACCCCAGCCCCTTAGACCCCAGCACCTCAACCCACATCCCCTTAGACCCCAGCACCTCAACCTCCAGCCTATTAGACCCCAGCACCTCAACCCCCAGCCCATTAGACCCCAGCACCTCAACCCCCAGCCCATTAGACCCCAGCCCCTTAGACCCCAGCACCTCCGGGTCTAATAATTTCGGGTGGTGATGACTTGATAACCATGAATTATTGTTCGCCCGCATTGCCTGTCGCTCTAGTTATTAATAGACTCCTGGTTTGACCCTCACTCGGTCGTTGGACTATTAACACTTTCTGTTGTTGTTGTTGTTGCTGTTCCCCAGGCTGTCTGGCCGAACAGCCCCAAGGTCCCGAGCAAGGCCAAGGCCATAAACGAGCGCCCCCACAAAGCCCTCCCTGCTTACCACTAATAAAGCCCGATTGACCGAAGCCACTCCAAGGCGGGGAGCTAAGGAGGGCGCGGAAACTCCCGGGAAACCAAAGCCCCACCCAAGGCCTTGTGTCCCTCAGCAATTATGAAGGGAAAGTTGAGGGGCAATGGAAAAATGTGACGCTTTGGCTCCCAATCTGTCAACCTCTAGGTTGGCAGAAGGGAGGTCAATCCACGACAGAGACGCCGTCACTTGAGATCTAGACAATATATAACAAAAGGAACAGTCAGAGTAAGCTATGGGTATGGCAGAGATCGCTCAGCTCTCAATTCTGATAGACCAGCCCATCACCATACACTTCCTGTATTATGGTATTATGATATTATGCATCTTAGGAAGGACCACTAGGAATAAAAGGGGTGGTAGCTATTTAAATTGACCTCCTGAACACCACCGATTCTTCTTAAGCTGCATAGAATAATTTATTGATAACCAGAAGTAAAAAGAAAAAAAAAATGTGTCATTGACATCAGTCGGTCGTTCAACTATAGAGGGACGTCCTACGCTCGATTATTCAGCTATACTGTATCATATTATTATAGCACTATAAGCTTGCTATATGCTGCGAATTATTTGACTGATTGTGGAAGAATTATATCTATCTATCTATTACCAGACGCCTTGTTGCTCGAAGGGGTGGCCACGAATGAATCGCCTCCATATGCTTTAACACCTTCTGTACCGGCGACGTCTTTATAATTTTATTTTAACTATATTTAGATGATTTTTTGCAGTTTAAGAAGTATCTGTGGTATCTTCATAAAATGCACACAATCGTGTACATATAGCTAGAATATAGCTAGAGAGACGTCGCGGTACAGAAGGGGTTAACAATAGCCTGGACTATATATAATTGCCAGTAAATTTCCAGAAACACCACGGTACGTAAAAGTATTCTCATTATTTACAGATTTTACTTCGGGATCCAGGAAGAGGGTTGCTCATTATTTGCTGGTTGAATGCCTCCGCGTCAGTGTCCGCGCAAATTATATACCCCGAGTTCTTTCTTTTCTTTTCCATGATTGAGGTAATGGTTGCAGGATCCTGTGTCTGATCATAATTACATCCAGCCAGTGGTATTATATTTGTTCATGTCTTGTGAATGGTTAGTTCAAGGATATTCGGGTATAATATTTGTTCATTTATTTTGCATGGTTAGTTCATGGATAGTCTGGTATAGTTTACTATTTATGAGTAACTAGATAACTATGCAGTATAATACACTTATCATGTTTTCGTAGTCGATGTAATGGTTTCATATTCGTATATATAATCAACAAATACAGTTATCCAATGCTTATATATTTCTTGGTACCTATTATAGTTGGCTATGTGGATGGTTTGATATAATTTAAAATTTAAAGGCAATTTATTGGCTTCACAATATTATGAGTCCCAAATTTATGTATGGCATCATTCGTTATATTTTTGTCTGGCCTTATTGCAATATATACTGTATATATATACTGTATATATATGCAGTATATATATATATATATATATATATATATATATATATATATATATATATGCAGTATATATACCTACAAGTGTGTGTGTGTGTGTTTGTGTGTGTATGTGTGTGGGTGTTGACATCTAGAGAGAAAGTCGGACAGACAATCGATTTATTTCCCAGTTCAAATAACCCCCTTTGAGCCTTTGAGCTACTTGGTGTATATGATTTATTGATTGGTTTATTATGACGTTTATGGGATATTGATGGTTGTGAAGTCTCTCTCTCTCTCTAGAATGAAGTCCTGACCCCCTCGTTTGGATCGTAAGGTCTGTGTGGCCAGTGTATCTATGTAAATATCTCTCTCTCTCACACACACACGCACACACACTATCTCTCTCTCTCTCTCTCTCTCTCACTCTCACTCTCACTCACACTCTCTCTCTCTCTCTCTCTCTCACACCACCTCCCGCGCCCCATGCCCCGATACCATTAATCTCTTTAGTGCCCCATCATCGCTCAGTGTCCGCTACCAACACTCATCGTCTCGTCAGCCCCTCGGGAGTCAAGTGGCATCAGCGAAGGAGGAAGTAAGAAATGACGGAAGAAGGCCGATAAATTAAAGGCTCGCTATTGCTTACCAAGAAAATATAGACACTTAAATGGCACGAATGGTCTAAATATAAACGAAGAAGTGGGGTGAAAGGTCTAAACATCGCCAAACAAATGGGGCAAACGCCTTAACATCTCAAAAGTAATGGTGCTAAACATGAGAGACAAGGGATGCAAGATGAACCAAACACCTCCCTTAAATTATAAAGCGGTTGCTAAAACGATATTCACCATCTTCATCTCCGACGTCTTGTTTCCACCCGAGAAATACCCACTAAAGGATGGCATACATTTGTTTTGTCTCCAGAGGATGAACATACATTATCAGGAGGAACTAATAGGAGAAGGCTGGAATAAGCTGCCAATTTTTTTCTTCTGGACTTCCTTCTATCTCATATTTAGCCCCATCTAGTTTTGAGGTTTTAAGACGTTCACCCAATAGTTTGGCGATTTTATGAATTTTTGCCCCATTTCGTTGTCAATGTTAAGATCTTTCGTGCCATTTACTGTAGGTGTCGATTTTATCCTGACGACCGATAGCTACCGAAAAAAATCAAATTCATCTCCAAGGTGGGTCTTCGAGTGCTTTTATAAGCTTGTTAGAGGTCTAGGGAGGAAACTATAATGAACCCTTAAAAAAACGTCCATGTAGCTGTCTTAGTGTTTATGAATGCATGAAAGTGAAAGGGAAAGAATTTGAATTTATTGATAGAAATCTTGACACCGCAACAACAAGGTCATATGGCACCGAACAAGCTAACATATTTGCTGAAAACTAAAACCGTAAAAACAACGCGTAAAAGTAGATATCAAAGGAAAATCAATGCAATCATAAAAACTGAAAGAGGCCAGCCTTTTTCAAAAATAAAAACACATCATCTCCAGGGGAACCAGCCTCCCCTCCAAGCACCGAAGAGAGACAGTAAGTACCATCTGCCTTCCGGTGCCGCAAAAGCAACCTCCGGCGTAATTCGACCAAACTGGGACACTCAACCAGCAAGTGCCTGACAGTAAGGGGAACTAGACAGTCATCGCAGAATGGCGGTACACCTCCACACATAAGGAACACTTGTGTTAGTCTGGTATGTCCAATGCGGAGGCAAGCCGAAGCAGTTTCCAATTTGCGAGGAATGGTAGGGCAAGCTCTTGGCGAGACTAATTTGGTAACTTCCCTGAGCTTATTTACAATAACACAATCCCACCGTGCCTGCCAACAAGCACGAACAGCAAACATGAGAGGAGTACGCAGATCAGAAGCAGGCAGAGGGTAATTGACAGGCGAAGGTCTCAAAGCTTGAAAGGGAAAGAACAAAATTATACTATACTGTAACAGCAGATGAAATTATACTATACTGTAACAGCAGATGAAATTATACTATACTGTAACAGCAGATGAAATTATACTATACTGTAACAGCAGATGAAATTATACTATACTGTAACAGCAGATGAAATTATACTATACTGTAACAGCAGATGAAATTATACTATACTGTAACAGCAGATGAAATTATACTATACTGTAACAGCAGATGAAATTATACTATACTGTAACAGCAGATGAAATTATACTATACTGTAACAGCAGATGAAACTATACTATACTGTAACAGCAGATGAAATTTTATAAGTAAGCACAAGGAAAAATAGAAAAATAGAAAACAAAAATGTAAAGACAGTGATAATTTGAGATACACAATGTCAAAGGAACAAATAGTACACCAAGGAATATATTAATGCCTGATAACAAATAGTACACCAAGGAATATATTAATGCCTGATAACAAATAGTACACCAAGGAATATATTAATGCCTGAAAACAAATTGAAAGACAAAAGGCAATACAGGTGAAGTGGAAATAAAAACAGTTTATGGGAGCCCACCTCGCTTTATTTCTCTTTCACTCCCTCTTTCTTTGGCTTTTATCCATTCAGCCCCATTCAGCCTGCTGTTTTAAGACGTTTACCCCCATCCAGGTGTCAATATTTTCCTGTCGAGCGGTAGCGAGCCAGCATATACTGTATATATTTTTGTTTTGACAGCAAGCTAAATTTGTAAATTTTTCGATAGAAAAATGCCTCCGGCGAAACCGGATTTCTCCATACAATGCTGGCTCGCTATCGCTCGCCAGGAAGAAATCGACACCTGAATGGGGATAAACGTCTTGAAACAGTTGGCTGAATGGGGCCGAATGGATGCAAGCTAGGGAAAGAGAGAAAAGGAGAGAAAGATACAAAAAACCGGTGACCCCCCTTAACTAATGAACGAAAGAATAGGACGAATCGAAAGCGAAAACACAAAACAAACTAAATAATAACGTAAAAACGAAAGTAAAGGACGAATCAAGTGACAAAGATATATATATTATATATCGAATAACATAATGAACGAAAGCAAAGGAAAATTTGAAACTAAATAATTATATAATGAAAACGATCAACTAAATACACAAAAAACGAAAGTAAAGGACGATCCGAAAGTGACAACAAAACAAAACAATCTAACGATGAACGAAAGTAAAGGACGAATCGAAAGTGAAAACAAAAAACAAAATATAAAGTCAAATAGAATTGCAAGGAATTTATGAATACAAGAAAGCGAAAGGGGAGACTGGAGCTGTGAAAAGGGATCCCCAGAGAGCAAAAGGGATAGAGACAATGGAGGTAATTACGGATTTGACTCGTAATTCATACCGAGAAAGTGCTGAAAGGGTTGAGGGCTATGTGTGTGTGTGTGTGTGTGTGTGTGAAGAAACAAAGGAGAGGTGTTGTGTGTGTGTGTGTGTGTGTGTGTGTGAAGGAACATAGGAGAGGTGTTTTGTGTGTGTCTGTGTGTGTGTGTGTGTGTGTTTGAGTGTGTGTGAAGGAACAAAGGAGAGGTGTTTTGTGTGTGTGTGTGTGTGTGGGAAGGAACAAAGGAGAGGTGTTTTGTGTGCGTGTGTGCTTGTGCTTGTGTGTGTGTGTGTGTGGGAAGGAACAAAGGAGAGGTGTTTTATGTGTGTGTCTGTGTGTGTGAAGGATAAAACGAGAGGTGGTTTTTGTGTGTGTGTATGTGTATGTGTGTGTGTGTGTGTGTGTGTGTGTGAAGGAACAAAGGAGAGGTGTTTTGTCTGTGTCTGTGTCTGTGTGTGTTTGAAGAAGAAAACGAGAGGTGTTTTGTGTGTGTGTGTGTGTGAAGGAGAAAAGGAGAGTTGTTTTTTGTGTGTGTGTATGTGTGTGTGCGCGCTTTACTGTCTCTCTCTGTCCGTTTCTTTGCCTATCTGTCTATTTGCTCCTTTCTCTATTTCTCCTGTTTTTTGTTCACTTTGTGCTTGTCTTTCTGTCTATCTCTCATTCGTTCCGTTCGTTTGTATTGTTGTTGTTGTCTGTCATTCTGCCTGTCTATTTCTGTCTGTCTTCCTCTCTGTCTATATGTCTGTGTTAAAGTCTGTCAATCTGTTACCCTGTATATGACTCATTAACTCCTTCTCTACCGGCGCCGTATATTTAATTCCATTCTTGCGATATTTAGACGATTTTATGCAGTTTAAAAAGGATATGTGGTAGTAAAAAGGGTTAGCCCAAGCGAGATACTTCGAAGCCTGTTAATTGCTGGAGGCACCATTTTTAACTGAATATAGTCATCGAATAGTAGCCAGAATAAAGTTAAAAGGACGGCACCGGTACTGAATGGGTTAATTCCTAGCGAGGAAGAAAAGGATGGGGATAGATAGAGAGGGGGAGAAATAGAGGTGTGTGTGTGTGTTTGTTTTATTTTTCTCTCTCTCTCTCTCTCTCTCTCTCTCTCTCTCTCTCTCTCTCTCTCTCTCTCTCTCTTTCTTTCCGTGACTTAATTATCATATATCTATATCTATCAATATCTATCTATCTAACTATCTATCTATCTATCTATCTATATCTATCTATCTATCTATCTATCTATCTATCTATCTCTATTTATCTATCTATATATCTATCTATCTATTTATCTATCTGTCTATCACTTATACTTGCTAGCGTGCCTGTCCATTTCTGATATAGCTATTTGTCTGTCTGTCTTTTGTTCTCCCACTCTCATACACACTCTCTCTCCTTTTCCTCTCTCCCCCACATTCTCTCAATCTTGCACACTCACACAGACACACACTCAATCTTTCTCCTCCCCCTCCCTCTCTCTCTCCCCCTCATGTTCTCACTCTCCCCCTCATGTTCTCACTCTCTCACACACACGCACTTACTTTCCTCCTCGTCCCTCGCACTCTCTCCCCTCATTCTCACACTTCCATGCACACACTCACTCACCCTCCCTCTCTCTCTCTCTCTCAAATTATCACACACACACACTCTCTCCTTCTCCTCCCTCCCACTCTCTCCCCCTCAAGCTCACACACTCTCACATACACACACACTATCCTTCTCCTTCCTCCCACTCTCTCCCCCACATTATCTCACTCACACACACGCACACATACACACACACACACACTCTCCTTCTCCTCCCTCCCACTCTCTCCCCCTCAAGCTCACACACTCTCACATACACACACACTATCCTTCTCCTTCCTCCCACTCTCTCCCCCACATTATCTCACTCACACACACGCACACACTCTCCTTCTCCTCCCTCCCACTCTCTCCCCCTCAAGCTCACACACTGTCACATACGCACACACACTATTCTTCTCCTTCCTCCCACTCTCTCCCCCACATTATCTCACACACACCCACTCCCCCCCCCCCCACACTCCCCCAGACTGTCTCTCAGAGTGTACATTATACCAAGAATTACCCCCACTAAGCCTCGTCACACCGACCGACCGGGTGATGGTTGTGGTGGTGGTGGTGGTGGTGGTGGACGGTAGGCCTAGACGGTGATAAAACAAAGTAGACAGGTAAGGAAGGAGGTACAGTCGCCCAAATAAGTCATGTCGCCGCGCCGAGTATATTTCGATCAATCATTGGTATCAGCATTATCTAAGCATACATCCATCATTTCGAGTGAGCTATACAAACATGTTCCCATCTTTACACACCTTATTCAACATCTGACAGACATTAATACAGCACACAGCGAGAAAAACGTAATGACAGCGGAGACATGACTTATTTGGCCAACCGTACAGTCGTTGCCAAAAATAACTACTGTATACTTCGTGGGCATAATAATGATACACCGGCGAATTATTTTGATAAACTACTTGATCCAAAAAATATTACATTATTAAGAATCACTATACTCAATTTATTAAGAAGCACTATACTCAATTATTGAGAAGCACTATACTCAATTATTAAGAAGCACTATACTCAATTATTAAGAAGCACTATACTCAATTATTGAGAAGCACTATACTCAATTTATTAAGAAGCACTATACTCAATTATTAAGAAGCACTATACTCAATTATTGAGAAGCACTATACTCAATTTATTAAGAAGCACTATACTCAATTATTAAGAAGCACTATACTCAATTATTAAGAAGCACTATACTCAATTATTAAGAAGCACTATACTCAATTTATTTAAAAACTTGGCGGATATTTTACTCCCTTAGCAACTTATTGTTCGATAACTTATGGACAAATATGATGCTATTACAGTATGTCTCTGCATCATATTATTGCCAAATATGATGCTACTACAGTATGTCTCTGCATCATATTATTGCCAAGTTTAAGTAATTAACATAATATCTGGCTATAAATACGTTGTAATCTATCTATCTATGTATCTATATACTCAGGCCCAATCCCCACTTTTCAATTTTGTTTTTTAATATCTGAGTAATTAACATGGGAACAAGCCAATTTCTCACCAGCTTAAATATAATACTGTATGTTCACTGCCTTACTGTAATTCCTTACCCACTCGATCGAACAAACAAATTGCACACTAAATTGTGAAAAAACACACATATGTAAACATTACGGTACGGCATTCACAAGCAAACTTACTTTCAGAAATACACACACGCATATCAATCTTTCTCTGATGTTACACACTCTAGAATATAAACTCATATACATACACTATGTAATATAAACAAACCAAATATAAAGTGCTACTAAATTCATGACGGAGACTCAATCTGACATATTTACATACACCCAAAAATATTTATGTAAAACAAATGCTAATAAGGGTGATATGCAAATCTGAACATGCACTTATATTCATATCTTGGGGAATATACGCGCTCACACACACACACACACTCACACACACACACACACACACACACACACACACACACATATAATACAGTATATATAATTATATATATATATATATATAATTATACAGGTATATATATACAGTATATATATATATATATATATATATATATATATATATATATATATATATATATATATATACACGTACGCAAGTACATATATAAAACACACGCACGCAAGTACATATATAAAACACACGCACGCAAGTCACGTAAATTCAGTACACATTTTACACCCAATAAATATACAGAAAATTACATATCCGCACATACTACCCTAACCCTACATCCTCTTACTACACACACACAGGCACTCACACACAAAAGATACTATCCCAACCATACCTCCCCCACCCCCCTCCCGTCCCCCGAACACACACACATACCTCCCCCCCCCCCTCCTCCCCCCACACACACAAACACACACACAACACATACTATCCCAACCATACATCCCCACCCACCCCACCTCCCTCTCCCACACACACACACACACGTCTCCCACACTCTAGTGAGCCATGAAGGGTGCTAGTGGTCTCATATACTGTTATTCTCAGGCTCACTAACCAAAACTCTTCATCACGCTATCTGACGTTTGTTATTGTATGTGTTATTGTATATCTACTTGTTGTCCATATACCATTACATTAGGATATTTAGGATAGTTTCGTGTTTTTTCTCTTCACTTAAATGTTGTATCTTGTCAATATTCTCCACATATTTCATTAATGATTTTTCAGTATTCGTTTTCACAATTAATTACTAACAGCCCCAAATTTCCTACTTAAGGGGAGATGGGCCGTTTTTTAGGTCTATTAATTCATGTATTCCTCTATTGTGTGGCTTCCTCGCTAGACCTCCATCAAGCTTAGAAAAACACCCCCTTGACCCCCCCTTCAAGATAAAATTTGTAAATTTTTCGGTAGAAAAATATCCCGGCCAAAGGCCGGTTCCTCCTCAAATTTCACGCTCGCTATCGCTCGCCAGTAAAAAATCGACACCTAAATAGCACGAAAGGTCTTCAAATTGACAATGAAATGGGGCGAAAGGTGTTAAAATCGTCAAACTAATGGGCCGAACGTCTTAATAGCTATAATCCAATGGGGCTAAACACGAGAGAGAAGGAGGCCAGAAAAACTAGCCCATCCCCCCCTAAGTCGGTCTCCTAATTGTTTAAACAATACATTATCACCATCAGGAGGCACAAGGATAATAGTCTTGTCACAATCAATCACCATCTGTATTCCCGTGTTTCCTGTGTATGCCTGTCCGGCGTCCGCTATTAATATCCGAACCAATTAACTGTGTATGGTAAGTGTTTTTTTTTATTATAATAGTGTTATTTAAATACACGTATCTCTAACCAGACTCAACATAATCTTGCTACCATACTGTAGCTAATTTCCACAAGCAATTATGTTTCATATGCTCGCCTTTGTATTGTTAGTGGAGAGAGAGAGAGAGGGAGAGAGAGAGAGAGAGAGAGAGAGAGAGAGAGAGAGAGAGAGAGAGAGATAGAGCAGCTGGGACACGCACACATCTTCAAGGCTGGTGCATTTTTACAGCTCGATAATTGAGGGTGTAAACATGACCTTGAAACATTGTGGTGATGAGTGTTGTTTCTCTCTCTCTCTCTCTCTCTATATATATATATATATATATATATATATATATATATATATATGGTGTGGTGGAGTGGTCTTGCCACTGGCCTGGTAATCCAAAGGTCCCGGGTTCAAATCCCGATGTATCAATGGGAAGATATTATTGGGATGGAATTTGTGCTGTACCTGGGTATCAGTGCATTACCACAAGCCCACCGAAACGTCAATAAAATACCCTCATTGTTCCCTGATTAAATAGCACTGTATGAATATTCCCATATTCAAAATATGCTATAGGGGTGCAATGCCTGGTGAGTTAGCTGCTCAACAGGTGGCGTTGTGTGTGTGTAAGTGTGAGAGTCCGAGTGTAGCGGGTGAGACAGTGAAGCACGGGAACGAGGTGGCTTCAGAGATGGGGTCGTTTCGGGCCATGAGTGAGCACCGTGCCTCATGTGAAGGCAAGATGGCAGGTGCTCGTTGTACTCTACGTGCTTCACATGTCTCACTCCCTAGACTGGAACAAGACCTCACGGGCTTCACTGTCCATTGTAAAGCGGTGAATGTTAAGGCTCTCAGCCTATGCCTGAGAGGAAGTAAGTTGGAATATAGAAAAAAAAAAAAAAAAAAAAAAAAAAAATGTATATATATATATGTATATATATATATATATATATATATATATACTCTGCTATCCAGACTAATGCTAAAAAATCTTGGTTTACTCACGCCTGTTCAACTGCTGTCCGCAATAAGGAGGAAGCATTCAAACGGTACCGACGCCTTAAAACTCAAGACTCTCATTCTTCTTATGTTTCTGCCCGGAATCAAGCCAAATCTGTTCTTCGACTTGCCAAACACTCTTTCATCAATAATAAATGCACTGAACTATCCAACTCTAGCTCTTCCCAAGCTTTCTGGCATCTAGCCAAAAACCTCTCCAACAATTTCTCGTCCTCGTCTTTCCCTCCCCTTTCCCACTCTGATGGCACAACCATCACTTCTTCCTCTGACAAAGCTAAACTCTTCGCTCAAACTTTTGCTAGAAACTCCACCTTGGATGATTCCGGTGCTATTCCTCCCTCTCCGCCCTCCTCTCTCTTACTTATGCCTAATATCCTAATCTCTTCTAAAGATGTACTTTCTACCCTCTCTGGGCTTAACACTAATAAGGCGTACGGTCCGGACGGTGTTCCTCCTGTTGTTCTCAAAAACTGTGCTTCCGTGCTGACTCCCTGCCTAGGTAAACTCTTTCGTCTCTGTCTATCCTCTAACGTCTTCCCTTCATGCTGGAAGTTTGCTCACATTCAACCTGTCCCAAAGAAGGGTGACCGCTCTCAACCCTCCAACTATCGTCCAATTGCTCTCATCTCTTGTCTTTCTAAAGTTTTTGAAACTATTCTTGCTTCCAAATTTCTTAAGCATTTTTCTTCTCATAATCTGCTCTCAGATCGCCAGTATGGCTTCCTTAAGGGTCGCTCTACTGGTGATCTTCTTTCATATCTTACTAACTCTTGGTCATCCTCCTTTCGGGACTTCGGTGAGACTTTTTCTATTGCACTAAAGTGCATTCATTCGACATATATCGACAGGCCCCGCCCGCTTCCAACAGCGCCGTAGACGAAGTAGAGCTTATCATACCGCAACCTCCGACAAGTCACTTGTCACCTTACCACGGAACTGATAAGAGCTCCAAGTAAAATTAATTATACGATGTAAGAGTGCTTTAATACATGCATATTTGCAGTTATTCTTTACTATACAATATTACCATATACCATAGTACAGATAAGTAAACTCCATTACCATTGTTACCTCGTCTACTTGGGCAGAACAGAGGTGGAAAATTATTAAGCTAGGCTTAGCGAGCGACTGTGTTTGGGTGTATAGGGTATGGTACCGAACCATAATGCCTCCCCCTCCCTCTCTCTCTCTCTCATATTGTGACGTGATCAAAGTTGTCAATGGTCCAAGTATGGGTGAAAGCCGTTGCTGGTAAACTGGTGAATGAAAGACTCCTTCAATCTTCCTGCCTTGAGTTCTGATCTTATTAATTAATGGCTGTGCAACTTTCGTTGCCTCAGAGGTTTTCTTCACCACCACATCAACTGGCTCAGTTTTCTCCTTATCAAAATACATGAATACATTCAAGACAATATTCCTGGCTTGACTGACAAGTCGGGGAGAACCAGCAGGTCTGCCAGGGGTATGGGCAGGAGACGCCATCTTCCCCCTTCAGAAGACAGGAGGGAACTGAACTGACGTTTGAATGGCAGCGCAGTGACAGTTGAAACCTTGAGAGAGAAGCGTTGCCAATGTAGCTTCCTTACCGCTAGATCAAAAAGTATTTACTTGAACATGGGAATGGAGCTGTTAAAGACAGGCTCCAGTCTTAACATTTCTTTCTCACTCGTTGATGTAGAAAGGTAGATGGCTTTGTAGGCCATATTTAATAATTTAAAATGATAAATAAATATTGACTTGATCTAGCGGCAAAATTTTACACCTAGCAATAAGAATGCTGGCTATACTCCGAATCTTTTAGCAATGTTATCAATATTGGAGTAATATTCTAGCAATATTAGGTAGGCATTTACTAGTTTGTATTCTTCTAGTTACTTCTGCAAACAGATTAAATAATATTTTTGTGCTGATTTGGTAACCCTGTTGGACACCCATACCTTGCACAGTCATGCCAGCCATATGATAACGGTTGGGGAAGTGGGCGGGGCCTGTCGATATATGTCGAATGAATGCACTGTAGACATATCGAAAGCCTTCGATAGAGTCTGGCATAAATCTTTAATTTCTAAACTACCCTCCTTCGGTTTCTATCCCTCCATCTGTGCCTTTGTCTCTAATTTCCTTTCCGTCCGTTCCATAGCTGCGGTTGTGGACGGCCATTGTTCACTTCCTCACCCTATAAACTCCGGTGTTCCTCAGGGCTCTGTCCTATCTCCTATTCTCTTTCTAATTTTTATAAATGATCTCCTTAACTGTACCTTAATTCCCATCCATTCATACGCAGATGACTCAATCTTACAGTACTCCATTAGTTTTTCAGAACGCCCCAGCCAGCAATTCCTCAACGACAAACGTAATGAAGCCATAGAACTCTTAAATTCTGATCTAAATACTATTTCCAATTGGGGCAGAGAAAACCTTGTTAACTTTAATGCTTCCAAAACCCAATTTCTCCATCTATCTACCCGTCAGGATCTCCCAGCGGACTATCCCTTATTCTTCAACAATACAAAAATCAACCCTTCATCTTCTCTCAATATTCTTGGTGTCTCTTTTTCTTCTGCTCTCATTTGGAAGGACCATATTACCAGTCTTGCTAAGGCAGCCTCCCAGAAGCTGGGTGTGCTCAACCGCCTTAGGGGGTTCTTTTCCCCAGCACAGCTTCTTGCTCTGTACAGGGGCATAGTGCGCCCTTGTATTGAGTATTGTTCACATGTGTGGGGAGGTTCCTCTCACACCGCTCTCCTAGACAAAGTTGAAAGGAAGGCCTTTCGTATCATTAACTCCCGTCCACTCACCAACTCTCTGCAATCTCTCTCTCTCCGCCGCAATGTTGCATCTCTCTCGCTATTCTATCGCTACTATAATAATCAGTGTTCCTCAGAGCTATCCCAGTGCATACCACCTCCTTTACGTAGGGCACGTGGTACCCGTCTTGCAACTCAATCCCACCCCTACTCTGTGCAACTCTCCAACCCAAGAGTGAAACGTTACTCTCTAACTTTCTTCTACTCAACAGCTGAGCTCTGGAACTCTCTCCCAGAATCAGTCTTTCCCTCTTCCTATGACTTGGATTGCTTCAAACTCCGTGTGTCCAGGCATTTTGGCTCGAACGTCCCTTGATTTTGGCCCGGTCGCTCTTTCAACTATGGGGGAGGCACTCGCTATAGGCAGTGATGCCTTTTGCCTCCCTCAATCACATAGAAAAAAAAAAAAAAAAAAAATAGAGGGGGGTTACACACTTGCATTTGGTAATTAATATAGTATCAATTTTTTCAATTATTGAGTTTCGATTAGAGTAGCACAGGCTAAAATATCGCTAGTCTTGCCATTATCCATAGGTTTCAGCTCTATTTTTTCTGTTGTTCCGAAGATTTTCAACTCTAGTATTTCTGTTGTTCCAATAGGTTTTCAGCTCTATTTTTTCTGCTGTTCTCATAGGTTTTCAACTCTATTATTTCTGTTTTTTCCCATAGGTTTTCAGCTCTATTATTTCTTCTGTTTCCATGGGTATTCTGCTCTATTTTTTGCTATATTTATAAGTGTCCAGCTCTGCTATGTCTGATGTTTCCATAGATTTTCAGCTCATTGTTTTCTGTTATTTTCATAAATGTTCAGTTCTAGTTTTTCTGTCGTTTCTATAGGTTTTTCTGTCGTTTCTATAGGTTTTTCTGTCGTTTCTATAGGTTTTTCTGTCATTTCTATAGGTTTTTCTGTCGTTTCTATAGGTTTTCAGCTTTATATCTTCTGTCAATATTTCGAAGCTTTAGCTCTGGTATCGTGTAACTGCTGTGAATGGAAATAATGTTTTGGTGTCTAAATAATTATATACAAATGAAATGAAATAATAGTCATATTCAACAACATACGTGCCCCTGGCCAGGATTTAGCCTTCAGTGTGGGGTTGTTATTTGCATTACATGCTGGCCATCATTAGACGATTTTACTCAGTCTATATACACTCTTTAACCCCTTCTATACCGGTGATATACTTTTCATTATAATCTGGCAACTATTAGACGATATTATTGAGCTTAGGAAGGACGTCTACCAATCAAAAGGTTACAAAGTATCTCAATGCATCTTTTACCTACCACATATCCTTCCTAAGCTTCATTAAATCGTCTAAAAGTAGCTGAAATCAAATAAAAAAGACGTCCCCAGTACAGAATGGGTTAACACTCATAGGGGTAAAAGCTATGTAATGTATTCCTTTTACTGTCCCAGGTATCTTCTAAACTAAATAGACACTAGCAGCCGTCATTTAGAATGTTATGGATCACCCCCCCCCCCCTCTCTCTCTCTCTCTCTCTCTCTCTCTCTCTCTCTCTCTCTCTCTCTCTCTTATAATGTCCCTGCCCTTTATAGACATTTATCAACCTAAAATAGGTTAAACTATTGATATGTACGGTATAATGTCTAGACATTCATCTACTTAAATGTATATAATTTCTTGATACGGCCTGTACATTAATTTACCTGACAGAAGTAAGTGTTCTTTAGATTCAAAAGACCATTATGTTATAAGGACTATATTCATTTGAGAGTTTAAGGGATTTTCATCTTTATACAAGAGTCTGCCGTATCATTCGAACCAATTAACAGCTCACGGTCATTTCTGCTTCACCACCCATCTGCTTCGAATCACTTCGCTTGATCAGAGAGTCATTTGAATTTCATCAGAGGTTACTTGTGCAGCTTTTAACATTTGGAAGGCAGTTCTCATCTAGCAACGGCAACGGAATCTATTCACCCGGAGTGTGGTGGTGGTGGTATAAGGTGGTAATATCGGGATTTCAACCCTTGCATCACGAACTGTGTAACACCTCGCTGCTTCTGTCAGGTTTGTATAGTTATTATAGTTCTTTGTTTAGGTTTAAGTGTAATATTGCTAGAATATATTAGTGTTGTGAAGAAGACCTATGTTTCGTGAACTATTTACTTTATCAATATGGCTTAATTTCGTTCATGCATCTTATTTATTATTTAAATATATACTTGCTTTGATTAGTCTTTAAATAAATTCATTGTTGGTTTAACTTTTGTATTAATAAATTAAACTGTCTTAATTTGTTTTTACTTGTATAACTATGGTTTAACTTTTGTATTACCAAGCTAAACTTTCGTAATTTGTTTTTACTTGTCTTTATCCATATATTTATTATAGTCACTACTCGCGACAATAGCCGAGTATGTTGTGTCCCTTACTTGTTAAAACTGCAGTGTTCCCCTAGACTATCCTCATTGCTTCATTAAAGTCATTTTACCATTTAATAACTTCATGACTTGGCGGTTGACAATTGAGGGACTTAACACTTTCCATATTAGTATGAAGCTAGTCTTCAATTTATTCTGGATATTTTTCCAATAATATACATAGGTTAAGAAGGACCTCTAGCAATCAAAGTGCTAAATTTGATCTCAATAAATATTTTCACTCTCACAGATCCTTTCTAAATGTTATTAATTCGTCTAATAATAGCCCGAACAAATTGCCAACAATAATGCAAATTCGTCATGGTATACTGAAAGGGTTAAGTTTGTTTGCAGTGTTAAGGGGATAGGGGTTGTTTTTTGGCCTATTTATTCATTTACAGTTATTTTTCCTTGCTAGACCTCAATGAAGCTTAAAAAACACTCTCTACACCCCCCTTCAAGATAAATCGGCACATTTTTTGGTAGAAAAATTTCCAGGCCTTAGGCCGGTTCCTCTTAAAATTACAGGCTCGCTATCGCTCGTCAGGAAAAATTCGACACCTAAATAGCACGAAGTCTTAAAATTGACATCGAAATGGGGCGAATGGTATTATAATCGCCAAACTAATGGGCCGAACCTCTTAAAATCTCAAAACTAATGGGGCTAAAGACGAGGGAGAAGGAGGCTCACAAAAATTAACCATCCCCCCTTAAGTAAACATTGTGGTGGAGAGGTTTGTTGATGTCCCTTTGTCCTGGTCTACCTTAATGTCTCTCTCTCTCTCCTCTCTTTAATCTCCTGTTCTTCCACTATAAACTATCCCTGTCTAGTAGTTTTAAGGCCGGACCACCTAGTTGGGACCGCAAGGTCTGTGTGGTCTGAGTATCTCTGTAACTCTTAGTAACTCTCTCTCTCTTTTTTTGTTGCTCTCTCGCTTTTGTTTCTCTCTCTCTCTCCCTTGTTTCTCTCTCTCTCTCTCTTTTGTTTCTCTCTCTCTCTCTTTTGTTTCTCTCTCTCTCTCTCTCTCTCTCTCTCTCTCAGTTCTCTTTTCTGCTATATCTACAGTTTTTCAGCTTATTCCCTATTTTTCTATTGGGTTCCCTCCTGGTTCTCTGTTTTCTATTGGGTTCTCTCCTGGTTCTCTGTTTTCTATTGGGTTCTCTCCTGGTTCTCTGTTTTAAATATTGTTTTTTATTCGTTTTATGGTATGATTTGCCTCTTTACAAATTCGGTCATCTTATCAGTATCCTAGATTTACTTCTGTTAACCCCTACGGTACCGGTGACGTCCATTTCTATGTATTGTGGCAACTATTAGAAGATTTGATTCAGCTTAGGAAGGACCTCTGGCAATAATACGGCTTCAAACTATCTCGACCAACCCTTTCAACTCTCGCAGATCCTTCCTAAGCTGCACTTTATCGTCAACATACAGCTAGAGTAAAAGGTAACACACGTCGCCGGTACTCACAGGGTTAATAGGGATGTCTAACAAATTAATCTCCCTTACAACTCATAAGTGATCAATGAGGGACTTTCAATCTTTTCACCACCAGATATTAACCCCATTAAATGTCTTTCTAACTGATACAGTCATATTCGAAAATTAAATATAGCATTGTTTAAGCCACACACCTGTATTCCTTTGCTTTAAGGGGAGATATCCACTTGAGGGATTTTTTTCTTGACTCATTTCTCCCTCATGTTTAGCCCCATTGCTTTTGATATTATAAAATGTTTGCCCCCATTAGTTTAGCGATTTTAAGAACTTTCACCCCATATTAAGACCTTTCGTGCCATTTAGGTGTCGATTTTATCCTGGCGAGCGATAGTGAGCCTGTAATTTAAGAGGAACCGGCCTTCGGCCGGGAAATTTTTCTACCGAGAAATGTACAAATTTATCTTGAAAGGGACTCAAGGGGGTGTAATTTTAAGGTTGATGGAGGTCTAGTGAACACACTAAATATCTCCCCTTAAGTAGTTCAATTTTTTTCTTAAGGGGGGTCGCCGGTTTTTGTTTGTTTTATATTTCTCTCCGTTGCTCTCTTTCCCTGGCTTGTATCCATTCGGCCCCATTCAGCCAACTGTTTTAAGACGCTTATCCCCATCCAGGTGTCGATATCTTCCTGGCGAGCGATAGCCAGCCAGCATTGTATGGAGAAACCCGGCTTCGCCGGAGACATGTTTCTATCGAAAAATGTACAAATATAGCTTGCTGTCAATACAAAAATATATATATGCTGGCTCGCTACCGCTCGCCAGGAAAACATTGACACCTGGATGGGGGTAAACGTCTTAAATCAGTAGGTTGCATGGGACCGAATGGATAAAAGCCAAAGAGAGAGGGAGAGGAAGAGAAAAAAAGCGAGGTGGGCTCCCTTAAAGACTTACATTCTCGGGGTCCACCTCACCCCAATCCATTTCCATATGTGGGGATCGGGTTTTAACACGAAAATATAATTAAGGTTGACGAAATCACAACAATATAAATATTGCTGTGATTTCGTCAACTTAGACTTGTGAATTCACAATTTAAACAAAAAATATATTATTAAAAATAATATTCCGCATGATAAAGTGATGCGAGCGATATCTGGTGATATGAAAGTCCCCACCCTGCAGTGTATTCTTAAGAAGATGTAATTTTATCAGTTTATTTAGTTTTCATTATTACCGGTATATATATTTGTTCAGTTTGCTCCCTAGACTTCAATCAAGCTGAATACATAACATCCCCAAGACAAGATAAATTTGTACATTTTCGGTAGAAAAATTTCCCGGCCGAAGGCCGGTTCCTCCTAAATTACAGGCTCCTTATAGCTCGCCAGGATATAAATCGACACCTGAATGGCACGAATGGTTTTAATATTGACAAAGAAATGGATGAAAGTCTTAACATTTTGAGAACTAATGGGGCTAAGCACGAAGGCGAAGGGGGTTCAGAATTCAAAACAAAACAAACAAATATTTCCCCTTAAATGAGACTATGCAGTGTCATTTCCCTTCCACGGCCAGGGAATCGCCAGGCCCCTGATTTAGATGCAATACACCGGTTTTCCTCGGCCGATTCGTAGAAATGTACGTCAGAAGTAGGAGAGAAGAGGGACTTGATGGGTATTTGTTTGGTCATTTTGAAGAAGGAGCGACGACTTTGATAGGAGGTGAAGCCATTGATTTTGGGGGCTGATGAGTGATTGGTGTTTCTGAGTGCTTGTGTGCTTGCTTTTTGTGGGCGAACTGTTATGTGTTCTTCTCCTGTCACCTATTTTTCCTTTCTCGAGTCTTTTGCTGATCCTTCCTACCCCTTTTAGGAGTAAGGGCTCGCTACTGACTGACTGACTGACCTTATCTTGGAAAATTGTCTATGAAAATTGAGAAATCACTAAACATTATGTTGTCAACATTTTATCCACAAATCAACTATCGATTCATACATAAAAGCTCGTTCAATATAAGCTCATTGTTTTATTACAAAGATCGAGTGCCGACAGACTTTCGCTCATCGGTTGTGTAATTGTTTCACCAGCCAGAGCTGCCTGGCCGGGTACAGTATATTGGAAGCACTATACTGTACAGTACGTGCTTTCAAAATCCGCACCAATAAGCACATAGGCCAGTCGAGCCGAACAGGTCCCCCCCCCCCCCCCTTACTTACCTCCTCACTCAGCAGTAAAACAGGTCCCCCCCCCTTACTTACCTCCTCACTCAGCAGTAAAACAGGTCCCCCCCCCCCTTACTTACCTCCTCACTCAGCAGTAAAACAGGTCCCCCACTTACTTACCTCCTCACTCAGCAGTAAAACAGGTCCTCCCCCCTTACTTACCTCCTCACTCAGCAGTAAAACAGGTCCCCCCCTTACTTACCTCCTCACTCAGCAGTAAAACAGGTCCCCCCCTTACTTACCTCCTCACTCAGCAGTAAAACAGGTCCCCCCCTTACTTACCTCCTCACTCAGCAGTAAAACAGGTCCCCCCCCTTACTTACCTCCTCACTCAGCAGTAAAACAGGTCCCCCCCCTTACTTACCTCCTCACTCAGCAGTAAAACAGGTCCCCCCCTTACTTACCTCCTCACTCAGCAGTAAAACAGGTCCCCCCCCTTACTTACCTCCTCACTCAGCAGTAAAACAGGTCCCCCCCCTTACTTACCTCCTCACTCAGCAGTAAAACAGGTCCCCCCCTTACGTACCTCCACACTCAGCAGTAAAACAGGTCCCCCCCCTTACTTACCTCCTCACTCAGCAGTAAAACAGGTCCCCCCCCCTTACTTACCTCTTCACTCAGCAGTAAAACAGAGAACATGCTGAGTTTTGCAAAATTAGACTTAAACCAGATTTTTTTCAAATAATAGATACTTGCCCAAGTAAACACGTGAGAATCCTAGAATCAATTTACATACAAACCATTAAATCCCAACTTTACAATACCATATATGCTATCCCTTTAAACATTGCACATTAATATGTGTAGCTTCCATAAAATAATTTGTATGTTCTGCAACTTTATATATTGTACATTGGTATGTGTAACTCCCATAGAATAATTTTTATGTTAGTTTGTATTGTGTGTTTTTCTCTTTTATTTTTAGACCCTGATGATGACATAAGTTAATATGTGAAAACGTTGGTACCATAATAAAGATGTTGTTCGCTACGTATACCCTTGTGATACATTTCCTCCTGAAAATAAGGTTCCCTACGAACACCCCTATATCCGAATGTATTATTATTAGTAGTAGTAGTAGTAGTAGTATTATTATTATCCTCCCTGGACCTCCATGAAACTTATTATATACCCCGAAGACCTCTTTTCGAGGTAAATTTGTACACCGGCCTTCGCTGGTTCCTCCTAAATTGCAGGCTTGCTATCACTCAAGAAGAAAAAATCAACACCTAAGTGGTAGGAAAGATCTTAATATCGACAACAAAATTGTGCGAAAGGGATTACATATACCAAACTAATGGGCTGAACGTCTTAAAATCTCAAAAATAATGGGGCTAAACATTTGGGAGATGGGGTCTAGACATCCCCTTAAGCCGTAGTGTAAACGTGTGAAATAGTCTTACACTTGCATTTAACTGACGTTATAGTGATGAAAAGTGTCAGCTGCCTCCTTCACACTTACTAAGAGTCATCACCCACCTTTCAAGTCCAAACCTGAATTCACACTCTTCAGGATTCTGCTCCCAGGATTTGACAGTGTGCTGGAGGACATTCACCAGCCTGGTTCACAGTTTGTTTTTAATGCGGGAGTGTTAGTTATTTAGAGTTAACAAGTTACTTGTTATTATCATATATATATATATATATATATATATATATATATATATATATATTATTTATGCAGTATAATATATTTATGTTTAAGTAGGCTACATACTTATGCATTTGTAAATATATATATTTATGTATTTAAATGTTTGCTTATTTTCACCAAGATACAAGCAATTATTCAATTTGTCTTTACTGAACTTAAATAAATTAGCCTACCTAACTTAGTTTAAATTTGACAAGTTTAATTAACATCTACAGAACATAAAGTTAGAAAATCGATGACAAAATATAGATTATCAGAGTGGTACTGTGTATTTACCTATTTGTATTTACCTATTTGTATTTACCTATTTGTAGTATACAGGAGTTGAGCTTTTTAGGCTAGTATTGTCCCGCTTCCTGAGTTACAATTATCTATGTGTGTGTGTGTGTGTGTGTGTGTGTGTGTGTGTGTGTGTGTGTGTGTGTGTGTGTGTGACAGTGTCCCGGGAGGCATTCAGACACAAATCTGGTTTTGCTAGTGTTTAACTTCCCCATCTCAGTGGGAAATGTTTATTATCGCAAATCACTGAATACTGCACTTTAAGCAAACACAATGTAAACGGCCTCCTTAGCTTTCAGTAAATAAATAAATAAATAAATATATATACCGGTATATATATATATATATATATATATATATATATATATATATATATATATATATATATATATATATATATATATATTTATATATATACACACACTACGAGGTTTTTATCATTGACGGGAAAGATAGTGCTTCCTCAGAGTTTAACTATTGTGGTTCCTGCTCGCTACTGACTGAGCTATTACCATTAATGAATATGCGAAATTAAACGCACATCGAGCGTCTAGATCATCTCATATGATTTAGTTCTGGGGGGGGGGGGGGGCGGCAATAAGAGGCAATGTTTTGTGACTATTCCAACAGAACGGTATTGGTTCTGGCTAAAGTCTCATGCCAACGAATTCGCCTTAAGGTTTCTTTTTCTGGAACCAGTTCTCCCTCATCTATCTATCTATCTATTTATCTATTGCCTGCCGCCGTGATCCCCGAAGGGGTGGCCACGAACGAACCGCCCCTATGCACCTCTGTCCCCAGTCAGTCTACGCCCTTCCTCCCATCCAGCACCGCCTTCATCCATATACTTTCTCACTCCATCCTTCCACCTCTCTTTCGATCTACATCTCCCTCTCTGTCCTTCCACCTCGCCCTCGTACACCCTCTTAGTCATTCTCTCGCTTCCCATACGTTCCATATGGCCGAACCATCTCAAGTTGTTCCTTTTCACACTTTTCAGCACATCTAACTCTACACCACACCTCCTTCTTACTTCCTCATTCGTCTGTCTATGCCTCCATGTAACTCCGCACACACTTCTCAAGTAACTAATTTCCACCCCTTTCACTCTTGGTCTGAGTCTCTTCTCAAACGTCCATGCTTCGCTTCCGTAAGTCAGTGTCGGGATTACCACACTGTTATGCAAGGACTTCTTCTCTTCCATACTGACCACCATATTTTTTGTTACTGCTTTCAGCGTTCCTACAACCCTCTTCCCCTGTTGTACCCTCTCCCGCACTTCTTCATCCATAGTCCCATCTTTACTCAACACACTGCCCAGATACTTAAAAGAGCTGACGATCTCCATAGCCTGACCGTTCAGCTTCACCTCACACTCTGTGACTTCACCCCTTTCGAAGACCATAACCTTGCTCTTCCCCGCATTTACCTTCAAATTCCGTTCGTTTTTCGCACACTGTTCCAAACTCATTTACCAGACCCTGCAACTCTCATTCATTATCGCTCACCAGAACTGTATCATCCACAAACAGCAGTATAGGCAGCTTCCACTCATTTCCCTCCCTTTTCAGCGATACACCAACATCCACTGCTCTTCCCAGTATTTATTTCATGACTCCATATATACAGTAAGCAACCATGGGGACATCACACACATGCTCCCTCATGCTTAGCCTTATTAGTTTTGTAATTTCAAGACGTTCGCCCCATAGAGTTTGGCGATTTTGAGACCTTTCGCCCCATTTCTCTGACAATTTTAAGATCTTTCGTGTCATTTAGGTGTTGATTTTGTTATTTAGGATTAACCAGCTTGATGGTGGTCTTGGGGATAAAATATAATTATGTAAAACCTACCCTTCACTTACATTGCCTTCACTTTAGTTGCCTAAGTTTTGACGGATACAAAGTCTATCTATCTATTTTTTGCCAGACGGTTTAAAAGGGGGGTGACCTGCTTTTTGTTATTTCTGTCCTTTTCTCTCTTTCTCTGGCTTGTATCCATTCGGCCCCATTCAGCCAACTATTTTAAGAAGTTTATCCCCATCTAGGCGTCGTTTTCTTCCTGGCGAGCGATAGCGAGCCAGCATTATGTTGAAGAAATCCGGCTTCGCCGGAGACATTTTTCTATCGAAAAATGTACAAATTTAGCCTGCTGTCAAACAAAAATAAAAAATATGCTGGCTCGCTACCGCTCACCAGTACAAAATTGATACCTGGATGGGGATAAACGTCTTAAAACAGTAGGCTGAAAGGGACCAAATGGATACCAGCCAGAGAAGGATAGAGAAGGACAGAACAAAAACAGGTCTCCCCCCTTAATCCCTGAACGGGTGGTCACAAATAAATTGCTTCCTTATTCTGTCACAATTTGTTCTTGCCGATCAAAATAATTGTCCGGAAAAGTGCTATCTTCATCCTTTCAGGAAGATAATGTATATATTTTGCATTCTATTATGGGAAGCATTAAGCTATTTCCCTTTAGCTTAGGAGCTACGTCTCATCAAAAGCTTAACGTTAATGCAGTAACTCCTTCAAATAAATCATATCTTCGCGTTCTTGTATTGTAACTAACACTAGACGATTTTATAAGACTCAGGAAAGACCTCTCTTAGTCAAGATTGCAAAAGAAGTGTTGCCGTAACGAGAGTAAATGTTTCGTCACCGTTCCGTCGAAGATGCATTATTGATTCTGACAAGACTCTGATGCCAACGGGCGGTCTTTTCTGTCCACTATTGATCGGTTACGT
Organism: Paralithodes platypus; assembly: GCA_032716605.1. Taxonomy (NCBI): domain Eukaryota; kingdom Metazoa; phylum Arthropoda; class Malacostraca; order Decapoda; family Lithodidae; genus Paralithodes; species Paralithodes platypus. Next base: position 17,224,353 of record CM064520.1, on the reverse strand, counting down.
TGCTCTGCCAAGCTATCATTTCGGAAACCGTAGATATTATTATGGCCGATAATGACGTAGGCAGAATATTTTAGGTGACGGATAATGCCTATATAATATTAAAGGGAGGCAGTTGGTTTTCGAATCCTCTTCCCTCATGTTTAGCCCTATTAGTTATGAGATTTCAAGACATTCGCCCCATTAGTTGGGCGATATTCAGACCTTTTGCCCCATTTCTTTGCCAATATTAAGACCTTTCGTGCCATTTAGGGTCGATTTTTCTCCTGGCGAGCGATAGCGAGCCAGTATTTGAAGTGGAATCGGCCATCGGCCGGGACATGTTTCTACCGAAAAATGTAAACATTTATATCGAAGGGGGATATTGTGGGTGTTTTGTTTTTGTTTAAGCTTGATGGAGGTTTAGAGAACAAACTAAACCCCCTCCTTAAACCATTGAGCCGAACCAGTAAATTATGCTGCACAATACCGTCTGAGCTCCCTTAAATTAGAAGTTGTCAGATCATGTTGTCGAACAAAATGCCGAAAAATAGTTGAGGAAGTGTTGCGACAATGAAAGTAAACGTTTGGTCATCATTTCTTCGAAGCTGCTGTGTTGGTTCTGACAACAGTCTGATGTAAATGTACTTGTATACCTTTGCCAGATTTACACCATCGATTTATTCAGTATTATTTTTCGGTAACTAAGGCTTAGAAACTTGAATATTGAAGGTTTAGTTTCTATATTTGTTTATTTTTCTGTTCAATTCCCGTCACTTATATTATTCTATCTTCTACCTAGTAGCTGATACCATTGCAACAAATAATGCTAATTGTTAACAGATGAAATTTTCATTAAAAGGAGTAGCCGCAATCTAAGTAAATGTTCCATCACTTTTTTGAGACAGTTTTGTTGGTTGTGGCAACAGTGTGATGTAAATGAACTTGCCTTTACTGTCTCTTAAGGGGAGAGGGGGCGTTTGCTTGGTCTATTAATTTATTTATTCCTTTTATTCTTAGTTTGCTCGCTAGACCTCCATCAAGATTAGAAAAATACCCCCTAGACCCCCCTTCAAGATAAATTTGTACATTTTTCGGTAGAAAAATTTCCCGGCCGAAGGTCAGTTCCTCTTAAAATCTCAGGCTCTCTATCGCTCGCCAGGAAAAAATCGACACCTAAATGGCACGAAAGGTCTTAAAATTGACAACGAAATGGGGCGAAAGGTGCTAAAATCGCCAAACTAATGGGCCGAACGTCTTATAATCTCAAAACAAACGGGACTTAACACGAGGGAGAAAGGGGACCAGAAAAACGACCCCATCTCTCCTTAATTGCTGCGTCACTCTCCCTCAGGATATGCGAAAGGACATAATACTGTACCCTGCTTCGGTTACGTGCATTCACCTCTGTCATTTGGTTACGTGCATTCACCTCAGTCATTTATATGGTTACGTGCATTCACCTCAGTCATTTATATGGTTACGTGCATTCACCTCAGTCATTTGGTTACGTGCATTCACCTCAGTCATTTATATGGTTACGTGCATTCACCTCAGTCATTTGGTTACGTGCATTCATCTCAGTCATTTATATGGTTACGTGCATTCACCTCTGTCATTCGGTTACGTGCATTCACCTCATTCATATGGTTACGTGCATTCACCTCGGTCGTTTGGTTACGTGCATTCACCTCCATCATAAATATGGTTACGTGCATTCAGCTCAATCATTTGAATGTGACGCTTGGCCCTGGTTAAAATAAAATATTCAGGGTATATTTTCATTTAAGGGAGTGTTTGTTCTGGACCCTCTTCTCCCTCTAGCTTAGCCCCATTAGTTTTGAGATAGTAAGACGTTCGCCCCATTAATTTGGCTATTATAGGACCTTTCACCAAATGTCTTTGTAAATTATATATATATATATATATATATATATATATATATATATATATATATATATATATATATATATATATATATATATATATATATATATATACAGTATATATATCGATACAGTGTATCTGAACAATATTCTTTAAGCTTGATAGAAGTCTATGGAGCAAACTAAGATAAAGAATAATAATAATAATAACAATACAAAAATATATATAATGAAATAAATAAATAATAATATAGATATCACTATTAAAAAGTAGAAATAATAGAAATAAATTATTAAACCTCCATTTACTAATAGTTTTACGATGCGCTATTCCTTTTTTCTGAGCCCTGTAACGTAACAGAACAGAACTGCTGATCTGAAACGTTGCCAAGAGATGCCCTGTAGTTATCTAAGCCTGTCCCGCTTGAGGGTATTTGCATAATATTAACGGGAATACTGTATAGAGCATATCCCTTGCATAGTATTCAAGGCGGTGGCATAGGAGCAGTTTTCCGTCAATTTTTACGGGCAATTGTTGTCTGGCAGGCAGCTTCAAGAATTAAAATTGTAACCTAATCTACCTTCGATCTAGTTTCCGAGTCCAAGGCGAAAGAACTTCAAAATTGTATGCGAAAACACTTGCTCATAAAAATTGCCGGAAAAATCCCTTGTGTGACACCGGGTTTATAATGTTCCGTTTCCTTCGATTGATCTGTTCTAATGAATTCTTCCTGATCCTGCATATAACTAATTTGTGATATTCTTGCTATAGTTACATTTCAAGTAAAGCATCTTCTTATTGTGTTGAACATTAATTATGCTTCGTAATTTGAAAACATACCTGCAAACAATAAAATATTAATCGAACACACACACACACTATTTCTCTCTCTCTCTCTCTCTCTCTCTCTCTCTCTCTCATTTACTGACCAATATAGACAAATAAACTGAGATAGACAGATCCGATATGAGGAGTGAATTTCAGAAGGTATTATAAATGCGAGTTAGACTGGTTTAACTGCTAGCGAGAAGAGAGAGAGAGAGAGAGAGAGAGAGAGAGAGACACCACACAAACCTCGAGGTCCTCACTAGGCAGTCCGGCCTTATTTGTTTTTATTTATGTTTTGTTCGTATCAGCCCATCCTCCTTTAGATAGACTAGGTAAAGCCTTCCCTTGAAAGTGTTTATTATGTCGCTCTTCACCATTCTCACTGGCAGCTTGTTCCACTCTGTCACCACACTATAGGTGAAGAAACTGTTTGTGACATCAAGGTTTGCCTTTTTGGTTTTTAATTTAATTCCATTTCCACGAGTATGAGTATTATTGATAAATGTGAATAGCGCATTTCTAATGACTTTGTCGAAGCCTTTCAGTATCTTGAAGCACTCGATAAGTTAACCCCTCAGCCTTCTTTTTTAATGAGAGCAGATTAAATCTTAAGTCTTTCATCATATGGTTTACTTCTCAATGATTTATCAACTCGAGTCTCACAATATTCTTATTTAGATAAGATGGAAGAAACTGCACACCATATTCAAGGTGGGACCTCGCCATGCTTTTGAACAATGGCACTATTACGTTTTCATGCTTATAAGTAAATTTTCATTAAATGAAGCACAATGCTCTGTTTGCCTTGTTTGCAGCTGCTATACATTTGTCGGAAGTGTTTAGGTTTTCATAAATTAGTATCCGTAGGTATTTTACTAGCTTTGTGTTTTAGTATTTGTTGACCATTCATTTCATATTTGTAGTTCTGCTTTAGGTAGCGCCAGCGAACTTGACAATAATCTTGACCCCTTAACTTCTTATAACTAGAAATGAATGAAAGCAATTGGGCTGTCCTTTCTATCATTTGGGAAGAGTCCACCAGGAAATAGGTGTGGATATTTACAGCCAGTTTACTCTAATCCCTTTTGAGATACAGAGAGGTCAGGGATAAAGATTATTGTCAAGTTCGTTGGCGCTACCTATACCACCCTGCAGCACCTGATATATATCGACATTGAAGGGCATCTGCCATTTTTCAGGCCACTCGGCTATCTTGTTTAAATTAGACTACAGCGCATTTCTATTTTTTTTTTTAAAGTCAGGACTGTATCCCTATCTGTGTATCATCAGCGAACTTGCAGATGGTGTTGTTTATCCTTACATCGATATAGTTTATGTTAATGCGAAACAATTAGACTGTTCCAAGGACCGAGCCCTGCGGACCTCCACTAGTGACAGGCTCCCACTCGGATTCTACTCCATTTATCACCACTCTCTGTCGTCTATCTGTAAGCCAACTTTTTATCCAAGTGCCTATCCTCTCCAGTGTAGTCATTAGTTTCTGATATGGCACCTTATCGAAAGCTTTTTGAAAGTCCAAGAAGATTATGTCTGGTGATATCGTAATGCCGTTGTATGTGAATAGTTTATTATAGAATTCAATCAAATGTGTTCGGTATATATGACTCATTTGATCTAAAGTCATGTTGATTATCTTTGATTAGGTTGTTTGATTCGAGGTAATCTATCTCATCTCTTAGGATTTGTCCATGATTTTGCCTATAATTGATATTAGACTAATTGGTCTGTAATTAATTGTTTTGGTCTTGCTTCCCTTCATGTATATTGGCGTGATGTTTGCATTATTTGCAATAACTCGGTACGACCCCCAGTTGTATTGATAACTTACATAGCTGCGTCAGGGGTTTGGTTGTCTCGTCCTTAATTTTCGTAAATAGACCCCGGGTCCCGGGGTCTATTTATATTTATATTACTAATTTTGCTTAGTACTTCCCTAACACTAATGGTGAACTTTCGTATCACGTGAGCTGAGGTGATATTTTCCGGGGCATGATCGATTACTTCTTCCGTGAAGACTGAGCCAAAATATTCGTTGAGCATATTTGCCATGTCTTTGTCACCTGTTATCGCCCGAGCATCTTTTATTAGCGGTCCGATTCCGCTTTTGATCTGGTTATTATAATTTACGTAACTGTAGAATTCCTTTGGGTTTGTGGCACTCTCTCTGGCAATAGCCGTTTCATAATGTTGGTGTTCCGCCCTAATTAACTTTTTTACTTCCCTTCTACTATGTTTGTACAAGTTGTTTACGACTTCATTGTGTGGGGCATTTTTAACAAGTTTGTAGAATTGGTTTCCTTTCCTTATCGCCTTGCCAATGCCTCTACTGAACCAAGGGGGCGTACTTGATTTCGTATTACGTTTTGGTTTCGTGGGTACACATTTATTTTATGCTTCTGTAATTCTAGACTTAAAATTATCCAACGGTTCATTTACATCGTTTTTATTAATGAGGTTTGTGTGTACCTTAGATAGCGATTTTTTAAGTCTGACTTAATTTGTGTTCATAAAGTCCGGAACCATTGTTGCTGTTTTTACCGTGGAATATTTGCTTATTACGTCGATTCTTAAGATTTTGTGATCGGACGTTAACAGATGTTCACCGGCATCCAAGTTTGATAATATATTGTTTTGGGGGTAGTGTTTCCGAGATCTAGTATATTTCTGTCTCGCGTAAGCTGTTTTTAGTGTTGAGTCAAAACATTGTCCTGGGTGAAGCTTATCATTAGGCGTGAGTCAGCATTATTTCCGGTCAGGAGTAAGAAAAGTAAGAATAAGAGAGAGAGAGAGAGAGAGAGAGAGAGAGTGTGAGAGTGAGAGACAGATATATGCAAATCAAGTACTTGAGAGAGAGCGTAGGTGATGTTAAGCCAGTACAGAAAGTGTTCACGAATACCGAACAAGCTATTTATACCCTCTTCCAATACATGGCGGCTCAGTCTGTGATCTCTATACCTGACCTCTATCACAATGACTTCCTCTGCCTATATGTGATCTATAGAGTCAGAGCTCTCTCTCTTTTCTTTGTAGCTTTCTTTAATGCTTTATAACTTTCTCTACCTATACTTTCTCTATACCTTTTTCTCTCGCTCATCTCCTTCCTCTCTTGAATTCTGCATAGCGGTTTATAATTTCTTTCTATTTTCTCTTGAGTTCATATCATAATGCTATTCTGTATATACAGGTATTCTGTATATACAGGTATTCTGTATATACAGGTATTCTGTATATACAGGTATTCTGTATATACAGGTATTATTAGTCTATAAATGATGGAGTAGATTATCAGTAGGTTCAGGGATATTTCGTCTATATGATCTGTGCCCCATGAATATTCTTTCCTCTCACTTAAACATTAGGCCTACCATAGCGCGGTTGGGAGTATGAACATGATTAGATTAATATCCAGTATTCGAGAATGGATAATAAGTCGTAGGCGTGTGCATAAACCTTTAACCGTCCTGGTGGTGTAATGGTTAAGGTGGCAACAATCTGTGTGTGATAACCCGGGTTCGAATCCCGGCGGATCATATATACTTTAATTAATTTCATTGGGGGTGTTTGGTGTTGTGGTGAAATTAATAAAATCTAGATTATATCACATACTATGCCTGCCAATTGAATCACACTGTAGCTAGCTCTTCTGTAATGATTACACTCTTCTTGTCTTCCTGTTTTCTTCTTTTTTTTTTTTTTCTTTGTCGTCGTCGTCGTCGTCGTTGTCGTTGTCGTTGTCTTTTTCTTCTTCTTTCCTCTCGTCCACTCCACTACCTTGCTCGTCACCCATGACCCCAGCCATGGACGTGATCACTGCCCCCCATTATAACTCCTTCGTAGTGACCCCCTGCACTATCACGAACACACTGACCTACACTTGATCTCTGTTTCCGTATTGTACACACCTAAACCTGACCGTACTGTACTTATAAATACAATGATCACTCTGCCTACATTCTGATCTTATTCGCCCACAATTAGTTCATGGGTCATATACTGGAAGCTCCGAAATAGGTCATATCCTTGAGTAGTACATTTTCATAATAATTTCATTTCAGTAATAACGGGCTACTAAAATATAATTATGCTCCTTAATAACAATATTTGCATCTAAATATTATTTTCACATCAAGCTTATAATTATGTATATCCCTTACACCGCTTGGCTGGTACCGTACTTTTTGTTACAATACTAGTTCTTCAGGTCAATCGGCGCCTTGAGGATTATGACGAATTTCAACAGTTCATTCTGGTTATCATTAGAAGATCTTATACAGCTTATGAAGGATCTGTAGAAGTTAAAAGGGTTAAAGACTGTTCCAATCAACCCTCTAACTTACTTTTACCATTCCTACTTTGTTTTCTTCTTCTTCAATCGAGACGTCAACTTGTGGAATGGACTTCCTCGAGATGTTATAGACTGCAACACCGTTGAAGTTCAAAGCTCGCCTTGACAAGCACCTTGTTCTGAATCCAAGATTGACTGCATTTATAAATTAATACAATATTTCCTTAATTGTGCTATTTCATTAATATTGTCCCCCCCCCCCCTCCCCCCCCCCTTCCCTGCCATGTTAATCCCCAGGGAGAGATTTCCTTCTCACATCTTTATATCTCTGAAATACTGTTGGACTCTATAAACAGCAGTATTTTGAAGGCAAAGTAACTTTGAGGGGCCGCAGGACCCGGTGTTGCTTGTTTTCCTTTGTACTCCTTTGTACTACTCTGAATAAAATTGTCTAGTGATAGCCAGACTAAACTGTCAAAATGCGTCCTATCCTTGCAAGTAGTTAATTATATATATGCAACTTACTATGACGTATTAACAACTATAGTCTGTTCACTTCAGGACAGAAATCTTGAATTGTTGCCTCGTGTAACTTCAAATAGGCTAGATCAAATTATCTATAAATATCCACGCCTATTTCCTGGTGGTTAACTATTCTCAAATTATATCTACTCAATTGTTCTAGTTGTGCTCAAGTTAAAAGAGTTTACTGCCCAATATTCCTTTGCTAATTATAGTGAATAAACTAAGCGCACGTATCACCCATGCCGTTAAGGGGAGATGGGCTGGTATTCTGGCCCCCTTTCTCCTTCGTGTTTAGCACCATTGGTATTGATATTTTAAGACGTTCGGTCTATTAGTTTGGCGATTTTAACACCTTTCGCCCCTTTTAGTTGTCAATTCAAGACCTTTAGTGCCATTTAGGTGTCGATCTTTTCCTGGCGAGCGATAGCGATCCCGAAATTTTAAGAGGAACAGGCCTTCGGCCGGGACATTTTTCTATCGAAAAATTTACAAATTTATCTTGAAGGGAGGTCTAGGTCGTGTTTTTCTAAGCTTGACGGAGTTCTAGCTAGGAAACCAAGAAATATAGGAATACATTAATTAATAGACAAAAAAAAAAAAAAAAAAAAACGGCTCATTTCCCCTTAACAAAATAAACCATGTCAGCCGTTAGTCCTGTGGTTTACAAGTGCCAATTCCCGGCCGTATATAGTTCAAATCTTGCCCGCCACGTAGAGATTTTGGCTCCGTCTACTATGGCCTTATGTTGGTGTCCCCCACGTAGCGTTGCGGTGGCTCGTTCCCGTAACACCAACCCATATAATTATCACCCCCAGTAATCCTTCACACAGTGTCGTCTTCTTTCCGTCAGGTGCAGTTGGATTTACTACGTTTTTGTTTGTTTTGTTTTTTCAGTTTGCTCCCTAGATTTCCATAAAAAAAAAACCTAAGACCCTCGAAAGGTGTTAATATTGGCAAATAAATGGGGCGAAAGGTCTTATTTAAAATCGCCATACTAATGGGCGAACGTTTTAATATTTCAAAACTAAGGAGGCTAAATATGAAGGAGAAGAGGGTCCAGAAAAAAAAATCCCCTTAATTTTCCGACGATGAACAGGGTGGCACAGAATGACGTTATCCAGGTTACACGTCAGCTGGATCTTCTGGGTAATTGAATTTGTATATTTGGATATTTGGTTTTAGTATTATTGAGGATTTTGCTCGCGTTCGCCATTTTCGAGCAATGTATTTTAGTTTGTGCCCTAGGCTAACAAAACGCTGTCCCAGACTTCCTTCCAACTAAATTTCTTTAAGCGAAATTTGTACACGTTTTGATAAAAATAAAGCCTTGGCCGAAAACAAATATATTTTAAATTATAAGTTCGCTATCGCTCGCCCAGAACAAAAAAGAAAATCGACACCTGTATGGAGATGAGGGTCATATTATTGCCAAGGTAAAGGGATGAAAAGTCTGAAAAACTCCAAACTAACGGAACGAAACAGAGGAGGTTCCAAAGAGACCTCCATCGGGCCAAATAGGGTTAATCCCATCTCGATTTTTCTAATATGTGCACGATCTGAAACCGGATCCAGATATAATGTGAAGTTTAGGAGAGCTATTAAATCTTCCTTCGTGTTCCCAACACCCACACCCACACCCACACACACACACATACATACATACACACACACACACACATACGTACATACACACACACACACACATACATAGACACACACACACATACATACACACACACACACACACACACATACATAGACACACACATAAATACATGCACACACACACACATACACACACACACACACACACACATACACACACACACACACACACACACACACACACACACACACACACATACACACACACCCACACACACACACATACGGGCATTGCTGATAACTATACTATAGGTCGCTTTGGGTGTACATTATAAGAAAACTATGAATCTGAATACATTAATTCATAAATATAAACAGTAAACGAGTAAGGCACAATGATGTAAAATTGTTTGATGGCTATAGATTAGGCTTAGATATGTTTATGGCTGTGATAAGCTGGAAGGGCGTGAAAGGTTGATAGCGGTAGTGTGTGTGTGGGGGGGGGGGGTGAGTGTGTGTGTGTGTGTGTGTGTGTGTGTGTGTGTGTGTGATAAGGTTATGACTTGTTCATAACGGTGGAAGGGTAGTATGGGTATGGGCGTGTGTGTGTGTATACTAATACTAGCGTCCCCCCCCCCCCCCCCACCCACCCTCCACCACACCGCTCCTTCACCATTATTACATTTAGTATACAGTATATGTGGGCGTTTGTGAGTAAGTACATGTGTGTAACTGTGTATGTATAGTATGTATGTATATATCTCTGTGTATAACCATTCTCGCGACCGCCCATCAAACTACCTCCTTCATCATTAGTATATACTGTATAGGCCTATATGTATGTTTGTATGTATGTGTGTGTGTATGTATAGTATGTGTATGTGTATGTATGTATCTGTGCTAAAGATCACCCCAACACGCCACCTCCTTCACCATTAGTAACGTCGTGTGTGTGTGTGTGTATGTATAGTATGCGTGTGTATGTATAGCATGTGTGTATATCTGTGTGTATAACCATTCTATCGGGCCCCCATCACACCGCCTCCTTCACCATTAGTAACGTCGTGTATGTATGTGTGTGTGTGTGTGTGTGTGTGTGTGTGTGTGTGTGTGTGTGTATGTGTGTGTGTGTGTGTGTGTATGTATAGTATGCGTGTGTATGTATAGCATGTGTGTATATCTGTGTGTATAACCATTCTATCGGGCCCCCATCACACCACCTCCTTCACCATTAGTAACGTCGTGTATGTGTGTGTGTGTATGTATGTGTGTGTGTGTGTGTGTGTGTGTGTATAGTATGCGTGTGTATGTATAGCATGTGTGTATATCTGTGTGTATAACCATGCTAAAGACCCCCCATCACACCGCCTCCTTCGCCATTAGTAACGTAGATAAAACTCTCCCATAAAATCGTACCTCGCATCCCTCAATCAGTATTTTCGGCGACAAGTCATTTCGCCAATAGTTACTCTGCCTACACTATAAAATGTCTGTGTTAACTACTATAATGTACAACAAAAAATATATCTGTAAAGTTTGTGGAAATCTTAGAAAATGTTGACCTGTTTTCTCGAACAAATAGTTTTGAGAGGAGTGCTCGCTGTGTTTAATAATTCCTTTATTAAACTATCGATTGCAAACTAAATTTCAAAAATACTTTTTTGGAGGTTTAGTAGCGAAAATTATATCTAGGATGTCTATTACTACACCAACAAGAAACCAGCCCAATCTCAAGTATATATATATATATATATATATATACGTGCAACTTTATTCAACCTCACTTAACCATCCATAACCCTAATCTTTGCTGACTAACCTATACCAATGTAACCAAGACTTCCAGCAAGCAACTCGAGTGTAGGCGAACAAATCTGTTGGCGAAAAAACTAAACCTTCTCCCCTGGTGATGGACACAAAGCTACACCATATTCCAGTCACGAGATTTAAGTTTATCATTACGCATATCTTATTTATGAGACTATTAATACCTTCAATACGATCGCGTCATTCTATTGATGCTATTGTTATATACAGTATATGCAGTATGTATATATATATATATATATATATATATATATATATATATATATATATATATATTTATATATATAATACACACACGTTCATACACGCACGCATAGTTATCTTTATATTTATATATCCACCTCTTGTTCTCTCCTTTGTCATTGCCTCTGTTGCTCTTTCAACCTTTGGAGGGACACTTGTTGCAGGCAGATTTGCCTTTCGCCCCCTTCAAACAAATAAGAAATAAGATTTGTATTGTATTTATTGTATTTTGTTTTAATTTATTTTATTTTATTTTATTATTTGTTGTTGAGGGGGGGCGGGGGGGATTCTGCTATCTCCACTAGACCACCTCGCTTGAATCGTAAGATGTGTGTGGTCAGTTTACCTATGTAAGTGTATGTATATACAGTATAGAGACATAACTCTCCTATCTTCCCCATTCCTAATAAAAGGTATCGTGATCTGTCAACCACACTCGGGTAGGCTATCCTTCCAAACCACAAAGCTACTCTGGTCTTTCACCTACTATCCTGTCTACGATCAAGCTTCTTTCAACTACTATCCTATCTACGATCAAGCTTCTTTCAACTACTATCCTATCTACGATCAAGCTTCTTTCAACTACTATCCTATCTACGATCAAGCTTCTGGCGTTTTGTAATTAAGGGGAGATTTCCACTTGAGGGATTTTTTCTTTACCCCTTTCTCCCTCATGTTTAGCCCCATTGCTTTTGAGATTTTAAGACGTTCGCCCCATTAGTTTGGTGATTTTAAGAACTTTCACCACATTTATGTCACTTTTAAGACCTGTCGTCCCATTTAGGTGTCAATTTTTTCCTGGCGAGCGATAGCGAGCCTGTAATTTAAGAGGACCCGGCCTTCGGCCGGGAAATTTTTCTACCGAAAAATTTACAAATTTATCTTGAAAGGAGGTCAAGGGGGTGTAATTTCAAGCTTGATGGAAGTCTAGTAAACACACTAAAAACCTCCCCTTAAGTCTAGTGTGTGTGTGTGTGTGTGTGTGTGTGTGTGTGTGTGTGTGTGTGTGTGTGTGTGATGATGGTTTTAATGTTGATGAAGATGATTTTGATTAGGTATCCCATCTCACCACAACATTACTGTGATTTTCAAACACATCCATACTAATTGATCGGTTGTTTGTAGGGGATTTACTATATAGTCCAGTGATATACTTGTAGATCTTAGTCTACTATATGTGTTCCTATTAAGGGGACAGTGGTTATTTTGGGGGGTCTATTTATTTATGTATTCATTTATTTTTTAGCTTCCTCCCTAGACCTCCATCAACATTAAAAATACATCCATTAGATCCCCCTTCTAGATTTATTTGTAAACAAATTCGGTAGAAATCTGTCTTCCAAAATTACAGGCTCACTATCGTTCGCCAGGAAAAAATCGACACTTAAATAGCACGAAAAGTCTTAATATTGACAAGGAAATTGAGCGAAATGTCTTAAAATCGACAAACTAATGGGGCAAGCATCTTACAATTTGAAAACTAATGGGGCTAAACACGACGGAGAAGGGAGGCCAGAAAAAGTAGCCCATCTCCCCTTAAATTAACTGGTTAATTGTTGACCAAGAGAGGATATGATGGCTATGATGTTGGTGATGGCGGTGGTGATGATGATGATGATGATGATGATGATGACATTGATGAGGATATTTGTAACGTTAATTGTGATGATGATGCTCCATGATTTTTGTTTAGTTAATATATATATTTTTTCCTAGACAATATGGCTTTTGTCTTTTAATGTCTTCACTATACGCTATGGCTATTAAATATATTGTTCTGTAATATTTTCTTTGTATTTGCATGGGCTTAACTTAACTTATTTCAGAGTATTTACAAGGGCATTTTATACAATATCCCAGGATACTTAGACACAAGGACTTTTTTGTATTCTATTCCGACCTTTCCACGCGACAAAAAATAAAAATAAAAATAAAATAAAGCTAAGTAGAGAAGTAGAGAGCAAAACTACACGATATTAATCACGACCATTTGGACTGTAAATACATCAACTATGTTAAAAGGCACACTACTACTACTACTACTACTAATAATAATAATAATATATATATATATATATGTCTTTCTAAAATTAGAGGCTCGCTATCGCTCTCCAGGAAAAAATAGACACCTAAAGGGCACGAGAGGTCTTAATATTGACAAAACAAATGAGTCGAAAGGTCTCAAAATCGCCAAACTAACGGAACGAACGTCTTAAAAGATAATGTGTAATAATAGGAGTGAATATAGACAATGAGTAAGATACTAAGACGATTTATATTATTTATTCTGTATTCACCTCAAAGTACAAGCCCCAATACTCTGTGGAACGTTGTAGTCGAAGAGCGGCCTCGCACGAATATAATAGTATAGCCTCTTACCAAGCAGATACTGATTTTCTCTCCTGGTGTACGCGCAGAAAATGGTTTCTACAATGGGTAGCTAAACTGCGAGGTGTTTTCTGCTTACGGGTGGGGCTAGTGACTGTTTTTGTTGGTCTATTCATTAATTTATACATTTATTTCTTAGTTTCCTCGGTGACCTCCATCAAGCTTAGAAAAAATACCCCCTGGACCCCCCTTCAAGATAAATTAGTACATTTTTCGGTAGAAAAATGTCCTGGCCGTAGGCCGGTTCCTCTTAGAATTAGAGCCCTACTATCGCTCGCCAGGGAAAAATCGACACCTAAATTGCACGAAATATGTTAACATTGACAACGAAATGGGGCGAAAGGTCTTAAAATCGCCAAACTAATGGGCTTAACGTTTTAACATTTCAAAACTAAGGGGCTAAGCACGAGGGAGGGGTAAAAAAAAAAGAAAAAAAGCACTACCTCCTTAACCCGTTCAGTGCCAGGACTGTCCTTTTCATGTAATACTGGCTACTATTAGACGATTTCATTTAGTTAAAGAAGGGCTTTCACCAATTAGCAGGCTTCGAACAGTCCTATTTACAACCACAGATCCTTCCTTCTCAAGCTGTACAAAATCGTCTACATACAGCTAGAATAAAATGAAAAAGACGTCGCTATGGTACAGTTGTTAATAATAATAATAATAATAATAATAGGTTAGGGAGAAGGGGGTCCAGAAAAAAAACAAGTACTACCCCCTTAAGACCAGGTAATGCATTACAACCGACTCACGATTGGCTGTATTCAAGGTACATTATATTCAAGGTACATTATATTCAAGGTACATTATATTCAGGGTACATTATATTCAAGGTACATTATATTCAAGGTACATTATATTCATTATATTCAAGGTACATTATATTCAAGGTACATTATATTCAAGGTACATTATATTCAAGGTACATTATATTCAAGGTACATTATATTCAAGGTACATTATATTTTTCCAGTCGACGTTAGATTGTCATATTTGCATGTTGACCCCTGACCTCTGTAACTCAATAAGGGCTAAAGCAAATGGACTGTATAGCTCCACACTTACTCCCTGGTTGACTCTTCCCTAATGGTAGAAATAATAGCTTGGTTACTCTAGTCGTCTTTGAGTTTTGAGGTTAGTAGCTAAGGGACTGTAGCTCTTAACCCATTCAGTATCGGGGACATCCTCTTCATCATACTCTGGCAACTATTAGACGATTGTATTCAGCTTGGGAAAGACATTTAGCAGTAATAAGGCTTCAAACCATCTCAATCAACCCTTTTAACTACCACAGATCCTTCCTAAGCTGTATAATACCGTCTAAATATAGCTAGCATAAAAAGTAACACACGTCGCTGGTACTCAAAGGGTTAATAAGCTAGCGATAAGATCAGGTAAGTGAAATGTTGTAAGTATCTGTCTCAATCCTTTCACAACTCTCGCACATCATGCAACCTATACTCTATTTAATTTCATCGGACGGTAAATTGCTATCTCTCCATCTTGATTACTCCGCTATTATGCAGGTTGTGTAGCGAAGTCGGTTGCTAATTATGAAAACTTGCCGCTAATATGAAGCAGAGACATAGCAGTTTCACATTTTCCCGTTAGTTATCGAAAAATCAGTTCCTAAGGGATTCAATTTACCGCCAGATGAAATGAAACGGAGTATAAGAACGACCCCGTGTGAATCTCCCCGCAAAGTGAACAGCTGAGCGTTTATAAAAAGTTGCCAATATTTACCTCCCGCGAGACTACGTGACCTGGGTATCAAATCCTTGTCGAAACACTCGGGGCAACTCACATAAATCCGCGGTAAAAGTCGGGACCTGGAGACCTCGCCTCCCCTTCAGACACCTCGACAGTCACTCTTGCTGCCGGGACAAAATACTTAAAGGGGAGACTCTGTTTTTTCTGGTCCCCCTTCTCCTTCATGTTTAGCCCATTAGTTTTCAGATTTTAAGACGTTTGCTTCATTACTTTGGCGATTTTAAGACCTTTCACCCCAGTTTCTTTGTCAATATTAAAACCCTTCTTGCAATTTAGGTGTCTTTTTCTTTCCTGGCGAGTGATGCCTAGCCTGTAATTTAGTAGTAACCGGCCTCCGGCCGGGACATTTTTCTATCGAAAAATGTACAAATTTATCTTAAAACTACAGGCTCGCTATCGCTCGCAAGGAAAAAATCGACAGGTAAATGGCACGAAAGGTCTTAAAATTGACAACGAAATGAGGCGAAAGGTGTTAAAATCGCCAAACTAATGGGCCCGACCGTCTTAAAATCTCGAAAACTAATGGGGCTAAACACGATGGAGAAAGTGGTCCAGAAAAACGACCCATCTCCCCTTAATTTGTTTACGTATAGATGTCAAATTATATACCTGTATAGTGAGAGGAGTATATGGACCATTGATAACTAGCTTAACTCCGTGACATTACGTGACGGTATGCTTCATTACTTCGATAATTAAAAAAAAAAAAAAAAAAAAATTATGCATGTACGATATCCTCCGTTGAACCACCTAAAATGAGGGGGGGGGGAGGGGGGGGGGGCAGAAAACACTAACCATGACAAACCGAACGTGACCGAAGAGAATAGCAAGTGCGAAAATTGAGAGAGAAGAAACGTAAGGAGGAGACGAGGTTGAGGAGAGAAAGAAGAAGCCAGTAAGAATGCGATAAAGAGAGGAGGAGGAAGAGGCAAGAAGACAAATAGGAAGAGAAAGCGAGAAGAAGATAAATACCCTTGACCACTTTTCTTATTTCGAGTGTCAGCGATATGACTCGACTCCAAGAACTTGTTAAGGGGAGATGGGCCGGTTTTCTGGTTCCCCTTTCTCCCTCGTCTTTAGTCCCATTAGTTTTGTGATTTTAAGACGTTCGGCACATTAGTTTGACGACTTTAAGAGCTTTCACCCCATTTCGTTGTCAATTTTAAGACCATTAGTGCCATTTAGGTGTAAACAAATTCCTGGCGAGCGATAGCGAGCCTGTAATTTTCAGAGTAACCTCCCTTTGGTCGGGTCATTTTCTACCGAAAAATGTACACATTTATCTTGAAGGGAGATCTAGGGGGTGTTTTTTTTTTTAAGCTTGATGGAGGTATAGGGAGGAGACTAAATCAAATAATATAAAGTTTAAACAATTAAAATAAATAAGCCAAACCCCCCTGAAAACTCCAACTTCGTCTGGTGGTGTTAAAAATGAAGGTCGCAGCCACTCTTGAGAATCCAGTTGTTCTTGCCCGTATTAGGATAACCACCAGTTGGCTTGCGGTATTTTAGTGCCAGCTCATAATATCACCGGAGCAGGAGGCTAGGAATCCTTCTCCCCTTGTAAAATTCTCCTACTCTACGAGACTGAGAAAGGGACGAGGGAACGTGAAAAGGGTCCCGGACCCTAAGACTTGGAACTTTAAGGGTTTCTGTTCGGGCTCTGTCTCGAGTCGGCCATCCTCACCAATGGGGTATGTGCCTGAGTACATGCATACATACATACATAAATATGTACATACATACATGCCATATTTTCTAGCTGACCTACGGTACCTTTATCATATACAATTTATTTTTTACCTAACTTAGTCTACATTAACTTAAATGCATGCTATTCTAACTTGGCGTAACCTAACCTTCAGTAAGTTAACCTAGCCTAACTTAACTCAATATGTTTTATTCTTCTTGTGGCTTAAGAAGTAATTGTTCTTGCCCTTATTAGGGTTTAGTACTGTTGACTAGTGGTATTTTATCGCATATTAATTAATTCACCCATGTTTATCCCTAGCTCAACCTAACCTAATCAAAGTTGGCCTAACTTATCCTTCACCTAAACTATTTCAAAGATAATCTGTTCTTACTTAACTTTCTCTTCTAACTTAAATATATACTAGGATAACATGGCCTAACCTAACTGAAATTAACTTAACCTAGCCTCACCTAACTTTAGATAACTTAACCTAGCCTAACCTAACTTAAAATAACTTAACCTAGGCAAACCTATCTTACAATGTCCTATTCATCTTGTAGTTGGCAAAGAAAACTCACAGGCACACTTGAGAATTCCGTTGCTCTGCCTTTATTAGGATCGTGTACAGTTGGATTACGGCATTTATCGCAAACTAATTATTTTCACCCACCATACTCGGTAGCTTAAGGGGACATGGGCCGTTTTTCTGGTCCCCCTTCTTCCTCATGCTTAGCCCCATTAGTTTTCAAATTTAATGACGTTCGGCTCATTAGTTTGGCGATTTTAATACCTTTCGCCCCATTTCGTTGTCAATTTTAAGACCTTTCGTGCCATTTAGGTGTCCATTTTCTTCCTGGCGAGCGACAACGAGCCTGTAATTTTATGAGTAATTGGCCTTCAGCCGGGA
Source organism: Paralithodes platypus (assembly GCA_032716605.1). Lineage (NCBI taxonomy): Eukaryota > Metazoa > Arthropoda > Malacostraca > Decapoda > Lithodidae > Paralithodes > Paralithodes platypus. Next base: position 17,206,395 of record CM064520.1, on the reverse strand, counting down.
ATGCACAAATTTATCTTGAAGGGGGTTCTAGGGCGAGTGTTTCTTAGCTTGATGGAGGTCTAGCGAGGAAACTAAGAAATAAAATTAACATATAGATTAATAGACCAACAAACCGGCCACTAGCCCTTAACCTTACCTAATAGACCAACAAACCGGCCACTAGCCCTTAACCTTACCTAATAGACCAACAAACCGGCCACTAGCCCTTAACCTTACCTAATAGACCAACAAACCGGCCACTAGCCCTTAACCTTACCTAATAGACCAACAGACCGGCCACTAGCCCTTAACCTTACCTAATAGACCAACAACCCGGCCACTAGCCCTTAACCTTACCTAATAGACCAACAACCCGGCCACTAGCCCTTAACCTTACCTAATAGACCAACAACCCGGCCACTAGCCCTTAACCTTACCTAATAGACCAACAACCCGGCCACTAGCCCTTAACCTTACCTAATAGACCAACAAACCGGCCACTAGCCCTTAACCTTACCTAATAGACCAACAAACCGGCCACTAGCCCTTAACCTTACCTAATAGACCAACAACCCGGCCACTAGCCCTTAACCTTACCTAATAGACCAACAAACCGGCCACTAGCCCTTAACCTTACCTAATAGACCAACAAACCGGCCACTAGCCCTTAACCTTACCTAATAGACCAACAAACCGGCCACTAGCCCTTAACCTTACCTAAAAGACCAACATCCCGGCCACTAGCCCTTCACCTTACCTAATAGACCAACACCCGGCCACTAGCCCTTAACCTTACCTAATAGACCAACAACCCGGCCACTAGCCCTTAACCTTACCTAATAGACCAACAACCCGGCCACTAGCCCTTAACCTTACCTAATAGACCAACAAACCGGCCACTAGCCCTTAACCTTACCTAATAGACCAACAACCCGCCACTAGCCCTTAACCTTACCTAATAGACCAACAAACCGGCCACTAGCCCTTAACCTTACCTAATAGACCAACAAACCGGCCACTAGCCCTTAACCTTACCTAATAGACCACAAACCGGCCACTAGCCCTTAACCTTACCTAATAGACCAACAAACCGGCCACTAGCCCTTAACCTTGCCTAATAGACCAACAAACCGGCCACTAGCCCTTAACCTTACCTAATAGACCAACAACCCGGCCACTAGCCCTTAACCTTACCTAATAGACCAACCCGGCCACTAGCCCTTAACCTTACCTAATAGACCAACAAACCGGCCACTAGCCCTTAACCTTACCTAATAGACCAACAAACCGGCCACTAGCCCTTAACCTTACCTAATAGACCAACAAACCGGCCACTAGCCCTTAACCTTACCTAATAGACCAACAGACCGGCCACTAGCCCTTAACCTTACCTAATAGACCAACAACCCGGCCACTAGCCCTTAACCTTACCTAATAGACCAACAACCCGGCCACTAGCCCTTAACCTTACCTAATAGACCAACAACCCGGCCACTAGCCCTTAAACCTTACCTAATAGACCAACAACCCGGCCACTAGCCCTTAACCTTACCTAATAGACCAACAAACCGGCCACTAGCCCTTAACCTTACCTAATAGACCAACAAACCGGCCACTAGCCCTTAACCTTACCTAATAGACCAACAACCCGGCACTAGCCCTTAACCTTACCTAATAGACCAACAACCCGGCCACTAGCCCTTAACCTTACCTAATAGACCAACAAACCGGCCACTAGCCCTTAACCTTACCTAATAGACCAACAAACCGGCCACTAGCCCTTAACCTTACCTAATAGACCAACAGACCGGCCACTAGCCCTTAACCTTACCTAATAGACCAACAAACCGGCCACTAGCCCTTAACCTTACCTAATTTAGCTTGGCCTAACGTATCCTTAGCCTAACATATCCTATGAGGGAAGTACAAAGGAGTACAAAGGAGTACACAGGAAATCAAGCAACAACAGATCTAGTGACCCTTCTAGGCTGCTTGTCCTCCAAAACACTGAGGATCAAGTGTCCAAACAGTGGTTTAGAGTGGGTAAGGAAACATTGGAAAGGGAACTACTGCCCTGGAACTAATGTCCGTGGCAGGATCAGGAAGTTAGTAGGGGACAGATGGGTTAGTAACTGAGGGGAGGATAAAATAAAGTTATTCATTTACAAACGCAGTTAGTCAGTCGCGGGTTTGATGCGAGATATTTGTCTAGGCGAAGTTTAATTGAATCAACGGTGTTGCAGTCTATAACATCTCGGGGAAGCCCATTCCATAAGTTGACAACTCGATTGAAGAAGAAATTTTTAGCTTCGTGTGAGTTAAAAGATTTACTAATAATTTTGCACTCGTTTCCCCGCGTGTAATTAGATTGGTCGATAGTGAAGTACTTACTACAGTTCATATTGTCGATCGATGCCTTTGATGATTTTGAACACTTGAATTAAGTCTCCTCTTAATCTGCGCTGGGTTAAAGGAAATAGATTTAAATCTCTAAGACGCTCCTCGCATGGTTTGTTCTTTAGGCTAGGTATAATTTTGGTAACTCTACGTTGAACTCGTTCTAGCTTGTCTATATATTTTTGGTATTAAGGGCACCAGGA
>CM064520.1:17053816-17198816 GCA_032716605.1 Paralithodes platypus | reverse complement strand
AAAATTGGGCGGCTTGTTGTACACCAAAATGTGAATGAAATCAAATTGAGATTATGTTACAAATTGTTATGCATTAAGTAATACCTATTTTAAACTAAACAATGAACAAAAGTTAGGTAAATATATTTGTCCACAGAGAAGTATTTTCATAATGAATAATGCACCTGGATCAAGTTTTCAGAGATAAAAACCTAAAGCCACCTATAGAACATTTTGGTGAACACAGTCGCCGCGGGGAACATGTGAGAAACAACCCCTAAAGAAATTTTGAATGATCTCCGAGGTCCTGTTTCGCCGCAGATTTAAGAGTTCCGAGCTAAGAATAGATTTTTTTCATCTTAATCCAACACTCCGTCTAGAGTCTTAAAATGATCTGCGACGGACTATCAGTTAATTTAAGTTGATAACATATTTCTGTCACATTTTCGTTCGGAATTATTTTTTTATTAGTGAGCTTTTCTTCAAGTCATAAATATACTCGAAAGTCCTAATTTGATATCAACTTAATTTAAAATATGTCGAATTCATATCTATATATAATTAGTTAACAGGATTTATTTGTTAAAAGCTGACTATTATGACTTAGATAACATTGTAATGCACCTACAGAATATTAACTCTTTGAAGCTTATGACGCGTTTGGATAGTTGGTTCTGGCTATCATAGACGATTTTATGCAGCTTACGCAAGAGCTGTGGGAATTATAAGGGTAAAAACTATCTCAATTAACCTTTTGAAATCCATATACCCTTCCTAATATGAATATAATCGTCTAATAATAGCCAGAAAACAGAAAAGAAATGCGTAATCATATCTTGAAAGAGTTAATGCAACCGGAAAGGTTTGAAATTGTTTTTCTTGGAAGGAGGTTAGCTACGAAATATCGTGAATTGGTAGTAACCTGATTATCTAGCCCTAATCCACGAAAATAATTTAGAAGATGTAGTTCCTATAACTGTAATTTTGTCTAATATACAGTATACCTGTATATATTATCTGCTACCAAAGTTGACGAGAAGTTATCAAGCCAAAACATAAAATTATTGCTAAGACAGTGTTGATAATACTAATAATAAAAATAATAATAATAATAATAATAATAATAATAAAATACTAAATGACCAGACTATCTAAGAATCATATAAGCCTACGCGTTTTCCTATCCATTTTGCATAGATATTAATGTTATCATAAAGATTAAACAAGGTGGTTCCCAAACTTTCTCCTTAAATAAGACTTTCTAATAAAACGGCTCTCTACCCAGTCTTTAGTTTTTAGGGTAGTCCAAATGACAGGCTGGAGATACGAGATGTGCACGTTTGACGAGCGCAAGAACCTGAATTGGTGTCACCCGGTCGTATCTCGTTAACCCTTTGAAGATTATGACGCATTTTGTACAGTATATTCTGGCTATCCTTAGATGATCTTATATAGCTTAGGAAGTATCTGTGGGAGTGAAAAGGGTAAAGGCAGACCCAATCGATCTTTTGACTTTCATATACCCTTCTTAATCTGAACGAAATCTTCCAATAATAGCCAAAAGCAGAACAAATATGCGCAGTCGGCCGTATCAAGGTAACTCTGCAAATAGACCATTATTGCAAGGGATTTTTTGGCAGGATGTACAGTGTCTCGCAAAAGTTTGGGATCTTTCATAGTTAAAGTATTTCATGTACACAAATATTTAGTTACGTAACATTTCATGGATATTATTTGGCAATTTTACAGGTATATGATATGATATGTATGTATGTATCTATCTATCTATCTATCTATCTTTGATAAAATAGAATGGCTTTGTATACAGTATATTAATAACAAAACCACTTGTACCAATCAACCTACCAACCTACATCACGTGACGTGCACAAATCAATCCTTAGGTTAGTATTTACATAAAGAAAAGCATAACAGTTCCAAGATTGTTATGAGTTCAAAATTATTAAGAGGGGTCACCGGCGCTTTTTATTTTTCTCTACTTTTCTCTCTTTCCCTGGCTTGTATCCATTCGGCCCCATTCAGCCAACTGTTTTAAGACGTTTTTCCCCATCCAGGTGTCTATTTCTTCCTGGCGAGCGATAGCGAGCCAGCATTGTATGGAGAAGTCCGGCTTCGCCGGAGATTTTGTTTCCATCGAAAAATGTACAAATTTAGCTTGATGTCAAAACAAAAATACATATATGCTGGCTCGCTACCGCTCGCCAGGATAATATTGACACCTGGATGGGGGTAAGCGTCTTAAAACAGTAGGCTGAATGGTGCCGAATGGATACAAGCCAGAGAGAGAGAGGGAGAGAAAGAGAAAAGAAAGCGAGGTGGGCTCCCTTAACCACGATTTTGACCTTACCATTCTGTCTTTGAGTTTGAAATTAATTAATCCTCAAAACTTCTGCATAGTTTTCAGCATATATTTCATGATCAGATGTTCTTGAAATTTCAGTTTATCAGACATATATGACTAAGAGATACTCGTTTCTAAGTTAATGTATTTTTCTGGACGAAACTTAATAAATAATCATCAGGAGACCAAACGTTATGGAGGTATTCAAAACGTTATGGAGGTATTCAAAACGTTATGGAGGTATTCAAAACGTTAAGGAGGTATTCAAAACGTTATGGAGGTATTCAAAACGTTATGGAGGTATTCAAAACGGTATGGAGGTATTCAAAACGTTATGGAGGTATTCAAAACGTTATGGAGGTATTCAAAACGTTATGGAGGTATTCAAAACGTTATGGAGGTATTCAAAACGTTATGGAGGTATTCAAAACGTTATGGAGGTATTCAAAACGGTATGGAGGTATTCAAAACGTTATGGAGGTATTCAAAACGTTATGGAGGTATTCAAAACGTTATGGAGGTATTCAAAACGTTATGGAGTTATTCAAAACGTTATGGAGGTATTCACAACGTTATGGAGGTATTCAAAACGTTATGGAGGTATTCAAAACGTTATGGAGGTATTCAAAACGTTATGGAGGTATTCAAAACGTTATGGAGGTATTCAAAACGTTATGGAGGTATTCAAAACGTTATGGAGGTATTCAAAACGTTATGGAGGTATTCAAAACGTTAAGGAGGTATTCAAAGGTAATTTATATATCTTTTAAATATTAGACGCCTTTCCTAAACTTAAGGGGAGATTTCCACCTGGAGGATTTTTTTCTGAACCTCTTTCTTCCTCATGTTTAGCCCCATTGCTTTTGAGATTTTAAGACGTTCGCCCCATTAGTTTGGCGATTATAAAAACTTTCACCCCATTTATGTCACTTTTAAGACCTTGCGTGCCATTTAGGTGTCGATTTTTTCCTGGCGAGCGATAGCGAGCCTGTAATTTAAGAGTAACCGGCCTTTGGCCGGGAAATTTTTCTGCCGAAAAATTTACAAATTTATCTTGAAATGGGGTCAAGGGGATGTAATTTCAAGCTTGATGGAAGTCTAGGAAACACACTAAAAACCTCCCCTTAATAACATCATCTAGAGACATAAAAGTTAAGTAGGGGTTATTATAAGTGGCACCCGACTTTTGACAGAGATTGTATACACTTCACAGCTCAAGTAAGAAGAGCCCATTACACCGGCATTATATATATACCCCATTACACCGGCATTATATATATACCCCATTACACCGGCATTATATATATACCCCATTACAACGGCATTATATATATACCCCATTACACCGGCATTATATATATACCCCATTACACCGGCATTATATATATACCCCATTACACCGGCATTATATATATACCCCATTACACCGGCATTATATACCCCATTACACCGGCATTATATATATACCCCATTACACCGGCATTATATATACCCCATTACACCGGCATCATATATATATACCCCATTACACCGGCATTATATACCCCATTACACCGGCATTATATATACCCCATTACACCGGCATTATATATATACCCCATTACACCGGCATTATATATACCCCATTACACCGGCATTATTATATACCCCATTACACCGGCATTATATATATACCCCATTACAACGGCATTATATATATACCCCATTACACCGGCATTATATATATACCCCATTACACCGGCATTATATATATACCCCATTACAACGGCATTATATATATACCCCATTACACCGGCATTATATATATACCCCATTACACCGGCATTATATATATACCCCATTACACCGGCATTATATATATACCCCATTACACCGACATTATATATATACCCCATTACACCGGCATTATATATATACCCCATTACACCGGCATTATATACCCCATTACACCGGCATTATATATATACCCCATTACACCGGCATTATATATATACCCCATTACACCGGCATTATATACCCCATTACACCGGCATTATATATATACCCCATTACACCGGCATTATATATATACCCATTACATAGGCATTATATACCCCATTACACCGGCATTATATATATACCCCATTACAACCGGCATTATATATATACCCCATTACACCGGCATTATATATATACCCCATTACACCGGCATTATATACCCCATTACACCGGCATTATATATATACCCCATTACACCGGCATTATATATATACCCCATTACACCGGCATTATATATATACCCCATTACACCGGCATTATATATATACCCCATTACACCGGCATTATATATATACCCCATTACAACGGCATTATATATATACCCCATTACACCGGCATTATATATATACCCCATTACACCGGCATTATATATACCCCATTACACTGGCATTATATATATACCCCATTACACCGACATTATATATATACCCCATTACACCGGCATTATATACCCCATTACACCGGCATTATATATACCCCATTACACCGGCATTATATATATACCCCATTACACCGGCATTATATATATACCCCATTACAACGGCATTATATATACCCCATTACACCGGCATTATATATATACCCCATTACACCGGCATTATATATATACCCCATTACACCGGCATTATATATATACCCCATTACACCGGCATTATATATATACCCCATTACACCGGCATTATATATATACCCCATTACACCGGCATTATATATATATACCCCATTACACCGGCATTATATATATACCCCATTACACCGGCATTATATATATACCCCATTACACCGGCATTATATATATACCCCATTACACCGGCATTATATACCCCATTACGAAAGGTCGCTCTTATTAAGGGGGGGTCACCTGCTGTTTTTTATCTTTATCTTCTTTTCTCTCTTTTTCCTGGCTTGTATCCATTCGGCCCCATTCACCCAACTGTTTTAAGACGTTTATCCCCATCCAGGTGTCGATTTCTTTCTGGCGAGCGATAGCAAGCCAGCATTGTATGGAGAAATCCGGCTTCGCCGGAGAAATTTTTCTATCGAAAAATGTACAAATTTAGCTTCCTGCCAAAACAAAATATATAAACTGGCTCGCTACCGCTCGCCAGGAAAATATTGACACCTGGATGGGGGTAAACATCTTAGAACAGTATGCTGAATGGGGCCGAATGGATACAAGCCAAAGAGAGAGGGAGAGAAAGAGAAAAAAAGCGAGGTGTGCTCCCTTAAGGGGGGTCACCTGCTTTGTTTTCTCTTTGTTGGTTGTATCCATTCGGCCCCGTTCAGCCTACTGTTCTAAGACATTAATTTTATCCGCATCCATGTGTCGACTTTTATGCATTTTATGGAGAAATCCGACTTCGCCAGAGACATTTTTCTATCGAAAAATTTACAGATTTAGCCAGTTGTCTAACACATTATCCAAGATATGGTGTCTTGCTATAGCTCGCCAGGCATAAATCAACACCTGGATGGGGATAATAGTGTTAAAACAGTAGGCTGAATGGGGCCGAATGGATACAACCCAGAGAGAGAGAGACAAACAAAAGCAGGTGACCCCCCCTTAAGTGTGACCCGCCACTACGCTAGCTCGGTTCCGCGGTATATACGTACTGTAGGTGGCGGGAAAACAAGGGGAAGCGTTTGAGAGGAATTAATCTCCAGGGTGCCGGTACGAACGAATGAAAACTTGAAAACAACAACAATCTCTCTCGCTCTCTTTCTCTCTCAATTTATATATATATATATATATATATATATATATACCCCCAGTATTGAATAAGTATGGAACAATTCCCAGTTTCGTTCATAATTTATAGGACTAATAGAGAGGCGTCCAGACTAGCCTATGATTGTACGGTAGCGCTAATAAGTTATGTCTCAGCTCTCCTTACGCTTAGAGCGCCCTGTGCTGTAATAATGTCTGCCAGATGTTGAATAGGGTGGGTAACTGTATTAATAGATTTGTATATCCCCCTCGAAATTAATACATTAAGTTTAGATATTGCTGACACCAATTATGGATCGATATACAGAATAGTTGGTGCCCAGACGTCACTTATTAGGTCGATTGTATAGTCGCCCTAATAAGTGATGTATCGGCATCAAATATTTGTTGATCAATAATTGGTATCAGCCATATCTAAGCTGCATTTCGTCGTATCGAGTGAAATATACAAACATGTTCCTACACTTACCCACCCTATTCAACATCTGACAGACATTAATACAGCACAGAACAAGCCAAACGTAATGACAGCTGGGACATGATTTACACCATTATAATACAATATGATAACCCGGGCTTTCACTAATGTTAAGCATCGCAGAGCAGGGCCACATCATCACTGACTTGAGAAAGCTGCGTTGAATATATAATACAACTTAAGGGGAGGTATTTAGTTTCTTCCCTAGAACTCCATCAAGCTTAAAATTACACCCCCTTGAGCCCCTTTCAAGATAAATTTGTAATTTTGTCGGTAGAAAAATGTCCCGGCTGAAAGCCGGTTCCTCTTAAATTACAGGATCGCTATCGCTCGCCAGGAAAAAATCGACACCTAAATGGCACGAATGGTCTTAAAATTGACTTAAATGGGGCGAGGGTTCTTAAAATCGTCAAACTAATGGGGCGAACGACTTAAAATCTCAAAAGCAACGGGGCTAAAGATGAGGGAGAAAGGGGTCCAGAAAAAAATCCTCCAGGTGGAAATCTCTCCTTAACCATTGACGAATCATTCATTATATTAACAGACACCTTTAGTATATCAATATTATATTAACAGACACCTTTAGTATATCAATATTATATTAACAGACACCTTTAGTATATCAATATTATATTAACAGACACCTTTAGTATATCAATATTATATTAACAGACACCTTTAGTATATCAATAAAGAGATCGTTTGCCTATGTTGGAAGTCCAGTCAGACATATAATTATAATCACAATTAAATTCGTATTCTAAATTTCTCCATTAATGTGTTATGATGAAGACCCTGTGTGTGTGTGTGTGTGTGTGTGTGATTTTATTTGTTTGCTATGCTGTGTTACGATGCTAATTTACGTTTGCTAAGGTTAATTAAGGTTAGATTAGTTGAGGGCGGTTTGGTTAGGGTCAGCTTGAAGTGGCTGAGATGCGCGGCTCCTCCTGACATATTGGTGCCAGGGTGATGGAGCTGGCGCAACTGATGGGGTTAAGGTGTTGGGGCTGCACCAATATAAACAAACATGGATGAGGCTCTCTGAACACTGTTTCGCTTTCTTCCCCTCCTCACACGTACGTACACTCTAGGAGAAGGTAGTTATAAATATCTTAAAATAACACATAAATCCTCGCCAGATGGGAACCCTCGACCAGCTAAACGAAACTCCGAGATGAAAATATTAGGTAAAGAAATACATGAGAAGATTTGATTCAGTTCGAAATAGCTTCGAAAACATAAAGGCCCCTATAGGTAACGCCAACGAACTTGACAATAATCTTGACCCCTTAACTTCTCATAAATCGATATTAATTAAAGCAATCGGGCTGACGTTTCTATCATTTGGGAAGAGTCCACCAGGAAATAGGTGTGGATATTTACAGCCAGTTTGCTCTAGACCCTTTTGAGTTACAGAGAGGTCAGGGATCAAGATTATTGTCAAGTTCCTTGGCGCTACCTATAGTTATGTCCTACAGTGTACATAAGGGGGGGGGATAGGCCGGTTTTCTGGACCACTTTCTCCCTCATGCTTACTCCCAATAGTTTTCAGATTGTATGACGTTCGGCCCATTAGTTTAGAGATGTTAATACCTTTTGCCCCATTTCGTTGTCAATTTTAAGACCTTTCGTGCCATTTAGGTGTCTATTTTTTCCTGGCGAGCGATAGCAAGCCTGTAGTCTTAAGAGTAACCGGCCTTCGGCCGGGAAATTTTTCTACCGAAAAATGTACAAATTAATCTAGAAGGGGGATCTGATGGATGTCTTTTTAAGTTTGATGGAGGTCCAGGGAGGAAACTTAAAAACAAATAATAAATAAATGAAAAAAATCTACCAAAAAGTGAATTATCCCTCCTTAAAAGTGAATTATCCCTCCTTAAAAGTGAATTATCCCTCCTTAAAAGTGAATTATCCCTCCTTAAAAGTGAATTATCCCTCCTTAAAAGTGAACCATCCCCCCTTAAAAGTGAACCATCCCCCCTTAAAAGTGAACCATCCCCCCTTAAGGTGAGTATTTTATTTCTCAACATTAATGCTTTGATAAATACAAACATACATAGAGAGATGGGTTGGGTAGATGGGTAGGTAGGGAGATAACATATACACAGGAAGGTAGATAGGTAGATATGTAGGTAGGTAGATATCTGTAGGTAAGAAGGTGGTAGGTTGCATCCTGAAACGACCCCTATATGTATCCCCTCATCCTTATCATTTTAAGGGAGCCCACCTCGCTTTTTTTTTCTCTTTCTCTCCTTCTCTCTTTGGCTTGTATCCATTCGGCCCCATTCAACCTACTGTTTTAAGACGTTTACCCCCATCCAGGTGTCAATCATATCCTGGCGAGCGGTAGCAAGCCAGCATACTTATTTTTTTGTTTTGACAGAAAGCTAAATTTGTACATTTTTCTATAGAAAAAAAAGTCTCCGGCGGAGCCGGATTTCTCCATAAAAAGCTGGCTCGCTATCGCTCGCCAGGAAGAAATCGACACCTGGATGGGGATACACGTCTTAAAACAGTTAGCTGAATGGGGCCGAATGGATACAAGCCAGGGAAAGAGAGAAAAGGAGAGAAAGATAAAAACAAAAACCCGTAAGAGGATTTTCGAAAGGAAAGGGGCTTTTCTTATTTCAGTTAGGCAGGGGAAAAAGTTGAGAAGTAAATCAATTGAATGGAGAGAGAAGGTTTGGTTGATTAAGTGTGTGTTATACTACCATCATACATTATTTGTCTACAGCGTACTTGACTGCAGTCCTCACAAAGAAGGAAGAAAGGGTAGTTATAATTATCTTAAAATACTAGCCCTTAAAACCTACATCCCCATAACTTAATGTCAACGTAGGGTTAACAAAATTATCTGTTCACTTTCTTTCGCTCCACCCAAACATTTACTTTCGCTTGTCAAACGAAGCGAAAAGTGTACTTATTTGCAGGGCTGAGAAATGCACTATATTCCATAGCTGTGTTCGTTGAGTAATTCATGAACCTAACAAAAACAGGGTGGAATTGCATCCTTAACGGATGTGCAGCGTTACTTATTATTGTGTTGAATTGTACCCACAAATCCAGATAGCGTAACGGATCCTGAAAGTCTGTAAGATCCCTCTCCTCAGATGTACTTCAATAATATTCCCTTCCTTACATTTATCTTGCAAATAAGCTTCGACCTTCATATCCAGATATTTAACATCCGAAAGTTTGTAATTCCCTAATTACAAAACTGTTCGTCCAAACATCTAAAACACACAATAAACCCCTCTTCTATGATTACAATGGATTCGACACACATATCCATATCTAACCCACGTATTCAGATTTGCCCCACATATTGACACATACTGTATTCACATATTGACCCACATATCCAGTTTTGACCCACATAAACAAATCCTCGAATTTCCGAAAGTTTGTAAGGTCCCTGTCTTCAAGCTCAGCAAACAGGAGTAGGAGAAGCATTGGAGCCTGGCCGCCCAGCTGTGGTTGTTTAAGGGGAGATTTCCACTTGAGGGATATTTTTCTTGACTCCTTTCTCCCTCATGTCTAGCCCCATTGCTTTTGAGATTTTAAGACGTTTGCCCCATTAGTTTGGTTATTTTAAAGAATTTCCGCCCCATTCTGTCAATTTTAAGACCTTTCGTGCCATTTAGGTGTCGATTTTATCCTGGCGAGCGATAGCGAGCCTGTAATTTAAGAGTAATCGGCCTTCGCCCGGGACATTTTTCTACCGAAAAATTTACAAATTTGTCTTGAAAGGGGGTCAAGGGGGTGAAATTTTAAGATTGCTGGAGGAGTAGGAAACAAACTAGAAACCTCCCCTTAACGTGAGGAAGCCGCTGTTTGACAAATGAAAGCGGTTGATTGGTTCGTGTGCTGCTTGTTTTACTAGCTCACCCAGGCCTGACATAGCTAATAATTATACTAAAGGACCTCTGGACACGCCGCTCACCGGTAGCAGACGTACAACTCCTGTATTGGTGGTGTAATGGTTTAGATGCTTATGTTCTGGGTGTGGTGTCCCGAGTTCGAATCCCGGGAGGAGATTATATGCTTTCATTAGTTTATTCTAGTGCAGTGGGGTTTGTAATGGAGGATTAATGTTAAGCACGGGGGTGTTCCTTAATTTGTTCACAGTGTCATAAGTTCCCCATCCTCGGAAGAAGTAGGCATTAAGGGCAGATTTCCACTTGAGGATTTTTTTTCTTGACTCCTTTCTCCCAAATGTTTAGCCCCATTGGTTTTCTAATTTTAAGACGTTTGTCCCATTATTTTGACGATTTTAAGAACTTTCGACCCATTTCTGTCAATTTAAAAACCTGTCGTGCCATTTAGGTGTCGATTTTATCCTGGTGAGCGATAGCGAGCCTGTAATTTAAGAGGAACCGGCTTTCAGCCGGGACATTTTTCTACCGAAAAATGTACAAATTTATCTTGAAAGGGGCTCAAGGGGTGTAATCTTAAGCTTGATGGATATCTAGAGACCAAACTAAAAACCTCCCCTTAAACATAGACACGCATGACTTACGATGTTGTGGTTGAATATTTGCTTACAATGTAATAACTTTTCAATCCTTGGAAAAACTAGGTATGACTACTTTCATGTCTTAGGGGTATTCTAGTGCATTGGGGTTTGTAATGGAGGATTAATGTTAAGAACGGGGTGTTTCTTAATTACTAAAGCAAGATATACAACGTTAACTATTCTGATATGTAGGCCATAGGTACATATTAATCTTTTATATAGATTCAACGTTTTAACAGTTTTACGAATCCGAACCAAGGTCACCATATTATATGTAAACGTTTATCTAGACTTCAGCTAACACATATCATAGGAATATATTGTACTATATTTTGGCGTTCTTTAAAAATGCCTGATATGAAAACAAATGTGAATACTATATGGATACTATATATGAATACTATATGGAAACAAATATGAATACTATATGGAAACAAATATGAATACTATATGAAAACAAATATGAATACTATATGAATACTATATATGAATACTATATGAAAACAAATATGAATACTATGCAATAAATTATGCAGACCAGTACGCGTCGCTCATCTCCGTCCCTTAGCCCCTCGGAACCTGGGATGGGGCTTGTTAAGGGGGATGGTTGTTAGTTATGGACTCTCTTCTCCCTCGTGTTTAGCCCCCATAGTTTTGAAATTTTTAAGACGCTCAGCCCTTCAGTTTTGCGATTTAACACCTTTCGCCCCATTTCGTCGTCAATTTGAAGACTTTTTGTATCACTTAGGTGTCGATTCTTTCCTGGCAAGCGATATCGAGCCTGCAATTTTAAGAGGAACTGGCCTTCGGCCGGGATATATTTCTACCAACAAATTTGCAAATGATCTTGAAGGGGGGTCTTGGGGGTGTTTTGTTGAGGTCTATCAAGGAAAATAAAAAAATAAATAATAAATAAATCAATCAATCAATAAATAAATAAAATAATAATACAAATAATAATAATAATAATAATATAATAATAATAATAATAATAAATGTTTAACTAGACCCAAAAGTATCCAGTACCCCGTTAAAGTGAGTATGATGTTGAATAGGGTGGGTAAGTGTAGGAACATGTTAGTATATTTCACTCGATATGAAGAAGTGAAGCTTAGATATTGCTGATACCAATTATTGATCAAAACATACTTGGTGCCGAGACATGACTTATTAGCGCGATTGTACAGTAGTGGTGGTGGTGGTGGTGTTCGGGTCTGGTTGGGATTCTCGCAAGCTGCTGCCAATAGTGTTAGTGCAAGTGATGGTATACGTTGGTTGACGGTCATTTCGCTCACTGCAGCTTTGTTCACTTGATTCACTTATATAGAATCTCTATAGTCTGTTTTCTTTTCAACTGACGGTAAATTGCAAAGTTTCCATCCGAGATTTCTCAGTTATTTTGATAGTTTTGTAGTGAAAGATGGGGCTAATTATATAAACATGGTCTTAATAGAATGCAGAGACATAGTAGTTTCATATTTTCCCATTAAGGGGAGATGGGCGTATTTATTTGATAATTTATGTATATTATCTTTATATTATTAGTTTCTTCCCTAGACCTTTATCAAGCTTAACACAACATCCATTAGATACCCTTTCTGGATTAATTTGTACATTTTTCGGTAGAAAAATGTCCCGGCCGAAGGCCGTTTCTTCCAAAATAATAGGCTCACTATCGTTCGCAAGGAAATCAATCGACACCTAAATAGCACGAAAGGTCTTAATATTGACAACATATGAGGCAAAAGGTTTTAAAATCGACAAACTAATGAGCCGAACGTCCTAAATTGTGAAAACTAATGGGACTAAATACGAGGAAGAAGTGGGACCAGTAAAACAACCCATCTCCCCTTAACCCCTTCTGTACCGGCGACGTCTTTTTATCTTTACTCTGGCTACTATTAGACGATTTTATTTAGTTCATAAAGGTCCTCCAACAATTAACAGCTGGCTTCGAACTATCTCACTTAACCCTTTTTACTACCACAGATCCTTCTTAAACTTCAAATAATCGCCTAAATTTAGCTATAATGTAACTACAAAGACGTCACCGGTAACGAAGGGGTTAAGGGATTCAGCTAAATGATTTAAGTTAATGGCGGGGTGTAGGATTTATAGATTCAGGTTCATGGTGTGCATCCTGTGTTATTAGTCTAATAAGCATTATTAGTTATTCGGTATTAGCTGTCTCGCTCTCCTCCGGTATGTATGTATGTATGTATGTATGTGTGCTGGTGTGTGTATGTATGTATGTATGTATGTATGTACTATGTATGTATGTATGTTTATATGTGTGTATGTATGTATGTATGCATGTATGTATGTATGCATGTATGTATGTATAAAGAACACAATTTAAGTAATATGCACACACCGCCATATCAATATAGCACGAACTAATCTTTGTGAATAATTAATTGTTTTGTATGCCATTAGATACTGTAAGCTACAAATACAAACTAATTGAATTTCGGCATATGGAGGGGCACGAATATACGTAATCTACAATCAAATTACTAAGCTACATAGAATATTGAAGGGAAGGCAGACCGTTGTTTGGTCTATTAATTAATGTATTCATATATTGTTTTAGTTTCCTCCCTAGACTTCCATCAAGCTTAGAAAAACACCCCTTAGACCCCCCTTCAAGATAAATTTTTACATTTTTCGATAGAAAAATTTCCCGGCCGAAGGCCGGTTCCTATTAAAATTTCAGGCTCGCTTTCGCTCGCCAGGAAAAAATCGACAACTAAGTGGCACGAAAGGTCATAAAATTGACAAAGAAATGGGGCGAACGGTGTTAAAATCGCCAAACTAATGGGCCGAACATCTTAAAGTCTCAAAAGTAATGGGGCTAAACACGAGGGAGAACGGGGTCCAGAAAAACGGTCTGCCTCCCCTCAACCTAATGTCCAAAATGGTTTCCAGAGAGAGCGCCAATCAACATAAACATACATAAATTTGACCTCAATTGTGCAGGAGTACTCTTGACACAAAAACTTTCCACATTTCTGTAAGAGTTAATTCACCGAATGGGCATAATTTCATGCTCTCTCTCTCGCTTTCGCTCTCTCCCTCTCGTTCTCGCTCTCTCTCTCTCTCTCTCTCCCTCTCCCTCTCTCTCTCTCTCTCTCTCTCTCTCTCACTCTCCCTCTCCCTCTCTCTCTCTCTCTCTCTCATGTACCCCCTTCATTTACTCTTATTTATTTGTTTAACCGAGAATAAGTCAAGCCAAGCGCCCTTAAAGCGAGACTGACCCCCTTCCCTCCACCCCCGCCCCCTCCCCAACCCCCCACCTGTCCGACGGACTAAAAGAGCGAGATGACGGGCAGAAACGATCGTGAGAATTTTCAGCGAGGTGAAGAGTGAACCAGGTGAAGGCGGAATTTAGGGGAGGTATTTTTATTTTTATTTTTTTTGTTATGCACACCTTCTCTTTTATGTTTAGCCCCCTGAGTTTTGACATGTTAAGACGTTCGCCCCATTAGTTTGGCCATTATATGACCTTTTACTTATTTTGTTGTCAATTTTGAGACCATTCGTGCCATTTAGGTGTCGATATTATCCTGGCGAACCATAGCAAGCCTACAATATACGAAGAACCCGCCTTCGGTCGGAACGTGTTTCTGTCGAGTGATGTACACAATTATCTCGAAAGTGGATCTTGGGGGTAATTTCTAAAACTTAATGGAGGTCCAGGAAGCAAACTAAAAACATCCCCATAAGATAACTTGTACTTTGCTGTCTCGCTTATCTCCGTAACCTTGCTTTTTGGTGTTTGTACAGTATTAGGTGTGGAGCACAGTACGGCTATTGCACATTGGATTCACTATCGACGATTTTATTGAAAGCACCTTAATAGATTTTTTTTTTTTTTTTTTTTTTAGTGAGAAAGAGGGGTGGGGTGCTTGAGTATAAGAGTGTGTTTGTGTGTGTCTGTGTGTGTGTACCGTGGGAATATGTACACTACAGAGCCCGTGGGACGTGTGTGTGTGTGTCTGAGTAACGTAAGTAGTGGAGCTTGATATGTTTTCCCTCTCTCACCTTTCCCACTACACTGAACTAATATTTAGATTCCCGATTATCCATAGTACAATATTTCAATTATTGGAGGTCTTGCATATATGGGTGGTCATCAATTTAAGTATTTATGTATGGTACGTTTAGTTTGTATATTGAAATTATTTGAGACATAGAAGTATGCATACACAAAGCTACACATAATGACTCACACACACACACACACACACACACACACACACACACACACACACACACACCACCACCGCAATAACATCATCTACAACAACAACAACAACAAATAAACAAAACAAATAGAAACACACATCTACAGACAAACATCAATCCAAATATGTCACAATTGCAACTAGTAGCAAATTATACTCTCATCATCTAATTTAACTTTCATACCTATACAACCTCAAAATAAGATACTAGATAAGCTGCAACATCGCAGAACAAAATAAAACACATTCCAGCTGATAGGAGAGAGCTTTAAGGGACCTATAGTCTGGTTTATTAAGGAGAGGTTTCTAGTTTGTTTCCTACTCCTCCAGCAATCTTAAAATTTCACCCCCTTGACCCCTTTTCAAGATTTTTTTTTACATTTTTCGGTAGAAAAATTTCCCGGCCGAAGGCCGATAACTCTTAAATTACAGGCTCGCTATCGCTCGCCAGGATAAAATCGACACCTAAATGGCACGAAAGGTCTTAAAATTGACAGAATGGGGCGGAAATTCTTAAAAATCACCAAACTAATGGGGCAAACGTCTTAAAATCTCAAAAGCAATGAGGCTAGACATGAGGGAGAAAGGGGTGAAGAAAAAAGTCCCTCAAGTGGAAATCTCCCCTTAAGCTAGCGATAAATTGACCCATCCCCATCTTAAACGAGGATTTTAGTTTGCTCCCTAGACCTCTAACAAGCTAAACAAAAACATCCCCACGATCCTCTTCAAGATAAATGTGTACATTTTTCGATAGAAAAAATTCCTGGCCGAAGGCCAGTTCCTCTTAAATTACAGGCTCGCTATCGCTCGCCAGGAAAAATCGACACATAAATGGGATGAAAGGTCTTGACATTGGCGAAGAAATGGGACGAAAGCTCTTAAAATCGACAGACTAATGGGCCGAACGTCTTAGAATCTGAAAACTAATGGGGCTAAACATTAGGAAAAAGGGGGGCCAGAAAAACGACTCATCTCCCCTTAACCCATTCAATATTATCACTCTTCTTCACTTCATTCATTAGATGAATTTACTCAGGTTAGGAAGGCCCTCTGACCATAAAAGAAGTTAAGTATATCTCAATTAACCATCGGACTCCCACACTTCATTATTAAGCTGAATAAAATCGCTTAATGATAGCCATAAAGTTCTTGGTGGGTTCCGCACGGTTTCTTGCTCTGAACAGCAGTAATGTGCGCCCATGAATCCAGTACAGTTCGTCTGTGATGGGAGGTTCCACCCATACCCCACTTCTCGAAAGGGTAAGGTCAAAAACATTTCGTTCCATCAACTCCCCTCCTCTTACTATTTCTGTTCAATTGCTATTACAATTACAATTACTATTACAATTACAATTACTATTTTACTATTCTATCTATCTATCTATTGCCTGACGCCGTGATCCCCGAAGGGGTGGCCACGAACGAACCGCCCCCATGCACCTCTGTCCCCAGTCAGTCGACGCCCCTCCCCCCAACCAGCACCACCTTCGTTCATGTACTTCCTCACTCTTATAGTCTTATTTTACTATTACAATTACTATTTCTGTACAATTATCTCTACACACCTCGTTGTTGTATCTCTCTCACTCTTCTACCACTATTACAATAAACAGTGTTCTTCAAAGTCTTTTCAGTAGATACGTCCTCCCTTACGGAGAATAGGTGGCACCCGCCTTATGACATATTCCCTCCCCTATTCTGGCCAAATTTGTCCAACCCAAGTCTATCTTTCACTCAACAAGTAAACTCTGGAACTCTCTCCCGAAATCTACCTTTCCCTCATTCTATGAATTAAACTGCATCAAGCTCCGTGTTTCCAGACATCTAATGTACCATGATTTCTGTTTATATTATTTTTCATTATTATTAATATTGTTTTATATGTATGTATGGATTTTTTCTTTTCTTGGGGGATGCACTCGTTACAGGTAGATTTACCTTTTGCCTCCTCTTTACAGACAGATAAATTAATAATATATAAATAAATAAATACATAAATTGAAGAATCCCGTCTTCGTACATTGGAAGGGTTGAATCCATCTCGTCACTGCTCGGTGTTATTCAAAGTCATTTCACAGTTTTGGTTTTAGTGTGCTGTTTCTTTTACTTTTGTTCTCAGCTATAATTGGAAGTCATGGTAACGTTGTGGCCTAAAACAGATGTAGTCAAATACAATAATAGTAATGAAGTGTCGGAGAAAGTGGAGAATTTTGATGGAAAAGTGTCGAGTCCAGATTATTCCATCTAAACTGCGACGATTGGTTAAGGGGGTAGTGCTTGTTTGTTGGTCTATATATTTATTTATTTTATATATTGTTTAAGTTTCCTCGCTAGACCTCCATCAAGCTTAACAAAACAACCCGTAGACCCCCTTTCAAGATAAATGTGTACATTTTTCGGTATGAAAATTTCCCGGCCGATGGCCGGTTTCTTAAGAAATTACAGGCTCGCTTTCGCTCGCCAGGAAAAAAACCTAAACTCCTAAACGGCAGGAAAGGTCTTAATATTGACAAAGAAATAGGACAAAGGATCTCAAAATCGCTATACTAACTAAAAGAACGTCTTAAAATCTCAAAACTAATAAGCTAAACATGAGGGAGAAGGGGGTCCCGAAAAAGCGACTATCTCCCCCTTAACTGCAAATTGTTACATTATGTACAGCCTCGCTCATTAAGGGGAGATTTCCACTTGAGGGATTTTTTTTAACTCCTTTCTCCCTCATGTTTAGCCCCATTGCTTTTGATATTGTAAGACGTTCGCTCCATTGCTTTGGCGATTTTAAGAACTTTCAACCCATTTATGTCACTTTTAAGACCTTTCGTCCCATTTAGGTGTCGATTTTTTCCTGGCGAGCGATAGCGAGCCTGTAATTTAAGAGGAACCGGCCGTCGGCCGGGACATTTTTCTACCGAAAAATGTACAAATTTATCTTGAAATGGGGTCATGGGGGTGTAATTTCAAGCTTGATGGAAGTCTAGGAAACACACTAAATACCTCCCCTTGATACTGGTACTGTACTTACATTTATGAAGCGGTTTCGAGTTGAACTGATCGAATTCTTGAATGTTTTACTTGCTATAGGTATTTCGGAAGCTCCTTTCAAGTTGTTCATGGTTTAAATGTGTGGGCTATACATCATTATTGACCGAGACTGTACATGTATATTCATAAACGCTCTCTTTCGCTCTCTCTCTCTCTCTCTCTCTCTCTCACACACACACACAGTACAAACACACACACACACAGTACAAACGCACACTCAAACAAACATTAAGCCAACCATCCCTTATATTTCATGGCGACGTTATGAAGCAAAGTAAGATAATAATAGTAACCATTGCAAGGGCCGATAGATAGGCAATATACTGTAATTATATTCAACATAACATAATTCGTATTGTTCTAGATATGCATATTTAATTGTTGTCGATTAAGGAACAGTGGTTATTTGGGGGGGGTCCATTTATATATATATATATATATATATATATATATATATATATATATATATATATATACAGGTATATATATATTCATTTTTTTCTTTCTAGTTTCCTTCCTAGACCTCCATCAAACTTTAAAAGACATCCATTTGATCCCCCTTCGAGATTTATTTGTAAACTTTTTCGGTAGAAAAATGTTCTCCACAATTACAGGCTCTCTATCGCTCACCAGGAAAAAACGCTACACCTAAAGGGCACGATAGATCTTAAAGTTGACAAAAAAATGGGCGAAAACTCTGAGAATCGACAGATGAGGCAAACGTCTTACAATCTCAAAATTAATGGGGATAAGCATGAGGAAGAAAGGGAACAGAAAAACGGCCCACCTCCCCTTAATAATATATCATTTTGTATAATATATCTTTTATATATCATATAATTATATCGTTTAGTATAATCTATCATTTAGTTGCCGCTTATTGGTGCCTTGGTTAAAAATGTCCCCTAGGAATTTATACATGAATTTTTTTTTACACAGACAATATGCTCGCTTCAAACGACTATTTCTTAGGGTCAACAGAGTAAATCAATGTTTGAACTCTATACTGGAATTAAACACGGTCAGCTCATTCACAGAAGCTTAATATTCTACTCTAGATTATCAAGTTAATCACACTTTCAAAAATAATATCGTTGGCGGAAATTGTTTGAGAAAGTCTGTGGAGATGTTTCGTTATCCATGGAAGATGATGTATGTGGTATGTCTTCAACATGTTATGCCTATGTATTTTGTTTCTCTTGAAGGGGAGGTAGTCGCTTTTTCTGTCCCCCCCCCCCCCCCTTTCTCCCTCATGTTTAGCATATTAGTTTTGAGATTTTAAGACGTTCGTTCCGTTAGTTTGGCGATTTTGTGACCTTTCGCCTCATTGCTTGGTCAATATTAAGATCTTTCGTGCCATTTAGGTGTCGATTTCTCCCTGGCGAGCTTTTGCGTGCCTGAAATTTGTGAAGGAACCGGCCTTTGGCCGTGATTTTTGTTTACCGAAAAATTTACAAATTTATCTTGAAAGCTAGTCTAGAGGTTGTTTTTCCAAGTTTGATGGAGGTTTAGCGAGGAAACTCAAACAAATATTAGTAAATATATAAATATAAACCAAAAAACAAGCACTACACCCTTTATGGCGAATCATACAAGTCACAGGCAATATAGTAAGCAAATCTACTGTAGGAGTTTCTAAAATGAACTTATATTATAAACCAATTACCTATATTAACCTCTTGAGGATCATGACGAGTGTTAGCAGTTTCTTTTGGCTGTGATTATACGATTGTATACAGCTAAGGAAGATTCTGTGGGCATGAAAAGGGTAAAGACTATCTCAATTTGAATTACACACATATTTGAGAGTGGCATTCATTGTGTGTATTGTGTAACTGTGTGTGTGTGTTTGTTTGTGTGTTCATGTGGGTGTGTATTAGTCTGTTCATGTGGGTGTGTGTGTTCATGTGTGTGTGTGTATGTTTGTTTATGTATCTATGTACGTGTGCCTATGTGTGTACTAGAAAGCCACCACATGCCTGAATCTGGTCATCTTACGACTGAATGTTTGTGTTTGTATATGTGCATGTGAATGTGTGTGTACGTCTGTGTGTGTATAATCAAGCCACCGCCACAGCTGAATCTGGTCATCTCGCTACTGAATACCCACAAACGCAGAAAAAAATCCAACCTCTCGTATTTGCTGAGAAAACATAATTATATAAATCCTGAATTCCTTTGCTTTCTTACAGGTCACAGACATTTGGGAAGAGTTGAATACAGTTCAGTTCATGGCAGGACCCGTAGTGGACTGTTTTGGGTAGTGTGATATGCCGGGGTTAAGGGGGGTCACCGGCTTTTTTTTTATCTTTCTCTCCTTTTCTCTCTTTCACTGGCTTGTTTCCATTCGGCCCCATTCAGCCAACTGTTTTAAGACGTTTATCCCCATCCAGGTGTCGATTTCTTCCTGGCGAGCGATTGCGAGCTAGCATTGTATGGAGAAATCCGGCTTCGCCGGAGAAATTTTTCTATCGAAAAATGTACAAATTTAGCTTACTGTCAAAACAAAAATATATATATGCTGGCTCGCTACCGCTCGCCAGGAAAATATTGACACCTGGATGGGAGTAAACGTCTTAAAACAGTAGGCTGAAAGGGGCCGATTGGATACAAACCAAGAGAGAGGGAGAGAAAGATAAAAACAAAAGCGAGGTGGGCCCCCTTAAGAATGTATGTTCTAATGTCCTGCTTTACGAGGAAACGTCAACAGTCAGATTCGGCTACTGGTTTATTCGCCCACAATATAACTTCGCCCATTGCTTAGTTCGCCCCCTGTTCAATTCATCAACAAATTATATCGGTCACAAGTAATATTGGCCTCAGTCATTCCTTTCTTAAGTCCGAGTTGCTTAGCTAACTCTCCGAAATATTTAAAAACACTTTTTAGTTTAGGTTAGGCTCCTTTAAGGTTTGATTTGGTTACCTCAATAAAGCATAAAAAAAAAGCTTAGGTCATTCAGCTAAGTTAAATTCGGTAAAGGTTAGGTTGGTTCTGTATAATTAAGTTTGTTTTTCTCAATATAGGGCTAAATAGGTTAAATTAAAAAAAAATATGAATTATACATATATATATATATATATATATATATATATATATATATATATATATATATATATACAGTACCCTGTTTTCCACTGACGGTAGATAGTAAAGTTCCTGTCTTGATTACTCAGCTTTTATGATTATGTTATAAGGAAATATGTTGTTAATTGGGAATACTTGTCATTAACATGATGCAAAGACCTCAAATCCTCTTTGTTAGATATATGCATGTGTTTTGTTGACATCTCTTTGTAAACAACATGTGCCTATCTGTAACAACATGTACCTATCTGTAACAACATGTACCTATCTGTAACCATAAACCTTTTTGAATTGAATTGAATTGAATTGAATAGACAGTAGTTTCATATTTGTCCATCGCATATAGACAAATGAGCTGATACGGGATTGAATTTTCCGTTGGCTGTAGCAATACATTATACTCGATTTCATTTCATCTGATGGTAAATTGAATCCCTTAGCTACGTACTGATTTTTCGATACTTAAGTTCGAATAGCTCGTATATTCCGCGTTGTTTGACTGATGATACATAATGCACAACAGGTTATATTGGTGCCCATGTTCAAGCTATATAAAGCTAAGAGATAATAATTAATAATAATAATAATAATAATAATAATAATAAAAACAATAATAACAAAAATAATGAAAATACTACTAATACTAATACTAATAATACTACTACTACTATTACCACTAATAATAATAATACCAATAATAATCGATTCTTCCTTTAAACCTTGACTGTCCTTATTGAAGCGAGAGAGATAGTCAGTTTACCCTCGTTCATGCCTCTCTGTTGCCTTGGCTCGACACTGATTGGCAAGCTTGGTACGTATCCTGTCCACGTAGAGAGGATACGGTAACCTAACCAAACACAGAATACAAACATGGAATACAAACACAGAATACAGTAAGGTAGCCAAACACAGAATACAAACACAGAGTACAAACACAGAATATAGTAAGGTAACCAAACACAAAATACAAACACTGAATACAAACGCAGAATACAAAACAGAATGCAGTACGGTAGCCAAACACAGAATACAAACACATAATGCAAACCGAATACAAACACAGAACACAAAAACAGAATAAAACACATAATGCAGTAAGGTAACCCAATAGAGAATACAAACACTGAATAAAACACATATATAATGCAGTAAGGTAACCAAACACAGAATACAAAAAACGAATAAAAACACAGAATACAAAACAGAATGCATTAAGGGGAGGTATTTAGTTTGTTTCCTAGACCTCCATCAAGCTTAAAATTACACCCCCTGGACCCCCTTTCAAGATAAATTTGTACATTTTTCGGTAGAAAAATTTCCCGGCCAAAGGCCGGTTCCTCTTAAATTACAGGCTCGCTATCGCTCGCCAGGATAAAATCGACACCTGAATGGCACGAAAGGTCTTAATATGGGGTGAAAGTTCTTAAAATCGCTAAACTAATGGGGCAAACGTTTTATAATATCAACAGCAATGGGGCTAAACATGAGGGAGAAAGGGGTCAAGAAAAAAAATCCTCAAGTGGAGATCTCCCCTTAAGGTAACCCACTACAGAATACAAACACTAAATACAAACACATAATGCAGTAAGGTAACCAAACACAGAATACAAACACAGCATACAGCAAGATAGCTACAGACTACAAACACACAATGCAAAAACAGAATACAAACACAGAATACAATAGGGTAGCCAAATACAGAATACAAACACAGGGAACGCTAAAAGTCACGTCCAACCATAATAACTTCCACTTCATTGTTCTCTTTTGATATCGGAGAAAATACACTTAAGCCAATCTGAACATGGCTTGATCATAAAGGTCATGTTCAAGGGTGATAAGGAAATGCATTTAGTAATATATTAAATAATAGTATCTCTATAGTAAAACAATATATATATGAAAGCATAAATATAATAAAATACATTATTCTATTTATGTGTTCATTTATCATATATTATACTTTAATTAATTTCATTGGGGGTGTTTGGTGTTGTGGTGAAACTAATAAAATATAAATATATGTTTGTTACTATAGAGATACTTGTGACTGAGATTGAAATTAAGGGGATAGGCCCCAACTGTTGAAGGAGACTGTATCTAGCTACCTGAGGTCATCCGGGGTCAGAGGTTAAATACGCCCACCCCGCTAGAACGCCTAGTGCCTTCCTAATATGGAGGGAAATATGACATGACGAAAGATATGAATCTTCTCTCTCTCTTATTTTGTGCTGATATTTGGCTTTGTGAGAGTCCCGGATTTAGGGTGTGGTGAGGTGGAGGATATGTCTAGGGTTTTGTGGTTGGAGGTGTGGAAGGTCAGCTGTTGTGGTTGTTTTAATGTATATTGTATTGTATATATATATATATATATATATATATATATATATAATGGAACTATTAGATATGGAAGAGATAATTGGGAATTGGGAATGAGAATAATTAAACACAGAAGAAACAAGGGGTAGGATGATGTGAGTGGTGGAGTGGTAATGAGAGGGTGTGAGGCAGAGCAATATAATGTTACTAAGGAAGTGTGGAGGAGTATGAATCAAGTATGAGGAAAGGTTCTCGTGGTGAAGGGTGAGATACGTAAAGCTGTTGTGGAGCCGAGTGTAAAAATGTCTGTGTACACAAGGTGGAGGGGTGAGGGGGGAGGGGGAAGGAGAACAGGGCGGGAAGGAGGAGGGGGGCAACCAGGTCATGACCCCGGCGCCACCATGGTTCCTGACCTGGAGGGGACGGACCACCACGTAATGCATACACAATGATGGAGGAGAAGAAGAAGGGGAGGAAGAGGATGAGAAAACGGTCGTGGTGGGGGAGTAGCAGAATATGAATGGCAGATATAACAGTAAAGCAGGAAAGCTGGAGTAGAGGAGGAGGTGGGACAAGAGGAGGGGGTGGGACAAGAGGAGGGGGTGGTGGGACAAGAGGAGGGGGTGGGACAAGAGGAGGGGGTGGGACAAGAGGAGGAGGAGGGACAAGAGGAGGTGGTGGGACAAGAGGAGGTGGTGGGACAAGATGAGGGGGTGGGGCAAGAGGAGGAGGTGGTGGGACAAGAGGAGGAGTTGGGACAAGAGGAGGAGTTGGGACAAGAGGAGGTGATGGGACGAGGAGGAGGTGGGACAAGAGGAGGAGTTGGGACAAGAGAAGGTGGTGGGGCAAGAGGAGGAGGTGGGACAAGAGGAGGTGGTGGGACAAGAGGAGGTGGTGGGACAAGAGGAGGAGGTGAGACAAGAGGAGGAGGTGGGACAAGAGGAGGAGATAATACAAGAGGAGGAGAAGAAAATGCAGATATACAGAAGTGAAAACAATAGGTTATGATGATGACGAACGAAAGAAGACAAATATGAAAGAGTGAGGAGCTGGAGGAAGAGGTGGAACAGATGGGAACTGGCACATACCGAAAACAATTAACAAGAAGCTAATTAATAAGAAGACAAGGAATAGGTGAATAATACAAAATTAATAGAATACGAAGATAAAGTTAACCTGTTTTATAATGCATATGCAGCTGGCGAAGGATAATTGTATTGATTCTGGTTTGTCAGGTATTTGGCATACCCGGTATATATATACTGTATATTAGGGTGGCCCAAAAACAAAAAGTTTAAATTGTCATTCTCCACAAGGCTGATCCTGTTCCATATCACAACAGGAGCTTGCATGCAGAAAATCATAACTATTTAACTGTATTTAGAGGTAGCAACAATATGTAAAACAATTAGATTTTTAATTAAAATATAACTATTTTTTACTTTATTTATTCTTGGTTGTTGCCATTATATATACCAATAACTGTAAACAATGAAGAATTGTGTGTTAATTGTAATAAATATAACATAATAAGGCAGAAACAAATCTTTTGAATTGTAATGCGTAAGTTGTTGGCACCTCTAAACATGCTCCTATCTCTCCAATGTTTTGCATGTAGGGTCTTGTAGTCATATGTAACCAAACCAGCCTTGTGGAGCGGCATATTATTAGAAAACAATTATTGCCCTATGTTTTTGGGCCACCCTAATATATATATATATATATATATATATATATATATATATATATATATATATATATACGTATGTATATATATATATATGTATATATATATATATATGTATATACATATATATATATATATATATATATATATATATACTGTATATATACAGTATATATATATATGTATATATATGTATATATATATATATATATATTTGTATATATATATATATATATATATACTGTATATATATACATATATATATATATATATATATATATACGGTATATATATATATATATATACTGTATATATATATATATATATATATACGGTATATATATATATATATATATATATATACGGTATATATATATATATATATATATATATATATGGTATATATATATATATATATACACTATACAGTATATATATACAGTATAATTATATATACACTGTATACAGTATACCTGTATATATATATGTATATACAGTATATATATTTATTGATAATTTATATATTACAACTGTGTTTGTGATTGCGTGTGTGAGAGAGAGAGAGAGAGAGAGAGCAAGAGCGAGCTACTGGCTGTACTAATTGAGTACTCGTTACAGGTCCATGCCTCTCGGAAAATCGCCGTCCAAGCAAATCATTAAAATTATACTTCTGCATGATCCAAATCTCTCTCTCTCTCTCTCTCTCTCTCTTTAAAATACTTAATGGGTTTGACAATGTTTAGCTTAGCCTCAATATGAATACAGCACGCAAACATGACTGGGAGAGAATTGAAAGCAGTAGTATTTGTGGACACTTTTTCACATATAAGATCTTTTCTCCCTGGAACAAACTTCCCTCAGAAGTTGTAAGCAGTTCTTCAGTAGAGCAGTTCAAAAAGAGAGTATATAGTATTTTGCTCACTCTGTAATGAGTGTATTGAACTAAGCAGTATTTCTCGTTCCACTTCGAGTATCTCCCCGAAATGGTAAGCAAAGTCTTTGAGATACAAACTTTTCCTTATAGCTCCTAATTGTAACTCTCTCTCTCTCTCTATCACACACACACACTCTCTCTCTCACTCACACACACTCGCTCTCACTCACACACACTCTCTCTCTCTCTCTCACTCAGTTACAGTGGCTGGGTTTGGCTGAGTACACTCCCACACCATAGAACAGTGACGCACATTAACCCCTTCTGTACCGGCGACGTCTTTAGTCTTATGCTAGCTATATTTAGACGATTTTTTGCCGCTTAAGAAGGATCTGTGTTAGTCAAAAGGGTTAATTCAGATAGTTCGAAGGCTGTTAATTATATACTGCATCAAATCGTCTAATAATTGCCAGAATATAATGAAAAAGACGTCACCGGTACAGAAGGGAGTTAATACCATCTTAACCACTTTTTCCTCTCATAATCAATATATAAATAAATAAATAAATTATTTAATTAAATACTCTTCAAATAAAGAGAATACACACGGGGATATAAAGGCTCCGTTAAGGGGAGGTAGTCGCATTGCCTGGCCCCCCTTCTCCCTCATGTTTAGCATAATTTATTAGCTTTGAGATTTTCAGACGTTCGTATCGTTAGTTTGACGATTTTGAGACCTTTCGTCTCATTTCCTTATCAATATTAAGACCTTTCGTACCATTTAGATATCGATCTTTTCCTGGCGAGCGATAGCGAGCCTGTAATTTTAGAAGGAGCCGGGATATTTTTCTACCGAAAAAATATACACATTTATCTTGAAAGGGGTCTAGATGATGTTCTTTTAAGCTTGATGGAGGTCTAGCGAGGAAACTCAAAAGTAAATACATAAATAAATATGTGGACAAACAAAAAATGAAGCAATACCCCCTTAACTGTTATATATACCCCCTTAACTGTTATATATACCCCCTTAACTGTTATATATACCCCCTTAACTGTTATATATACCCCCTTAACTGTTATATACCCCCTTAACTGTTATATACCCCCTTAACTGTTATATATACCCCCTTAACTGTTATATATACCCCCTTAACTGTTATATACCCCCTTAACTGTTATATACCCCCTTGACTGTTATATACCCCCTTAACTGTTATATATACCCCCTTAACTGTTATATATACCCCCTTAACTGTTATATACCCCCTTAACTGTTATATATACCCCCTTAACTGTTATATATACCCCCTTAACTGTTATATATACCCCCTTAACTGTTATATATATACCCCCTTAACTGTTATATATATACCCCCTTAACTGTTATATATATACCCCCTTAACTGTTATATATACCCCCTTAACTGTTATATATACCCCCTTAACTGTTATATATATACCCCCTTAACTGTTATATATACCCCATTAACTGTTATATATTTTATTTGTAAGTAACCAAAGTGATATTATGGGGCGTAGGAGTTTCGATAATACTGAAATACTGTAATACTCTTCCCTTATCCTGAATTACACGCTCTTTTTCCCCCAGCAATTTAGGGCTATGGTTTCCTCGTATATAAAACTGTGTGATAAATAGGCCACCTAATTTAATAAAGCTTCAATCAATTTTGAGAGAGAGAGAGAGAGAGAGAGAGAGAGAGAGAGAGAGAGAGAGAGAGAGAGAGAGAGAGAGAGAGAGAGAGAGAGAGAGAGAGAGAGCGAGAGAGAGAGAGAGAGAGAGAGAGAGAGAGAGAGAGAGAGAGAGAGAGAGAGAGAGAGATCCGGAAATGGAATCTGTGACTGTGGGTACCAATTTTACGTTGTAGTTCGGTATCATGGTGTCAGTCCGGGTTTTAATATGACTATAACCGTATTTATGTATTTATTAATGTAGAGTAGTTAAGGGGAGATGAGCTGTTTTTGTATACCCCCTTCTCCCTCATGTTTAGCCACATTAGTTTTCAGATCTTAAGATGTTTGCCCCATTAGTTTGTCGATTTTCAGACCTTTCGTCCCATTTCTTTGTCAATATTAAGACCTTTCTAGTCCTGGCGAACGAAAACGAGCCTGTAATTTTGGAAGAACCAACCTTTGGCCCGAACATTTTTCTACCGAAAAATGTACAAATTAATCTAGAAAGGGGATCTAATGGATGTTTTTTTTTTAAAGTTTGATGGAGGTCTAGAGAGGAAACTAAACAATATAATAAATACATTTAAAAATCAACTTAGAAAAGAACCATCTCCCCTTAATACATTAACCTGGCACACATGTTGGACAGATCCTGCTATATTGAACCACCATAACAAGCTAATATTATGTGTAAGTTAAGAATTCACAGTGCTGTAAATACAACACTGGAAGAACTAAACCCACGCATTGCATTTGTTTTTATTGCAGACTCGATTGTTTCGGTACATCTTGATCTCTCTTCAGATGACGAGGGCTCAAGATGTTCGGAAATTGTCTTGTTAAAACCTTTTCCAATATGTGAGTTTAGTTTGGCAATGTTGATAATATATAGTATTAATGAAACTAATAATATTGATCAAACACAACATTATTACAAATAGGTGCATTTGTAAACTATTCTTCAAACTATATATAAACGTCTGCGACAATTATAACATATAATTCGTTCACAGCACTTGTCTCAGGTTTATGTGTTGGCAACTATACATCGTAGTGTATTTTGCAGCATAATTACACAAGACACAACGTGAGTTATTAATTGTTTTGTCTCGAATGTTGTATTTAGTATGCTTACGACCAGAAGATTGTATTCAGAGGAGGAAATAGAATGAATTATGATTATCCTCAATAGCTTCAGATGGGCCAGAGATATTAACAAAACAAAAAAAATTACTGCGCATTATAGTAACTTAGCCAATCTAGTTGTCATGTCAGATTACGACTCAGGTGATGTAGTGCATGCAATAAAACACAACATTTCATCAGATTACGAGCCTTACTTATTATCACTTGTTGATTTCCGGTCCGTAAGTATATTATGATGTTGTGAGCAGTTGATGTAATGTTTTTGTTTTTATTATGTGTGTGAGACATAATCGGCATATACAGAATAACTCGTGTAATAAATATGTATAACTGTAGTAAATTATTATTATCTCTCTCTCCCTCTCTCTCTCTCTGTATATATATATATATATATATATATATATATATATATATATATATATATATATATATATATATATATATATATATACCGGTATATATATGCATGTGTGTGTGTGTTCCAAAAGTTGGATTACTATCATGAATTAAAGCAGATATAGACCACGAATACCCTTAGCTATCATATGCCGAGTTATCCTCACCGTACCAAGGGGGATCTATATTTGTGTTAATGATCGTACATGAGGGTGCCCATGTTCTTACCACCACCACCACCACCATCTCCACCACTACAACTACACCTCTTAAACCACTTCCTCAGTTTCTCTTCACTTGTTCCTTTTCACTTCCTTGGGTTGAGCATGGAAATAGTATTCAACATTCAATCCTGCTTTCACATATTATCAATAACCTTTTCTTTACGTTGTTTTTAATCACTGATAAAAAGAGAATGTATTTAGAACGCGGAAGCTAGTATTAGTGAAGGTAATACATTCCAATTTACACTTTCCTACAAAACCTTCGTACTATAGTCCGTTCATTTTAGGTTGGGCAGAAATCGTAACCCCTAACCTCTCATAACTCAAAAAGGGCTAGAGTAATCGAGCTAATATTTCTACCAAATAGGAAGACTAGCTCGGCTAGGGAATATGTGCATAACTTGACGGCTCATTTGCTCTAGCCCTCTTTGAGTTACAGAGGTTAGAGGTTACTATTTCTGCCCAACCTAATATGAACGGACTGTAGCTAATTAAGGGGAGACTGGCCGTTTGTTTGGCCTATTAATTAATTTATTCATATATTTTTTTAGTTTCCTCCCTAGACCTCCTCCAAGCTTAGAAAAACACCCCCTAGACACCCCCCCCCCCCCTTCAAGATAAACGTGTACATTTTTCGGTAGAAAAATGTCCCGGCCGAAGGCCGGTTCCTCTTAATATTGCAGGCTTGCTATCGCTCGCCAGGAAAAAATCGACACCTAAATGGCACGAAAGGTCTTAAAATTAACAACGAATTGGGGCGAAAGGTGTTAAAATCGCCAAACTAATGGGCCGAACGTCTTATAATCTCAAAACTAGTGGGGCTAAACATTAGGGAGAAGGGGGTCCAGAAAAACGGTCTGCCTCCCCTTATTCAAGATGAGAGTTTGAAGACTATACCGTCAGCTGGAACGAAGCAGACTATAGCACTATATTGCCTGGATGATATATTAACCCTTTCAAGCTACAATACGCGTTTCTGTTCTGTTATCTGGCTACTATTAGATGATTTTATTCAGATTAGTAACGGTATATGGAAGTCAAAGGGTTGATTGAGATAGTATTTACCCTTTTAATACTCACAGATCCTTCCTAAGCTGCATAACATCGTCTAATGATAGCCAAAATAAAACTGCTAAAACGCGTCAGAGCTTCAAGGGGTTAATATATATTTTCTTGTCTTAATGCTCGATAATATTTGTTGTACAGTTGCTCAAATAAGTGATGTCGCGGCACCAAGTATATTTCGATCAATAATTGGTACCAGTACTATTTAAGCATAAATTCATCATTGCGAGTGAGATGTACAAACATGTTCCTATCTTTACACACCCAATTCAACATCTGACAGACATTAATACATCACGCAGCGAGCAAAATGTAATGACAGCGGCGACACGACTTATTTGGCCATCCGTAGCCTACAATCACATGAACGCTTTCACTGCGTTAAAAAATACCATACATATATATATTTAACTTATACCAGTACAATCACATTCAAATGGTGTGCTTTACCTCTCTATATATCTGCATAATTTTACTAATGTCTCAAGTACAAAGGGAACCAATATTAGTACACATTAAAAAATCGTTAGTGAGTGCTATATATGTATTTTTTGTAATATTATATATAAATCTTATTAATTTTTATTTTGTACTATTGTTAATGTCTTGTCAAGTTGCAAATTTGATTTTAATATAACATTTTAACACTAATTGTAGTTTCTTTTATTCATGCAGAGTTTAGTAATATTTACCAGAACGTCCCGGACTTCTCAAATTGACTAATTCCCTGAACGTGACGATAGTGCGTTGTTATGTGTGCAATTAGTTTGCTTGGGAACCAGATTAACTTGCTCATGTAGTAATGTACACCCTATGTGGTGGATTGTCTTCTTTCATTTCATAAATTTTATTTTAGTAAGCGTTGTTTCCACATAGCGATTTTGATATGTTGTTTTGACTTTATATTGTCTTTGTCCCAGTTTTGGTTTGACTTTGTTTGCAAGTTTTACATTTTAATTCAGATTATGTCAAGTGTCTAAAATCAAACTTATGATTATGGAGGTATAACATGAATTTTGAACATGACTGTAGACTTAGAATTCTTCTTCACAATACATATTGTATAAATCTTAAATATTTTCCTTCTTCAATGATGTGCCTCACTTTCTTCTCTCTTCCTCTCTTATATTGAAAATGTTGCTTTCTCCGTGATCCATTCTAGACAACCACAAACCCGGGAAGTTAATTGACCACTTGCGAGTTTCTGGCTGTAAGGAAGTTGGTGCCGTAAACATCAGTATTAAACATAAATACAATAGTAAAGTAGATGTCTAATGGATACAAACGTACAGTATGTTGAATTTAGTTGTATGTATTTATAAATATATATATATACTACAACCGCATTTTAGCTGGTAATTCTGCTAAATATCAATGTAAAGAAATCCAACTTCCTTATAGCCGGAAACTAGCAAGTGATCAATTAGAGCTAGGCCTTTGACACAACGACCAGCAGGTGCACAGTTGATGCCCTAAGTGAACGAACATCTCCTTAAGGGCAGATGGGGTCATTTTTCGAGATCCCCTTCTCCCTCATGACGATTTTAAAACTACCTTCCGCTCCATTTCCTCGTCATTATTAAGACCTTTCGTGCTATTTAGGTGTCGATTTTTTTCCTGGCGAACGATAGTGAGTCTGTAATTTTGGAAGAAGGGAAATTTTTGCATCGATATAAGTACAAATTAATGTAGAAGGGAGTTTGATGGCGGTCTAGGGAAGAAACTAGACAAATAATGAATAGATTAAAAAATCGACCGTAAACAACCCCCTTAACCCTTTCAGTAGCGATGACGTCTTGTTTATTTGATTTCAGCTACAGGTACACGATTATATGAAGTTTAGGAAGGATAGGCCTGTAATACCCTATATGGTAGCTAAAAGAATTTAACCTTTGAGTACCAGCGACGTGTGTTATATTTAAATTCTAGATATATTTAGACGATATTATGTAGCTTAGGAAGGATCTGCGGTAGTTAAAAGGGTTGCTTGAGATAGTTTGAAGCCTTATTATTGCTAGAGGTCCTTTCTAAGCTGAATAAAATCTTCTGATAGTTGCCAGAATATGACGAAAGGACATCATCGGTATTGAATGGGGTAATCGAGATTGTCTATAGCCTTTTAATCGCTAGGCGTCCTTTCTAAGTTGGATAAAATCGTCAAGTAGTTGCCAAAATATACTGAAAAAGGATGTCCCCGGTACTGAATGGGTTAACCTTCTTCACTCTGCCCTCTGAGAACCCCCTTCCTCACCTGTCCAGCCACCCTCTACCTATATACCATTACAATACAATACATATATATTAATTTAAGGGGAGAAGGTTATATTTATTGATCGATGTATTTATGTATTTATTATATTTTTAGTTTCCTCCCTAAACCTCCATCAAGTTTTAAAAAACGTGCCCCTGCTAGATAAATGTGAACCTTTTTTGGTAGAAAGAAGTGGCCGTTTTGGATTGTGGCCGTTTTGGATTGTGGCCATTTTGGATTGTGGCCATTTTGGATTGTGGCCATTTTTGGTTGTGGCCATTTTGGATTGTGGCCGTTTTGGATTGTGGCTGTTTTAGATTGTGACCGTTTTGGGTTGTGGCCATTTTGGATTGTGGCCATTTTGGATTGTGGCCATTTTGGGGATTGTGGCAATTTTGGATTGTGGCCGTTTTGGGTTGTGGCCATTTTGGAATGTGACTATTTTTTATTGTGGCTATTTTGGATTGTGGCCATTTTGGGTTGTGGCCATTTTGGACTGGCCATTTTGGATTGTGGCCATTTTGGATTGTGGTCGTTTTGGATTGTGGCCATTTTGGATTGTGACCGTTTTGTATTGTTGCCATTTTGGATTGTGGCCGTTTTGTATTGTGGCCATTTTGGATTGTGGCTGTTTTGGATTGTGGATGTTTTGGATTGTGGTCGTTTTGGATTGTGGCTGTTTTGGATTGTGGCTGTTTTGGATTGTGGCTGTTTTGGATTGTGGCTGTTTTGGATTGTGGCTGTTTTGGATTGTGGTCGTTTTGGATTGTGGCTGTTGTGGATTGTGGCTGTTTTGGATTGTGGTCGTTTTGGATTGTGGCTGTTTTGGATTGTGGCTGTTTTGGATTGTGACCGTTTTGGATTGTGGTCGTTTTGGATTGTGGTCGTTTTGGATTGTGGCTGTTTTGGATTGTGGCTGTTTTGGAATGTGGCTGTTTTGGATTGTGGCTGTTTTGGATTGTGGCTGTTTTGGATTGTGGCTGTTTTGGATTGTGGCTGTTTTGGATTGTGGTCGTTTTGGATTGTGGCTGTTGTGGATTGTGGCTGTTTTGGATTGTGGTCGTTTTGGATTGTGGCTGTTTTGGATTGTGGTCGTTTTGGATTGTGGTCGTTTTGGATTGTGGCTGTTTTGGATTGTGGCTGTTTTGGAATGTGGCTGGTTTGGATTGTGACCGTTGAATTCCACTGTCGATATTGGACGATTGGGTGAATAGGAGGCTTGTTTTGGTCAGTGGCTGGTTTGGTCTGGTTTGTGGCCGAAATGGTCTGCGGCCGTTTTTTATATTCAGAGACAGCAGAGTAGTACTGTATATTTGAGTCCGTGTGTACAGGTATACAGTGAAAACAACATCAATATTTAATTCAATTCCGTGCATGCAGTTTAGAGATTATGGTCAGTGGTATTTTGTAGGTGAGGGTGGGGTGGGGGGGGGGGCTTTGTCTCAGGAGGCTGACAACAAGTAGGCACAAAGACACAGGATGACAGACAGACAGTCGAAGACGATTACAGGATCTCCACACCTATATTATGGAGGAGTGTGTCTGTGTTCAGGCCAAACTGATGGATTTACACAAGGATTGTATATCTTTCCAGGAAGCAACTTGATGCCGGCAACAGTTTGGGACTACAGTATTATACAATGGTATCGGTAACTAGATTGTAGGTAGATTGTTATAGGAGATAGAATTATTATAGAAGCTGCCAGATCAGAGTTGTGGAAAAAAATTGGGGAAAGAACGCCGTTTAAATCCAATAACATGGGCGTATTTATTTCCTCATTTATGTTTTTATAATTTCTTTAGTTTCCGCCTTTAGACCTCCATTAAGCTTAAAACAACACTCCGAAGACCCTCCTTCAACATAAATTTGTAAATTTTTCGATGGTAAAATGACTCCGCCGAAGACCATTTCCTTCTAAATTACTGGCTGGCTATCGCTCGCCAGGAAAAATCGACACCTAAATGACACGAAAAGTTTTAATATTGACAAAAAAATGGGGCGACAGGTCTTAAAATAGCCAAACTAATGGAACGAACGTCTTAAAATGTCAAAACTAATGGGGCTAAATATGAGGGAGAAGGGTGACCTGAAAAACGACCGATCTCCCCTTAAGGAGGAGGTGATGTGTGCGTGGCAACAAGCTACGGCCACGCCAAATATAACCCTGTTTGCGCGAACAAACCACTCACATCAACTACTTCTACGGTTTCATTAAATTAATAACATAGCAGGTTAGTTGGTCTTTATATAAATAATAAGGTCACCAGTATTTGAGAATACGGTGTTTAATGAAACTTTTATCTGAATACATAGTACCACATGGATGGATCTTCTCTCCGCTCAGGCAGTCACGCCGTGCAGGTCCAAACATTAATTATTATCCTTTGTTATTATTGTTTAACTCTAATTCATGCATTGATTAAGTATTAATGTCTTCCATATGTAAATGTATATGTTTTTGAAGTTCTGTCAGTGATTTAGTTATCCATTGAGCTGGGGATGTTTGGAGATATTAATGAAGAAAATATAAATTTAGCACCTGTCCTCTTATCCTAGATTCTTGACAGCTTCAAGCCCCGCGGCCCGCCCCTCAGCTGTCAGACTCAGTGCCCACGTGTGTGTTGTAGAGGGAGGACAGTGTTGTGATCTTAGTGGTACTTTATAGCTACTTGTGACTTGGGTCAATATACAGGAGGCGCTACAATATTGGTAAAAAATTAAGCTCAATAGCATGTGATTAAGCGATTTTTCTCCAAATTGTTGATGTAGGTGTCATTCCCGGGAAACTAACATAATACATATTATATGGATATTTACGTTTTAAGGGTTTGTTTACACTTCTTCTTTTTCGTCTTCATCTGGGAGACTTCTTTTTCGTGACTGTCAGTCAACAACTGAGACATCTGGTGGCGAATGCAATGAACTATACTGGTGGCGTCATAGCCAAAGTAATCACCCTACCTAATTCATGCCAAGAGTACTCGAGTTCACTGACACGTGATGTCTATCGACCAATCAGGTGATGCCATGATTTGGAAAACAGGTGGCCCAGGATATAAGCTGTCAGTTTGACTCTGGCCAGCTTGTGTAGAGGGTGTGAGCCGATCAAAGCTTTTTCCACCGTCTTTAAAAACACTGAGGCTGCTTAAGACCTTTTCGCCTTCCAATAAGTGTAAACTGTCCAAAGTGCAATAACCAGTGTTCCAAATACAGCTGGCGAGGACAGCTGGTTTTGAAATGCACATACACTTGTTTTACATGGAAAAATTGGAAACAAAAATCCACCAGCTGTTGACCAAGATGAGTGGTGATCGAGCCTCCAGCGGCCAGCCAGGCAGCCCAGTACCTCCTCTGTTCATTAAGGTTAGTTGGTTGGTTGGGACAACATAAAGGAGCCGGACCACAGCTAGCTAGGGAATCTTAATGGGTCATCGCAAAGTAACAAAGTAAAAGATTTTTTCGCATAGGATTAAACTGGCATGCAAGGGCTAGTTGGTTACCATACTGATGTTTTGGACCGACAGTTAGCCCATCGATCTTTTTAGGCCTAATAGGTCCGGTAGAGCATAGGCTATACATCATTGCTATATATGTCATTAAGAGCTGAAATGTATTATAAGGGAGAACAAAAATAAAATAAAATACATAGGCCTACTGTAAAACAATAAGTTTTTCAGCCAGTACCCAACCAGCGGAGGTGTGGGGGCGGCAGCCCCCACCAATAATACTAGGTTAGGTTAGGTAAGGTTGTAAGGTTAGGCTAATGTTAACCCCATTCTTACTAGGTTAGGTTAGGTAAGGTTGTTAGGTTAGGCTAATGTTAACCCCATTCTACTAGGTTAGGTTAGGTAAGGTTGTTAGGTTAGGCTAATGTTAACCCCATTCTTACTAGGTTAGGTTAGGTAAGGTTGTTAGGTTAGGCTAATGTTAACCCCATTCTTACTAGGTTAGGTTAGGTAAGGTTGTTAGGTTAGGCTAATGTTAACCCCATTCTTACTAGGTTAGGTTAGGTAAGGTTGTTAGGTTAGGTTAGGTTAATGTTAACCCCATTCTTACTAGGTTAGGTTAGGTAAGGTTGTTAGGTTAGGCTAATGTTAACCCCATTCTTACTAGGTTAGGTTAGGTAAGGTTGTTAGGTTAGGCTAATGTTAACCCCATTTTTTACTTCGTTAGGTTAGGCTAATGTTAACCTTATGAAAACCCAAACAAAGATTTTATTAGGGTTACTGTGTAATTTTAACATGAACATTAGTAAAATCCGAGCCAAGTTTCGTCAAAACTTGGCTCGTGTTTTCTAAATGTCGGGTTATATGGGTATGGAAATTTACAAAACCCGAGCCAACATGTTAATAAGGTTACTGTGTTATTTTCATTTTTAAATTAGTTAAATCCGAGCCAAGTTTCGTCAAAACTTGGCTCGGGTTTTCAAAAAGTCGGGTTTTATGGGTCTGGAAATTGACAAAACCCGAGCCAATAATTTACCAAGGTTACTGTATTTTTTCATTTTTACATTTGTTAAATCCGAGCCAAGTTTCGTCAAAACTTGGCTCGGGTTTTCAAAAAATCGGGTTTTATGGGTCTGGAAATTGAACAAACCCGAGCCAAATTTGGGTTACAAATGTGTATTATCGTGTTCTATACGCTTTTTACCCCTCAATTTCCCTGATCTTCATAGCCCTCCCCACTATCGGGGGGCGTGTCTTTAGATTGATGGATAATGGGTAAATGCTTAATTCCCATTCAATGTCATCACTAGATACGACTAAAACACCAAAAACAAAATCAAAATACCAAAAAAAATACCTGAAAAACACATTGTTGCGTCTCCTGTATATTAACCGTGACTTGAATTGAAGTACTGTGAGCGTATCTAGTGAGGCCCGTATCAGTGACTGATGCTGAAGTGCCGCGCGTGATTTTAGTAAACTTGGTGAAGTGTGTGTAGTAATGCTAGTACAGTAACTATAATACGAATAGACTTGGTGAGGTCTCTGGAGTGGTGCTCAGGAGGTTATTCCGACTTGCCGACGTGGTGGTACTCGGCTTTTAAGAGGCCAGTGGTTATTTTGGGGGGTCTACTGTACATATTTATATATTCATTTATTTGTTAGTGTCCTCCCTAGACCTCCATCAAACTTAAATAAATACCCATTAGATCCCCTTACGAGAATAATTTGTACATTTTTCGGTAGAGAAATGTCATGGCCAAAGGCCGTTTCCTCCACAATTACAGGCTCGCTATAGCTCGCCAGGAAAATATGTCGCCGAAAGGGTACGGAATGTCTTAATATTGACAAAGAAATGGGGCGAAAGGTGTTAAAATTACCAAACTAATGGACCGAACGTCTTATAATCTAGAAATTAATGGGGCTCAACATTAGGGAGAAGGGGATCTAGAAAAACGACCCATCTCCCCTAAAGCACCCTGTGTGACTGTGTTAATACCTATTGAGATTATGTGGTAGTGACGTATGCTGCATTGACTGTAGTAGACTTTCGAAGTGATGCGAGTGAAGGTTAAACTTGACAATGCGGTGGCATTACATTTGATCTACTTTACGGATACTGTACGGATACCTAGTGATATATCTGTTAGTGACTGATGCTAATGTGACAGGAGAGACAATAGTAGACATTCTGAGGTGCATTTAATAATGATTAATGCTGGAGTGATATACAGTAAGTGGTTTGGGTAGGCTTGCCGACACAGTGGTGGTGGTGGCGGCTTCATAAATCGGAACAGCGAGGAGAGGTACTTGGGGAGTTAGCGTCGGATCACGGTGACTTTGGACCTTGAGTATACTAAGTGTGTGGACGTGTATTTACGGAACTGATATTTAAGTTGTTAATAGGGGAAAGGGTGTGAGATAAACTAATATTCAAAGTGGTATTAAGGCGAATTGGGGGTCTTTCAAACGTGGTTGCAGCCCAGTTTCACACCACCCCCCTCGCCCCCTCTCCCCCCAACTTCTCTGTCTGCTTCCTCGGCTAACCTCTGAACCCCGCCATAGTGATGCCAATATGTAATGTCAGTAGGGGTGGATAATGGTGGGCTGTCTCTTCAACTAATGGTGACTACATTAAAGGGACGGAATACACAGGACTCGCAGCTACCACTTCCACTACAGAGAGGTAAGACCGGAGTTAACCTGTTCATTTTTGATATGGGGGGGGGGGATATAAAATGTTATGGTCCTTATTCTTATCAATCACACGCACACGACCGCATGAACACATACATACACATATGAGAGTTTCTATGCACGTAAGTTCATGCATGAACGCATATGCACTCTCGCGCCCGCACATTCGTATATGCGCACAAGCGTCAACACCCACAATCACACATCCATGAACAAACCACACGCAAATTCACGTACAAACGTACGCAATCCCATTTACATAAACATATTGTACACGCATAGATTTGCATAACCACAAACGCACATGAACGCACACGCATTGCATATCCACACACATGCATATGCATACATAATACCACACGTTACTCTACAACCACAAACATATGCACACCAACATACAAACGCCTGCAAATATATATACCCACTCTCACACACACAAACATGTATTTCACAAATATGTGTAGCCTACAACCTTCTACAGTCATTTACACAACACGCGCACACACGTATGCACACGCGCGCATAATCAGTATCATAGGCCTACATGTGCAAACACATTATATTGTACACATACACGGATCTGCAGACCTGCATTTACACACCCGCCGGCATACATTTGCACACACGTACACACACATACTGTATATATGCAGACAAACACAAACATTTGAACACACACTAATTAAAACATATACACACATGCAACTGGAAGCACATATACTTTGCATATGCGCTCATGCATGCTTTCACAGATACGCTTACAAGCACACACCTCTGACGTTTGGATAACAAGTATAAGTAGGTTACTTTATGTACTACACTGTATGTGTGTGTGTATGTGTTTATGTATATGTGTGTGTGTGTGTGTGTGTTTCTTCCCATGTGTGTGTGTATGTGAGTGTGTGTGTGTATGTATATGTGTGTGTGTGTTTCTTCCCATGTGTGTGTGTCTGTGTGTGTGTGTATATGTGTGTGTTTCTTGCCATGTGTGTGTGTGTGTGTGTGTGTGTGTGTGTGTGTGTGTGTGTTTCTTCCCATGTGAGTGTGTGTGTGTGTACCGGTATGTATGTGTGTGTGTGTGTGTGTGTGTGTGTTTCTTGCCATGTGTGTGTGTGTGTGTGTGTTGCCAGCCATGTGTGTGTGTATGTGCGTGTGTGTACAAAGGAAATCAAGCAACAACAGATCTAGTGACCCTTCTAGGCTGCTTGTCCTCCAAAACACGGAGGATCAAGTGTCCAAACAGTGGTTTAGAGTGGGTAAGGGAACATTGGAAAGGGAACTAATGTCCGTGGCAGGAGTAGGAAGTTAGTAGGGGACAGATGGGTTAGTAACTGAGGGGGGGATAAAATAAAGTTATTAATTTACAAACGCAGTCAGTCGCGGGTTTGATGCGAGATATTTGTCTAGGCGGAGTTTAAATGAATCAACGGTGCTGCAGTCTATAACGTCTCGGGAAGCCCATTCCACAAGTTGACAACTCGATTGAAAAAGAAATTCTTAGATTCGTGTGAGTTAAAAGATTTACCAATAATTTTGCAACCGTTTCCCCGCGTGTAATTAGATTGGTCGATAGTGAAGTACTTACTACAGTTCATATTGTCGATGCCTTTGATGATTTTGAACACTTGAATTAAGTCACCTCTTAATCTGCGCTGGGTTAAAGGAAATATATTTAATTCTCAAAGACGCTCTTCGTATGGTTTGTTCTTTAGGCTAGGTATCATTTTGGTAACTCTACATTGAACTCGTTCTAGTTTGTTTATATCTTTTTGGTAATAAGGGCACCAGGATTGAACGCAGTATTCCAGAAGAGGGCGGACTAAGGAATTGTAAAGGGTTAGGATAACTTCTCTGGATTTATGCTCAAATGACCTGCCTATAAAGCCAATTATTTTGTTTGCCTTCTTAACAACTTCTGAACATTGTTGACCGGGTTTTAGGTTACTCGATATTGTTACTCCCAGATCGGTTTCTCTGTTTACATTCTTAAGCTGAGTGCCATTCATCGAATAGTTTGCTTTCTCATTTAGGTATCCGATATGTAGTACTTTACATTTATCCGCATTGAAACTCATTTGCCAAATTTGGGCCCAACATGACAATTTATCTAGATTGTGTTGCATATCGTCAACTTGTTCT
This sequence comes from Paralithodes platypus, assembly GCA_032716605.1. Classification (NCBI taxonomy): domain Eukaryota; kingdom Metazoa; phylum Arthropoda; class Malacostraca; order Decapoda; family Lithodidae; genus Paralithodes; species Paralithodes platypus. Next base: position 17,157,401 of record CM064520.1, on the reverse strand, counting down.
TTTGAGAGTACGCTATTTTCAATTTTTGTATCTTCAGCAAATTTTGAGATTGTACAGGTGAGACCCTCATCTATGTCGTTGATGTAAATTAGAAAGATAATTGGTCCTAGTACCTAGTGTGTATGCGTGTGTGTTTTTTTCTTGACATGTGTGTGTTGCCAGCCATGTGTGTGTGGTGAATGTGTGTTTACCACCAGGAAATAGACCTACATATTATCTGCACTAGAAAGCCTGGTTGCGGATACCATCAAGAAAGTGTTGATACAGGCAATACATATAATTTTCGCATCTCGCTAACCTCACATCTCTCACATATTGCAACACTAAACATTATGTGCCTGGCATACATATTATTGGGGTATTGTTCATTTATATATTTACCGGTTTTTATTTATTTATTTATTTACTTATTTACTATGATTTTAGTTTCCTCACTAGACCTGCATCAAGCTTTAAAAAAAAAAAAAAAAAAAAAAAAAAAAAAAAAAAAAAAAAAAAAAAACATATCCAAGACCCCCTTCGAGATGAACCTATATAGGCCCACATTTTGTTTGGTAGAAAACTTTACCGGCCAAAGGCCGGTTCCACCTAATTTACAGGTTCGCTATCGCTCTCCAGGAAAAACTCGTCACACAATGACACGAAAGATGTTAATATTGACAAAATAATGGGGCGAGAGGCCTTAAAAACGAGAAATTAATGGGGCGACCGTTTAAAAAATTCAATTCTGATGGGGCTAAACATGAAAGAGAAGGGGGTCCAGAAACAAAAAATTGTACCTCCCCTTATTGGTAATAGCCTAATTTTGTGCAGGCAACTTTAACAACTTTCATGCTATAATTGGCTGCGGATTTATGCTTTCATGATCGTAGGCTATATACTTTTTGTGCTTTATTACCAAATGTGCAGCAGATATAATTGATCTATAATTTAGCTACGTTACTATACCTTGTTTCCAATAAGTAGGCCAAAACTCTTGAACATTAACCTCTATAACTCACACACGACTAGAGTAATCGAGCTAATATTTCTACCATTTGGGAAGGGCCAGCCAGGGAATAGGTGTGGAAATGTACAGCCCATTTGCTCTAGCCCTTTTTGAGTTACCGAGAATTGGATTCACGATTTCTGGCCTACCTACTTGGACCAGATTACCATAGCCCGATATTCGCTCGTTCTAATCAATCATCTGGAATTAGCTTTTTTATACCTGTGTTTGTTATATCTATTTATTTATTACCGTAGCGTATACTATTGTTGTTTGTAGCGTTGAATTTCCTTAGAGTAATTATATATCTACCGGTATACGGCGTTGATTAAGGGGGTATTGCTTGGCGTTTGGTCTATATATTTATGTATTCACTTTATTTTTTTAGTTTCCTCGCTAGACCTCCATCAAGCTTAAACAAACATGCACTAGACCCCCTTTCAAGATATATTTGTACATTTTTCGGTTCCTTCTAAAATTAGAGGCTCGCTCTCGCTCGCCAGGAAAAAATCGACACCTAAATGGCACGAACAGTCTTAATATTGACAAAGAAATGGGGTGAAAGGTCTCAAAATCGCCAAACTAAAGGAACGAACGTCTTATAATCTCATAACTAATATGCTAAACATGAGGGAGAAGTGGGTCCAGAGAAAGAGAGAGCGACATATACCTCCCCCTTAATAAGTGTACCGGTATATAGGCATTACCGTATAGCATGGTTGATGATTGTATAGAAAGTAATCAAACCTTATCAATTAGAGACTTTGGGGTGTATTTTTATATAGAAAGTAATCAAACCTTATTATTGAGGGAGACTGGGGTTTATTTTTACATATGTGTGTGAATTTGTGTTTTGTCTGTGTTCGTTGTTTTATGTTGTGTTTTCCCTGTTCTTGAGGCGGCCACCCCCCCCCCCCCAAAAAAAAAAAAACACAAAAACAAAAAAGGAAAAAGAGGGAAAAAGAAAAGAACAAATAGGAAAAGTGGGGATTGGGCCTGAGTAAATAGATAGAAAGATAGATAGATAGATAGATAGATAGAAGAAGGGTAAATACAAGACAAATTATATATATAGGATGTAGGTACCAGAATTAAAATGGAAAATATTATATGTAAATTCGTTATAAAATATATCCATGCATATTATATAAGGTGGTAATACTGAGTAGAGTCCATTCCTACACCATGGTTACAATCCTTAAGGGGAGATGGTTCATTTGTTGGGCGATTTTTGCATGTACCGGTATTCATTATTTTTCTAGTTTCCTCCCTAGACCTCCATCAAATTTAAAAAAAACATCCATTAGATCCCCCTTCTAGATTAATTTGTACATTTTTCGGTAGAAAAATTTCCCGGCCGAAGGCCGATTCTTCCAACATTACAGGCTCACTATCGTTGGCCAGGGAAAACATCGACACCTAAATAGCACGAAAGGTCTAAATATTGACGAAGAAATGGAGCAAAAGGTCTTAAAATCGACTAGGCTAACTAATGGGGCAAACATCTTAACATCTGAAAACTAATGGGGCTAAACATGAGGGAGAAAGTGGTCCAGAAAACCGGCCCATGTCCCCTTAAGAGCGGTGTTACAAGCAATCTTCAAAACTGACATACGGTACATAGCCTTTATAACTGTGTTGGTGGTGTAATGGTTTAGATGCTATGTTCTGGGTGTGGTGTCCCGAGTTCGAATCCCAGGAGGACCATATATGCTTTCATTGATTTATTCATGTGCATTGGGGTTTGTAATGGAGGATTAGTGTTAAGAACTGGGTGTTCCTGTCTTGATGGCGTAATGCTTAGTGTGCGGAATTTCGGTGTGAGTAACCTAGGTTCGAGTCCTTGGAGTACCACATGTATTCATTACCGTACTTTAATTGATTTCATTAGTTAGGTTTATTTGTAAATTAATTGGTGGGTTGGTGAAAACAAATATGAACGAATAAGTCTTCTCTCACACAAGACGGTGATCTCATAATCTCCAACTGAACCTGCAGTTGGCGGGGTTAAGGGAGCCCACCTCGCTATTTTTCTCTTTCTCTACCTCTCTCTATGGCTTCTATCCACTCGGCCCCATTCAGTCTACTGTTTGAAGACAATTACCCTCGTCCAGGTTTCAATATTTTCCTGGAGAGCGTTAGCGAGCCAGCATATATATATATATATATATTTGTTTTGCCAGCAAGCTAAATTTGTACATTTTTCGATTGAAAAATTTCTCCGGCGAAGCCGGATTCCTCCATACAATGCTATCGCTCGCCAGGAAGAAATCGACACCTGGATGGGGCTAAACGTCTTAAAACAGTTGGCTGAATGGGGCCGAATGGATACTAGTCAGGGAAAGAGAGAAAAGGAGAGAAAGATAAAAATAGCTGGTGACCCCCTTTAAGCATAGTCCATGGAGAGATGTAATCAGGGTAGAGACAACCTGTAGAGGGGGAGAGTACAGGGGGAATCGTGAGGTGGTGAGAGAGAGAGAGACAGAGAGAGAGAGAGAGAGAGAGAGAGAGAGAGAGAGAGAGAGAGAGAGAGAGAGAGAGAGAGAGAGAGAGAGAGAGAGAGAGAGAGAGAGAGAGAGAGAGAGAGAGAGAGAGAGAGAGAGAGAGAGAGAGAGAGAGAGAGAGAGAGAGGAAGAGGGTGGGGGAGAGATATAATAGTTTTGCGTTTGCTGAGAGAGAGAGAGAACCATAGGCTAGTCGAAATTACGAGTCTGCCGATCGCCTTACGTCATTTTGGTCCTTATTTGCATAGACATGGTGTGTGTGTGTGTGTGTGTGTGTGTGCGCATTAGTTATGAATTCCCGAGTATTGTTTGTTTGTACTGTTGCTATGGTTACGTGGATGTAAACATTTTTCTTATCCACTGACGATTTAGTAGGAGTTAAAATGGCATTGGAGGCATAAATGTATTCCAGTGAAGTTCCATCTAGGTACAGTCTGCCAACAAACCAGCTGGCTCCGGGCTTCATTTATGTAGGACTATGGTATTTAAGGTATATATAGTACAGAGAAAACGAGAAAAGCAAAAGAAAGAAATGAACAATCTAGTGGGTAGGTTACCGGTAAGCCCGTGTATTTCGTGTGCCGTTGCGCTAATTTATTACTCTGCAATAGCATAAATAAAAGAAGCCTTGGACGTGTCATCCCGTATATGCCAATGCAATAGTGTATACAAGGTTATGGATAAACTGCCTTACATGTGGAATATTTACATATTAGAACAACCGTATATTATAGAAGCATTATGCGTTTTTGTATTGTGTATTGAGTAAGAAATAGTCAGCAATCAGAGGTACCGGTAATAATCAGAAATAATCATTTAATACAGCAATCCTCAGGCTCCAACGTGCCTAAGCAGATGCAATGGCATTTTGTATCAGTTGAATAATTTTATTTTATTGAAGTAATTTGCTCTTATTTGTTGCAACACGATTGTAGAAATGTGCAGTATAGTCAAGCACTCGTCTTTTGCATGCGTGCTAACAAGTTATTTTATTTACACAAATCCGATATATGACGAATTTTGTATCTGATTAAAGGATGAGGGAGCAGGCCCTATAAACCCTGGCAGAGATCTACTGTATATTACTGTTTGGCGAACAGAGGCAAGGGGTGTGAGGAGATTGCTTAAGGGGAGATATCCACTTGAGGGATTTGTTTCTTGACTCCTTTCTCCTTCATGTTTAGCCCCATTGTTTTCCTAATGTTAAGACGTTCGCCCCATTATTTTGACGATTTTAAGAACTTTCAACCCATTTCTGTCAATTTTAAGACCTTTCGTGCCATTTAGGTGTCGATTTTATCCTGGCGAGCGATAGCGAGCCTGTAATTTAAGAGGAACCCGGCTTTCAGCCGGGACATTTTTCTACCGAAAAATGTACAAATTTATCTTGAAAGGGGCTCAAGGGGGTGTAATCTTAAGCTTGATGGATATCTACGGACCAAACTAAAAACCTCCCCTTAAGGGTGGAGGGTATATTTATTGGTCGATATATTTACGTATTATTTATTCCATTAGTTTTCTCCCTAGTCCTCCATCAAGCTTTAACAAACATCGCCAAGGTCCTCCTTCGAGATCAATCAAATGTCCCCGCCCATGGCCGATTCCTCCAAAATTAGAGGCTCACTATCGCTCGCCAAGAAAAATGATCGACATGTAAATGGTACGAAAGGACTTAATATTGACAAATAAATGGGGTAAAAAGTCTTAAAATCGCCAAACTAATGGGTCAAACGTCTTAAAATCTGAAAAGTAATGGATCAAAATATGAGGGAGAAGGGGGGGCCAAAACAAAAATCAAGCATCCCCCCTTAAACATCTCCATCTGCCAGGAATCGAACCCGGTCCTATATCGGTTGTAAACGAGCGTGTTACCAATGACACCACAAACCCCCCCCCCCCTAAAGTCGGCAAACCGCGACGGACTATTCCCACCATTTTTGGGCTCGGATCCTTTACGTTATTGTCGGCTTTCTCCCCGATCCTCCTCCACTCGCGGTCGGCAGGGTGGGAGCTTAGGAGGTGTGGAGAAAAGTTATTGTTGGGTTTTGTTTTGTTTTAAGGGGGGTCACCGGCTTTTTTTTTTCTCTCTTTCTCTCCTTTTCTCTCTTTCCCTGGCTTGTATCCATTCGGCCCCATTCAGCCAACTTTTGTAAGACGTTTATCGCCATCCAGGTGTCGATTTCTTCCTGGCGAGCCATAGCGAGCCAGCATTGTATGGAGAAATCCGGCTTCGCCGGAGAAATATATCTATCGAAAAATTTACAAATTTAGCTTGCTGTCTAAATAAAAATATATATCAAATATTGACACCTGGATGGGGGTAAACGTCTTAAAACAGTAGGCTGAATGTAATGGGGCCGAATGGATACAAGCCAAAGAGAGAGGGAGAGCACGAGAACAAAAGCGAGGTGGGCTCCCTTAATCTCTCCTCTTTGCCACCACTGACCGTATCCATACACCCTTCCTAATCTGTATACAACCCTCTAATGACAGCCAGAATAAAATGTAGGAACGCGACCTAATTCTCAACCAAGCCTAACCTAATCAAGTCTAATCTAATCGAGTTTAACCTTGACACAATTTTAGCCTAGTCTAGCCTAACTTAACATAGGCATGCCAAAAGCTAACCCATTTTATGTTTAAGGGAGCCCACCTCGCTTCTTTTTCTCTCTCTCTCTCTCCCTCTCTCTCTTTGGCTTGTATCCATTCGGCCCAATTCAGCCTACTGTTTTAAGACGTTTATCCGCATCCAGGTGTTAATATGTTCATGGCGAGCGGTAGCGAGCCAGCATATATATATATTTTTGTTTTGACAGCAAGCTAAATTTGTACGTTTTTTGATAGAAAAATTTCTCCGGCGAAGCCGGATTTCTCCATACAATGCTGGCTCGCTATCGCTCGCCAGGAAGAAATAAACACCTGGATGGAGATAAACGTCTTAAAACAGTTGGCTGAATGGGGCCGAATGGATACAAGCCAGGGAAAGAGAGAAAAGGAGAAAAAGATAACAAAAATAGCCGGTGACCCCCCTTAAGCTATATTGGCAACCCACAGCATAACATACGGTATATACCCTTTATTGGCAACCCACAGCATAACGTACGGTATATACCCTTTATTGGCAACCCACAGCATAGCATAACGTACGGTATATACCCTTTATTGGCAACCCACAGCATAACGTACGGTATATACCCTTTATTGGCAACCCACAGCATAACATACGGTATATACCCTTTATTGGCAACCCACAGCATAACGTACGGTATATACCCTTTATTGGCAACCCACAGCATAACATACGGTATATACCCTTTCTTAGTTTATCCTATTATAACCTTAATATATTCTGTGTGCTTTCTAACCATAACATTAGCTATCCTATCCTACTTCACGTAACCAACGGCAATATAAATTAGACGTTTCTATATACTAGGGGGGGGTGTTTTTTTCTGGACCTCCTTCTCCCTCACGCGTAGAGCCCCATTGTATATGCAAATTTAGACGTTCGTCCAATTATTGTGGCTACCGTACTTTAAGAACTTTCGCCCCATAGCTGTGACATTTTTAAAGATCTTTCATCCCCTTTAGGTGTTGATCTTTTCCTGGCGAGTGACAGCGAATCTGCAATTTAGGAGGAACTAACGTAATGCGCAAAATTATCTCGAAGGGGGCTTTGTGGATATTTGTATAAGCTTGGTGGAGGTCTAAGGAGGAAACTAATTACTAACTAGGCCTAACTACATTAATTAATAGCTACATATATAAATAAATATACATTATTAAATATCGCCCCTTAACACTATCTACAGCAACATAAAGTGGACAACGCTATAAAGTTCAAAGTGTTTTCGTGGATACACCTTAACCCTTTCAAGTTCTGATTACACATTTATCTTCTGTTTTGTGGATATTACTATAGACAATTTTATTAAATTTAGGAAGGGTATATGGAAATCAGAGGGTCAATTAAGATCGTCTTTACCCTTATCATTCCCACCGATCCATCTTAAACTGTATACAATCGTCTAATGAGAGCCAGAATAAACTGTCAAACATGAGTCACAATCATCAAAGGGTTAAGGGGAGGTTTTTAGTTAGTTCGCTAGACCTCCATCAAGCTTAACATTACAGACCCTAGACCCCCTTTCAAGATAAATATGTACATTTTTCGGTAGAACATTGTCCCGGCCGAAGGCCCGGACAATTAAATTACAGGCTCGCTATCGCTCGCCAGGAAAAAATCGACAACTAAATGGCACGAAAAATCTTAAAATTGACAGAAATGGGGCGAAAGTTCTTAAAATCGCCAAACTAATGGGGCGAACGTCTTAAAATATCAAAAACAATGGGGCTAACCATGAGGGAGAAAGGGGTCAAGATAAAAATCCCTCAAGTGGAAATCTCAAGATGACCGCGAATGTTAATCAGTGACCGCGCACGACTTTTCTGCTCCACAAGTCAACCAGGCGGCCGACCGACTGTCAACGGGTATTGCGCGGAAGACCAGAATCACAGCGGAGGTAAAGCTAATCGTGGGAAAGATGACGGGAAAATGGGCCCGTCTGATTAAGTTGATAGTGGCTGGGTTTTTTTGTCTATTAATTCATGTATTCATATATATATATTTTAGTTTCCTCGCTAGACCTCCATCAGGCTTAGAAAAACACTCCCTTCGAGATATATTTGTACATTTTTCGGTAGAAAAATTTCCCGGCCGAAGGCCGGTTCCTCTTAAAATTACAGGCTCGCTATTGCTCGCCAAGAAATAATCGACACCTAAATGGCACGAAAGGTCTTAAAATTGACAAACGAAATAGGTGTTAAAATCGCCAAAATAATGGTCCGAACGTTTTAAAATCTCAAAACTAATAAGGCTAAACATGAGGAAGAAAGGGGGCCAGAAAAACTACCTCTCTCCCCTTATTAAAGATCCTGTCGTAAGAGAGAGTGGCCATTCTTTATCTGCGTATGACATTTTGGTACCTTAATTGTCAAAGAACGATATTTTATTTATGATGAGATTTGTCAGCCTTGTTCGGCAACCAATCTAGGGGAGACAACCTTATACAAATCCGAGTGGATGGGACTCGTCAGCCTTTATCAGCAACCTGTCTAGGGGAGTAAATCCATACTGCTTACCTAAAGGTCAAGCAGGTTAGTGGATGGACTAGCCGCACATCACTGTAGAAAAATAGTGTTAAAAGGACACATAGAGGGCCTCATGGTGGGGTCACACATTCACGTATATTGCTCCTGTCAGCTCCCGTCCGGCGTAATCGCCAATTTATGTAACGACGCGAGTAGTTCCTGCCGTGAACGCCCGTTCTTACCATGACTATTGCACTTCCCGACAGACTTACCGTAACGGGGCCAGTGTTACGTCAGACATAATGGAGTCGTATTGAACTACGTACGTGTTTGCGACGTGCGTAAGCATAGCCCCGTTCGACCGCATGGGCTGCCCGATTTGCGGGAACACAGGCCACGCCCATGCCACGCCCCCACAAGACCGGCGTAGCTGAGGCCGCACGTCTTGGGATTTGTTAGGTCGTACCTGGACCGGTTCCGGCCAATCGTAGGCACACCCCGTCTGACCAAACACAGACAAAGACAGTTTTTGTCAACCACGTCTGTCGGGGTTGCAATCTGGGAAGTACAAAAGGGCAGGACTGGCCACACCTTTCCCATTCCCACTCATTCCTCTGCACCATGAACAACATCACAGAATTCATCCTGGAGGAGTTCAAATTTGTGAACTCCTTAATCAAACCGGAGATTAGGCATAACACGTTGCAGAGTTCGAGGGGGACAGGCGAGGTTGCAGGTGTCAAGGGGACAGGCGGTGATGAGGTTGCAGGCGTCAAGGGGACAGGCGGTGAGGTTGCAGACGTCTTCTTCACGCTTCTCTTGGTAGCCTTGGTAGCCATGGTGACAGGGCAGGGCAGGGCAGTGTGCAGAGGGTGGCAGGGTGGCAGGCAGGGTGGCAGGGTGGCAGAGTAGCAGGGATGGTGGTGGTCGTGGTGGTGTGGTGAGAGGTATGATGGCAGTACCTCCCGTTGTCCCTATATACCTCCCCGTATGACGTTGCCGCGTCTTCCCGGCAACACGCAGTGCGGCGGTGTTGCCAAACGAACGTAAACTTCCACGTTCGACTGGAACTTTCCACGATGGACGGGAGCAGCTCACGTCTGACGGGCGAGCGGCTACGTCTGACGGGCGAGCTGCTACGTCTGACGGGGCTGCTCCCGTCAGACGGCCGTGGTGGCCCGGTCGGTCGTAAGCTTTCCCGTCTTTTGACATACGTGAGGGCGAGCCACGTATTTGATTCCATGCGAATCAACAACCGCGCAGCCTCGGCCGCACCCACAACATTCCCGACCCACGTGGGCTACTCGTTTCTACTCTCGCCATGCGTGAGTACCCCCCCCCCCCCCCCCCCCCGACTGGCCGCAATTTCATTTATGTTTCGTGTATTATGCCCTTACGTTTTACGTAATCGGTTGCCAACTACCAATATACCTTCGTTTACAAAAGACGGGAGCTGACGGGAGCAATATACGTGAATGTGTGACCCCACCATCAGAGTCGGACGGCCCCTAAGTTAGATAGATAGATGTCAAAATGAGATCCAACGGTCAAAAGATGTATCCTGTACCAGTATTCCTTAATGTGCAGTATGGGTATGGATATACAGTATATATATATATATATATATATATATATATATATATATATATATATATATATATATATATATATATTTACCGGTATATACTGTATATATACACTGTATATATATTAGGGTTTGCAATGTAGGATTAATGTTAAAAACTGGGTGTTCCTTAATATATGAGTGCAAAGAGAGTTTAAAAGACACCAGTGGCACCAAAATGGCGGAGGTTGGCCGATATCTGTCACTATAGGGTCTCTCCGTCGAACAGGTGCTCGTGGGATGGCATTATAACTGTTGGTGATGTGAGAAGTGTTAAAGGGGGATGGTTCACTTTTTGGTCGAATTTTTAATTTATTTGTTAATGTTCTAGTTTCCTCTCTAGACCTCCGTCAAACTTAAAAAAACATCCATTAGATCCCCCTTCTAGATTAATTTGTACATTTTTCGATAGAAATATGTCCCGGCCAAAGGCCGGTTCTTCCAAAATTACAGGCTCACTATCGTTCGCCGGGGAAAAAAAATGACACCTAAATAGCACAAAAGGTGCTGGATGGGGGTAAACGTCTTAAAACAGTAGTCTGAATGGGACTGAATGAATATTGACAACAAAATGGGGTGAAAGGTCTTAAAATCGACAAACTAACGGGGCAAACATCTAAGAATCTGAAACTAATGGGGCTAAACATGAGGGGGAAGGGGATCTCTCTCTCTCTCTCTCTCTCTCTGTGCGTGTGTTTGAGTGTTAAGTTTTATTGTTCTGTTGGATTTTATTGCATTATGCTATTGTATTGTATTGTGATGAGTGTGTGTGTGTGTGTGTGTGTTGTGATGGGTGTATGTGTGTGTTGTGTTGTGCAATGTGTGTGTATATGTGTTGTGTTGTCTTGTGTGTGTGTTGTGTTGTGCAATGTGTATGTGTTGTGTTGTATGTGTTTTGTGTTGTCTTGTGTGTGTGTTGTGTTGTGCAATGTGTATGTGTTGTGTTGTATGTGTGTGTGTGTGTATGTGTTGTGTTGTGTTGTGTGTGTGTGTGTGTGTGTGTGTGTGTGTGTGTGTGTGTAGTGTTGTGTGTAGTGTTGTGTTGTGTCGAGTTATGTATGTATGTATGTATGTGTGTGTGTGTGTTGTGTTGCATTGTTTGGTATTGCTTTATCGTGTATTGTTGCGTTATGTTGCATTGTGTTGTATTTACCTAATTATATTTACCGGTACTTAATTGTATTTTAAGGGATTAAAATTAATCTCATAGTGTCCCGTTAGCCATTAACTTAAGGGGGGTGACAAGCTTTTTTGTATCTTTCTCTCCTTTTTTCTCTTTCTCTGACTTGTATCCATTCGGCCCCATTCAGCCAACTGTTCTAAGACGTGTATCTCCATCCAGGTGTCAATTTCTTCCTGGCGATCGATAGCGAGCCAGCATTATATGGAGAAGTCCGGCTTCGCCGGAGAAATTTTTCTATCGAAAAATTTACAAATTTAGCTTGCTGTTAAAACAAATATATATATATGCTGGCTCGCTGCCGCTCGCCAGGAAAATATTAACACCTGGATGGGGGTAAACGTCTTAAAACAGTAGTCTGAATGGGGCTGAATGGATACAAGTCAAAGAGAGAAGGAGAGAAAGATAAAAAAAACAAAAGTGAGGTGGGGTCCCTTAACATATAGTATTGTATTTGCTTGAATACTTTGTGCACAACACTATACTCTGTTTCTGCTCAACTGACGGTAGATTACGAAGTTCCCAGGAAGTGGGGGGATGGATGCTCAAGGTCACCATGCCTTGTCATGTAATTACAACGCAGGCCGCCTGCCAAGATACTCTGCACTAAATGATGTCATAAAACGGGCCCTGCAGAGTGCTAACCGTGCATCAATCCTCGAACCACATGGACTTCACAGAGAAGACGGCAAACGGCCAGATGGGATGACCACTTTCCCTTACAAGAATGGCCGGTGCCTCGTGTGGGATGCCACATGTGTTGACACTTTCTCCACAACCAACATCGCCAGAAACGCCGACGAAGCAGGTGAAGCCGCCCGGATAGCAGAAAATAAAAAGCGAGAAAAATATCAAGCCATCGCCAGAAATCATCAGTTCGAGCCCCTGGCATTCGAAACTTCAGGAGTCTTCGGCCCTACCACCCTTAAGATGGTGAATGAAATAGGCCGTAAAATCAGAGAAGTTTCAGGTGAACCCCGGGAAACCCTCTAGCTCAAGCAAAGACTAGGGATGGCTATCCTCCGGGGCAATGCCACCAGCGTCATGAGCTCAGTTCGATTGGACTGGGTCATGCCACTGTGTGAGGCCCGGGCAGGAGTGGTGTATCCGTAGTCTTTCCACAGTAGGGTAAAACAAAAAATTAACTTTATTTGTAGTTAACATGTGTGATGCACATAAATAAAAGGGGATGTGTCGGATGGTTGAAAGCCACAGTTGCTCGCGCGTTTGGAGCTAGCAACACGTATTATGAAAAACATGTATCCTCCTTCATTCACTGTCCCCCCCCCCCCTTCACTCACTCAACCCCATAATTTGCCGGAGGATAACAGTTTTTTCACAATACGTAGACGGAGGTCTTTTAAAAAAAAAAAAAAATAAAAAAAAAAAATAAAAAAAATCCCACCAAGATTTATCAGTTGTTTTGAAGATTTTGAAGTGAAGTATGGTGCTAAAAATAAAAACTTGAGTCTTAATATGATGCAGAGACATAATCGTTTCACATTGTTTCCTTAAGTACCGGGATAGAGAAATCAGTAGCAGAGAGATTCAATTTACCGTCAGGTGAAATTAAACAAAGTATAGGTAGTTTGGTACCAGTAACTCATTCCACTTATCAGCCATTTGATCTGGAAACTAACCAAACTTCCTAACATCTTTCCTAGCTCTCCTCCGCCACAGTTTGTATAGTCATGTCGCTCGTCCTCCCCACCGCTGGCAAAACAAAGTCTGTCTTATCAATATATTCCTTTCCGTCAACACATTCCAATAAGGCTATCAGGTCTCCCCTCTCCCTTCTCTGTGCAAGTGAGGGAAGTGTGGTGTGTGGGTGTGTGTGTGTGTGTGTGTGTACGTGTGTGTGTGTGTGTATGTGTGTGTGTGTGTGTGTGTGTGTGTGTGTGTGTGTGTGTATGTGTGTACGTGCGTGTGTGTGTATGTGTGTGCGTGCGTGCGTGCGTGTGTGTGTGTGTGTGTTACTCAGTTACTTGTTCGTCAAGGGGAATCCACGCAATGCGAGCTAAGCTCATTATTATCGCGCCTCCTTAACTGGGAATGTATTGCGTGAAATGCATGTTAAGTGTTTTATGTACTGTTGGAATGGCTGTGGATGTGTGTGTAGTCTGTATTTAGCCAATTGGCGACATCGGAAACGAAGGCTTAGGGTGGATCTGTATGGTACCATTCTCACTATAGACGGTACCGTCTCGCCCGAAGGCTTAGGTAGCCATCAGCTTAGGTGAACCATATGATACCCATCTCGCCTTGTACCATTTTTGCCAACCCCAGATGGGACGTCACAACGTCGTCCACTTATTCCAGGTACCTATTTACAGCTAGGTGAACTGAGGCTAACACATGAAAGGAGACAAGCCCAATTTGTCTCCGCCCGGCCGGGGATTGAACCCCCGACCCCTCGTGTGTGAGACGAGAGCGCTACCTAGGCTACGGGCTGTGTGTGTGTGTGTGTGTGTGTGTGTGTGTGTGTGTGTGTGTGTGTGTGTGTGTGTGTGTGTGTGTGTGTGTGTGTGTGTGTGTGTGTGTGTGTGTGTGTGTGTGTGTGTGTGTTTAATAGCGGATGAACTACAGAAGTGTCGTTGTTATTTACCTATTCCCCTGTTCATTATCACAGAACATATGAGTTATGATTGACTAGCGGCCCCCCCCCCCCCCCCCCCCGAAACTATTCACTGGTACAGCCTCTATCTAAGTCATCCCGTTCCCATCACTCACCATTCATCCGGAGAGCGGGTGGAGGGAGGGGCATTGTTATACCTGGTGGAGAGAGAGAGAGAGAGAGAGAGAGAGAGAGAGAGAGAGAGAGAGAGAGAGAGAGAGAGAGAGAGAGAGAGAGAGAGAGAGAGAGAGAGAGAGAGAGAGAGAGAGAGAGAGAGAGAGAGAGAGAGAGAGAGAGAGAGTATTACTTGCTTACGCGTAGCCCATAATTATACACTGTTCCGCTAGATCAACTGTTAAGGAAATTATACTTTAATTGATGGACCGGTGTTGATTGATTGATATACCGGTGTTGATTGATTGAAGGAAATTACAGATAAACTCTCCATCCCTCCCTCTCCTTCATAGGCTTAATTAAGGGGAGGTATTTAGTTTGTTCACTAGACCTCCAGTAACCTTAAAATTACACCCCCTTGAGTCCCTTTCAAGATAAATTTGTACATTTTTCGGTAGAAAAATGTACCGGGCGAAGGCCGGTTCCTCTTAAATTACAGGCTCGCTATCGCTCGCCAGGATAAAATCGACACCTAAATGGCACGAAAGGTCTTAATATGGGGTGAAAGTTCTTAAAATCGCTATACTAATGGGGCAAACATTTTATAATATCAAAAGCAATGGGGCTCAACATGAGGGAGAAAGGGCTCAAGACAAAAATCCCTCAAGTGGAGATCTCCCCTTAATTATCACAATAGAACTTTCTCTTATTAGCTGTGTGTGTTTCTAACTAGGTCTCTCATTCATTCCGACACACGTGCTTCTTTCTATTTGCTCCTCAGTCTAATTACTCTCGCTGGATGTATTAGCTCTCGTAACATTATGTTTATCCTTCTTATTCGTTAACCCTTCCAGTAACGATGATGCTATTCTAATGTGATGTTGCTATCATTAGACGATTGTATTCAGTTTACGGGGGTCCTGTGGGAATGTAAGAGTTTGTCGAGATTGTGTTTATCCCTTTAATTGATGATTTTCCAACGCCTAGGGCATTATTTTCCATCATGTATATTTAGACTTACGGTACAAAAGAATATTATGTGTCCCATATTTCATTATGAGGCGTACTTGTGTATTACTTGTAACCGATTCATTACAAATACCGTAATATTCCTTGTTTTTTTTTTTTTTTTGAGTAATCAACCGAATACAAACTGTATACAACCTACTGTATACAACCTACTGTATACAACCTGCTGTATACAACCTACTGTATACAACCTACTGTATACAACCTACTGTATACAACCTACTGTATACAACCTACTGTATACAACCTACTGTATACAACCTACTACTGTATTCAACCTACTGTATACAACCTACTGTATACAACCTACTGTATACAACCTACTGTATACAACCTACTGTATACAACCTACTGTATACAACCTACTGTATACAACCTACTGTATACAACCTACTGTATACAACCTACTGTATACAACCTACTGTATACAACCTACTGTATACAACCTGCTGTATACAACCTACTGTATACAACCTACTGTATACACATAATATAATATGCTTGGCTTGAAATACAATATTGGAATTACTTAAGGTTAGAGGGGTTGTTTTTCTAGACCCCCTTCTCCCTCATGTTTACCCCATTAGTTTTTCGATTTTAAGACTTTCCGCCCCATATCCTTGTCAATATCAAGATCTTTCGTGCTATTTACTCAGTAAATAGCACGAAAGGTCTTAATATTGACAAGGATGTGAGGTGGAAGGTCTTAAAATCGAAACTCTAATGTGGTAAACATCTTATAATCGGAAAACTAATGGGGCTAAACATGAGGTGTCGATTTTTTTATCCTGGCGAACGATAGTGAGCCTGAAATTTTGGAAGAACTAGCCTTTGGCTGGGACATTTTTCTACCGAAAAATGTACAAATTAATCTACGGAGGGGATCTAAAGGATGTTATTTTAAGTTTGATGGAGGTCTAGGGAGGAAACTAGAAAACTAGTGAATACATGAACAAATTCGACCTAAAAGTGAAGCCTTCCCCCTTAACCCCTTCAGTACCGGTGACTTACTTTTCATTATATTCTGGCAACTATTAAGCGATTGTATTCAGTTTAGGAAGGACATCCACTACTAGAATGGCTATTGAATATCTCAACTATTCCTTTTAGTTACCGGTACCATATATCTTCCCTAAGCTTAATACAAATCGTCTAAATGTGGCTGAAATCAAATACAAAGTACGTCGCCGGTATGGAAAGGGTTAAAGGAAAACACGTATGAACAAGGTTCCTATTATACAGCTCTTGGGAAATCATGCAGTACAGGTACTATTTTAGCTTTCACTCTAGTAGCTTTCACTGTCTGTCTATTTTGTATTTAGCTTTCACTTTTTTTTTTTTTTTTTGAGAGAGAGACAATGAACGGAGGAAGGAAAAACATAGATAAAACAAAAAGGTCCATGTTCCTAAAGGCATCCTTCATTCATAAAATGTTTGTAACAACTGAATTTAAACTTTTGTAGATTGTAAGTTTGTGGAAAGCAACTCAAGGGAAGTGAATTCCAAAGAGTAGTAGTTCTAGGGATAAATTAATTTTGATAAGCAGAAGTTCTGCATTGTGGAGGAGAAAGTGTAAATTTATGGACGCTCTCAGCTGCCCTAGTTCTACGGGGAAAGATGTGGAGAGGCGGCACAATTGAAGCAAGTTTCTCGGAACAATTGCTTTGTTTGTTTGTCTAATTTGTATTTTAGCTTTCACTTTATTTTCTTTCATTGTCTGTCTATTTTGTATTTTAGCTTTCACTCTATTATCTTTCATTGTCTGTCTATTTTGTATTTTAGCTTTCACTGTCTTTCCTATCTTTGTTTGTCTATTATTTCAATATATATTTGTCTTTGTGGCTTTCTGTGCATACCTGTTTGTGTGTTTGCATGCACAGTCGCGCTAATAAGTGATGTCTCGGCACCAATTAGGTTTTGATCAATAAATGGTATCAGCAATATTTCCACATGATTTCTTCTTTTTGAGTGAGATATACAAACATGTTCCTACACTTACCCACCCTATTAAACATCTGACAGACATTAATACAGCACAGAGCAAGCCAAACGTAATGACAGCTGGGACATGACTTAGTAGCGTGACCGTACAGTATGTTCCGGGTACGGTATGTATGGATCTATGTACCGGTATGTGTATTTTTGTCTGTCTAGCAGCTAATATCTGTCTGTACTGTACGGTTGACCACATAAGTCATGTCTCCGCTGTCATTACGTTTTGCTCGCTGTGTGCTGTATTAATGTCTGTCAGATGTTGAATAGGGTGTGTAAAGATTGGAATTGTTTTTGTATATCTTACTCGAATCGATGAATTAATGCTTAGATAGTTATGATACCGGTACCAATTATTGATCGAAATAAATATACTTGGTGCCTCGATATCACTTATATGGCCGACTGTACATCCGTGAATAGTAGTAGCTATGCGCCCATTTGAATCTATGTCGAACCCAAATGAAACAACACAATGTTTGGTTTTTTATAAATGCGGTACCAAATGTGTCAGAAACTGGCTTCAAAGGTTTAAATACTAACATTGGTGAATATGTATTGTGGATCACAACTGTACCTTATATATATATACCGGTATATGTTTATTTATTTATTCTCTTACGTACAGTATTTACCCATTATTTTGTTATCTATCTGTGTATCGAAACACCAGCTCAAGACACCAACATATATATTAATATATCAAGATAACTTCAAACCCCTTATCCCAAAGCCTCGTCTCCCCCACCCATAGATTCTCCCGCTCACAATACGCTGCCTGAATGGGATTATAAGGACTGTACAGGAATCCGTTACCTTCTATACAGTTACTTCCTTTATAGTTTATACCGGCACCGGCACGGGCACTTATTTCAGCTACGGGTTAGGGTGTGAATGGGTGTGGTGCTGGGGCGTGGGTGTGTAGGGGGGAGAGAGAGAGAGAGAGAGGGAGAGGGGAGAGTGAGAGAGAGAGAGAGAGAGAGGGGAGAGAGTGAGAGAGAGAGGGAGAGAATTTGAAATTTGTGTGTACGTGCATGTGTGTGTGAGAGAGAATGCATAGTATGTGTCTGTGAGGGTTTTGGAGTGAGGGTTTCGGATGGGCGTGTTTGTTTGTGTGTGGGTAAAAATATACCGGTAACACAATAATAATTGTCGGTTTATTGTTCATTGCATCCCTGAGGCTGAAAATCTACAGAGTTTTTCTTAAACCTAGGTACAGTACAATCTTATTCTACCTTAACTACGAGGTGGTCACATGCTACCTTTGGCGACCTACCGTGAGGTGCCTGGCTTCCTACCAAGTACATACACATATGCAATTTGTATTGGTGAGAAGTATGTGTAGGCTAATACAGGCTGATAGTAGCTTGGTTAGGGAGAAGCCACGATACAATTCTCTCCATCACTATGGCCGAACAAACCTTTAGGATTATGATGGAGACTCGAACCCTCGCCCCGGCCCTCGCGGTCAGCCCTAGACACAGTGCCTTAGACCACGGAACCACAGCGACCCACAGCGTGTGTATATATGGGTGCTCGTGTGTAAGTACCGTACCGTAAGTGCCCATAATGCGCTTCGTCTTCTGCAATACCTCTCAAACCCTCCTCTTTAACAGCTCTCCATCCTGTTTACGAAGACCTCTCACTATATTACGGGTAGAAAGTGTGTCCGGGGCTTGGTTTAACATTAAATATTTTATGCGTAAGTCAGGTAGCGCTAGGTCGTGTGGTGGGGGGGGGGGGGGGGACGTGGAGAGGGAAGGAAGTATGTGGGAGGATTGAAGGGAGGAAGGAGGGAGAGAATGGAGAAGGGAAGGAAGCGAGGGAAGGAGGGAAGTAATGATGGATGGAATGAAGGAGGAGGGAAAGACAGATGGGAGTGAGGGAGGGAAGGAATGGAGGGCGAAAGGAAGAGATTGGGGAATTGAGAAAAGGAAGGCAGAAAGGAAGGGGAGATCGAATTGAGGAAGGAAGGAAGGAAGGGAAAGAGGAATTGAGGAAGGAAGGGAGAGAGAAAGGAAGAAAGGAAGAGAAGAAGAGAAGAAGAAAATAAAAGGAAGGAAGGGAGAGAGAGAGAGAGCGAGAGAGAAAGAGAGAGCGAGAGAGAGAGAGAGAGAGAGAGAACCCTACCTATGGCTTTCTAATGATCAGGTGTATGGGTGGAAGTTTCAAGGTATTTGTTTTTGACAGGCCTCGTGTTTTTGACAGGCCTCGTGTTTTTGACAGGCCTCGTGTTTTTGACAGGCCTCGTGTTTTTGACAGGCCTCGTGTTTTTGACAGGCCTCGTGTTTTTGACAGGCCTCGTGTTTTTGACAGGCCTCGTGTTTTGCATACTTGAGGTTTTAACCCCTTGAGGGTTATGGGAACAGTAGCCGTTTTTTTTGGGCTATTAATTCATTTATTCATTTATTTTTTAGTTTCCTCGCTAGACCTCCATCAAACTTAGAAATACACCCCCATTCTAGATAAATGTGTAAATTTTTCGGTAGAAAAATGTCCCGGCCAAAGGCCGCTTTCTCCTAAAATTACAGGCTCGCTATCGCTCGCCAGGAAAAACATCAACACCTAAATAGCATGAAAGGTCTTAATATTGACAACAAATGGGGCGAAAGGTCTTAAAATCGACAAACTAATGGAAGAAACTTCTTAAAATTTCAAAACTAATATGCTAAACACGAGGGAGAAGGAGGTCCAGACAAAGCGAGTAGTGCCCCCTTAAGACGCGTTCTGACAGTTTATTCTGCCTAGTATTTATGGTTCTACTCAGCTTAGGAAGAACTTGTGGGAGCTGGATGGGTTAATTGAAAGAGTGTTTATCCCGTTAATTCAAAGAGATCCTTTCTAAATTGCCTAACCATGTCTTATGATAATCCGAATATATATTATAGTTTACAAGTGCGTCCTCAAAACCTGAAAGGATTAAGGGGAGATTTCCACTTGAGGGATTTTTTTTTTCTTAACTCCTTTCTCCCTCATGGTTAGCCCATTTGCTTTTGATATTATAAGACGTTCGCCCCATTAATTTGGCGATTTTAAGAACTTTCGCCCAATTTCTGTAAATTTTAAGACTTCGTGCCATTTAGATGTCGAATTTTTCCTGGCGAGCGATAGCGAGCCTGTTATTTAAGAGGAACCGGCCTTCGGCCGGGAAATTTTTCTACCGAAAAATGTACAAATTTATCTTGAAAGGGGGTCTTGGGGCTGTAATGTTAAGCTTGATGGAGGTCTAGCGGACTAACTAAAAACCTCCCCTTAAATCACTGAGCTTTCCTGGCTGGCTTATTTAACCCCTTCTGTACCGGCGACGTCTTTTTCATTATATTCTGGCAACTAGTAGACAATTTTATTCAGTTTAGGAAGGATCTCTAGCAATTATAAGCCTTTGAACTTTCTCAATCAACCGTTTTAACCACTACAGATCCTTGTTAAGGGGAGATTTCCACCTGAGGGATTTTTTTCTTGACTCCTTTCTCGCTCATGTTTAGCCCCATTGCTTTTCTAATTTTAAGACGTTCGCCCCATTATTTTGACGATTTTAAGAACTTTCAACCCATTTCTGTCAATGTTAAGACTTTTCGTGCCATTTAGGTGTCGATTTTATCCTGGCGAGCGATAGCGAGCCTGTAATTTAAGAGGAACCGGCTCTCAGCCGGGACATTTTTCTACCGAAAAATGTACAAATTTATCTTGAAAGGGGCTCAAGGGGGTGTAATCTTAAGTTTGAAGGATATCTAGGGACCAAACTGCTGTACAACCTACTGACCGACATTCCCAGTAGTTAATAATGTTCTAGTGAGAGTGTGGACTGAGAGGAAGATAATGATGTTCTAGTGAGAGTGTGGACTGAGAGGAGATAATGATGTTCTAGTGAGAGTGTGGACTGAGAGGAAGATAATGATGTTCTAGTGAGAGTGTGGACTGAGAGGAAGATAATGATGTTCTAGTGAGAGTGTGGACTGAGAGGAAGATAATGATGTTCTAGTGAGAGTGTGGACTGAGAGGAAGAGGAAAGGGAAGGAGGGAGGAAGCCGTTATCGGCTTGTATGTGTTGACATTAACCCTATAGCTTGACTAACTTTAAGGGGAGATGGGCCGTTTTATTGGTCTATTAATTACATTATTCACTTTTCTTAGTTTCTTCGCTAGACCTCCATCAAGCTTAGAAAAAAAAACCCTAAACCCCCCTCCCAAAATGAATGTGTACATTTTTCGATAGACAAATGTCCAGGCTTGTTCCTCTTAAAATATCAGGCTCTCTATCACTCGCCAGGAATAAATCGACACCTAAATGGCACGAAAGGTCTTAAAATTGACAACGAAATGGGGCGAAAGGGTTAAAATCGCCAAAATAATGGGCCAAACGTCTTATAGTCTCAAACCAAATGGCGCTTAACACGAGGGAGAAAGGGAACCAGAAAAACGACCCATCTCCCCTTAAACTATATTGTATTCAGAATTCAAGGGGTCCCCTATGAATCACGCGGGTTAAAACTATGCATTTTATCATTGATTCCCAAAAGTACTTCCTTAGCTACCTGAACTGGTTTAGGGGGTTGACCTGATTTTTGTTTATCTCCTTTTCTCTCTATGTCTTGTATCTTGGCTCGCTACCACTCGCCAGGAAAAAAATCGACACCTGGAAGGGGATAAACGTCTTAAACCAGTAGGCTGAATGGGGCCGAATGGATACAACACCAAAGAAGAAGAGGGAGAGAGGGAACAAAAATAAGAGGTGGGCCCCCTTAAGGGGAGATTTTCACCTGAGGGATTTTTTTCTTGATTCCTTTCTCCCTCATGTTTAGCCCCATTGCTTTTCTAATTTTAAGACGTTCGCCCCATTATTTTGACGATTTTAAGAACTTTCAAACCATTTATGTCAATGTTAAGACCTTTCGTGCCATAAAGGTGTCGATTTTATCCTGGCGAGCGATAGCGAGCCTGTAATTTAAGAGGAACCGGCTTTCAGCCGGGACATTTTTCTACCGAAAAATGTACAAATTTATCTTGAAAGGGGCTCAAGGGGGTGTAATCTTAAGCTTGAAGGACATCTAGGGACCAAACTAAAAACCTCCCCTTAAGGATGTGTAAATGAGAGTGGTAGACGGAAAGAAGGAAGCTGCTACTACGGTTAATGGTTGTTTACATTATGGCCTGTAGGTGGCTTGGGAACCCTGGAGGTATCATATTATTTATTGTATCTGAAGTTTTATTTACTTTCACAGAAGATTATCACCACCCCAGGCTCAGGTCGGGGCGATATGTTTATGATTTGTCTTTTCTGTTAGGGGAGTGGGTAAATTTCGCCATTAAAGACTGACATAGATCGGATTGTTTGTGAATGAAGCTGGGGGAATATATTCTGTATGTATACTTTTGAGATTTGTAGATGTTCGTTCCATTAGTTTACGATTTTAAGACCTTTCGACCCATTTCTCTGTCAATATTAGGACCTTTCGTGCCATTTAGGCGTAGGTGTCTATTTTCTCCTGGCAAGCGAAAGCGAGCCTGTACTTATAGGAAACAGGAATATCGGATGTAGGCTTAAGGGGGGTGCCCTGTTTTTGTTCTGTCCTTTTCTATCTTTCTCTGGCTTGTATCCATTTGGCCCCATTCAGCCTACTGTTTTAAGACGTTGATCCCCATCCAGGTGTACATTTTTTACTGGTGAGCGGTAGCGAGCCAGTATATTTTTTCATATTTGTTTGACAGCAAGCTAAATTTGTACATTTTTCGATAGAAAAATGTCTCCGGCGAAGCCGGATTTCTTCATATAATGCTGGCTCGCTATCGCTCGCCAGGAAGAAATCGACACCTAGATGGGGATAAACGTCTTAAAATAGTTGGCTGAATGGGGCCGAATGGATACAAGCCAGAGAAAGAGAGAAAAGGACAGAAATAACAAAAAGCAGGTCACCCCCCCTTAATGCTCTGTACTGGTATTATCGTGTTCATTATGTAATGTGTGTTATTGCAATACATTATAACATCTCCTTGAAGTAAAATGATAGGAGTTAATGCTTGGTCTCTAAATAATCCTTCTCAGTGGATGATGGCATGACAAGAAAGATACACCCTTCGATTTTTTATTTTTTTTTATTTTTTGTTTTATAACGTACCGGTACATTATATGCTACATTAGTTAATATGTTATTATTATTATTATTATTATTATTATTATTGTTTCAATAGAAGCACTTTGATTGTCTATGTAAGTCAACGTTTGTGTTATTTGGGTTACCGGTAGTGCGGGGCTCATTTCCGTGGCGGTAAAGTAGGTACTGTATTGTATGGGTCTGTAAGTAGCTTCCCAGGCCCCTTATAGAGAGATATATAGACCTGCAATTGTGGGGCTAAACAGAGCGTGCTATATTTACCTATGCCTCCTGTCTTACTATTTACCTATGCCTCCTGTCTTACTATTTACCTATGCCTCCTGTCTTATTATTTACCTATGCCTCCTGTCTTACTATTTACCTATGCCTCCTGTCTTATTATTTACCTATGCCTCCTGTCTTATTATTTACCTATGCCTCCTGTCTTATTATTTACCTATGCCTCCTGTCTTACTATTTACCTATGCCTCCTGTCTTATTATTTACCTATGCCTCCTGTCTTATTATTTACCTATGCCTCCTGTCTTACTATTTACCTATGCCTCCTGTCTTATTATTTACCTATGCCTCCTGTCTTATTATTTACCTATGCCTCCTGTCTTATTATTTACCTATGCCTCCTGTCTTATTATTTACCTATGCCTCCTGTCTTATTAGTTACCTATGCCTCCTGTCTTATTATTTACCTAGGCCTCCTGTCTTATTAGTTACCTATGCCTCCTGTCTTATTATTTACCTAGGCCTCCTGTCTTATTATTTACCTATGCCTCCTGTCCTGTCTTATTATTTACCTATGCCTCCTGTCTTATTATTTACCTATGCCTCCTGTCTTATTATTTACCTATGCCTCCTGTCTTATTATTTACCTAGGCCTCCTGTCTTATTATTTACCTATGCCTCCTGTCTTACTATTTACCTATGCCTCCTGTCTTACTATTTACCTAGGCCTCCTGTCTTACTATTTACCTATGCCTCCTGTCTTATTAGTTACCTAGGCCTCCTGTCTTACTATTTACCTAGGCCTCCTGTCTTACTATTTACCTAGGCCTCCTGTCTTACTATTTCACTGTGTTGACTATTTTGTATTATATACGGTAATCTCTGTCTTAATTTCTGTCTATATGCTTGTGTCTGTGTCTGTCTGTCATTCTTCCTATGCCTCCTGTCTTATTATTTCATTGTCCCTTGTTTGTGTTGACTATTTAGTGTTATATAATCTTTGTGTTAGTACTTATATGCTTGTGTTTGATTCTGTTAATTTGTCTGTCTGTCTGTCTTACTATTTCACTGTCTCTTGTCTGTGTTCATTATTGTATTGTATATAATCTCTGTCTAACCTCTGTCTATTGTATATAATCTCTGTGTAACCTCTGTCTATTTGCTTGTATCTGATTCTGTTAGGGGGGGAGGGTCACCTGTTTTGTTTTTTATCTTTCTCTCCTTTTCTCTCTTTCTCTGGCTTGTATCCATTCGGCCCAATTCAGCCAACTGTTTTAAGACGTTTATCCCCATCCAGGTGTCGATTTCTTCCTGACGTGCGATAGCGAGCCAGCATTGTCTGGATAAATGCGGCTTCGCCGGAGAAATTTTTCTATCGAAAATTGTACAAATTTAGCTTGCTGTCAAAACAAAATTATATATATGCTGGCTCACCACCGCTCGCCAGGAAAATATTGACGCCTGGATGGGAGTAAACGTCTTTAAATAGTTGGCTGAATGGGGCCGAATGGATACAAGCCAAAGAGAGAGGGAGAGAAACAGAAAACAAGCGAGATGGGCTCCATTAATTTGTCTGTGTCTGTCTGTCTCCCTCTGTCTCATGTTCTACTAACTCACTGTCTTATTGAGATGGCTATGTGTCTGTCTTTGTCTATGTGTTATTTAAAGTATTTGCGTCAGTTTCCGTCTATTACTTGTGTCGAATTATGGTTATCACAATAGCATTAAGGCGGAAAGTTAGTTAGCTTTTGCTTGTCTTCTTAATACTTTTTTCTACATTTTCTTCTCTCTCTCTCTCGCTGTCTCTCTCTCTCTCTCTCTCTCTCTCAATTTGTAGCTTATATTATACGCGTCCATATTGTAATATCCATCGAATTATTTTGTGTTAAGGGGAGATTTCCACTTGAGGGATTTTTTTCTTTACCCCTTTCTCTCTTATGTTTAGCCCCATTGCTATTGAGATTTTAAGATGTTCGCCCCATTAGTTTGCGATTTTAAGAACTTTCACCCCATTTATGTCACTTTTAAGACCTTTCGTGCCATTTAGGTGTCGATTTTTTCCTGGCGAGCGACAGCGAGCCTGTAATTTAAGAAGAACCGGCCTTCGGCCGGGACATTTTTCTACCGAAAAATTTACAAATTTATCTTGAAAGGGGGTCAAGGGGGTGTAATTTCAAGCTTGATGGAAGTCTAGGAAACACACTAAAAACTTCCCCTTAAGTAAATCAAAGTTAATGAAGATAACCCATATGGTAATACACCTACCATCACCATATAGGCTACATTCAAGTGTCTTTCTTGATGATTTAGTAAGTATTTTAGTATGGCATAAAGTAGGTAGACTACGACGGTATTCCATCAGATCATACAGTTGATATGATCCAGTACACTAGCTGCTGCAATAGCGTGGGAAACTTGCTTCATTGGCAATTAAGCAATGTTTTTGTTAGTTTCTGCATGAAAACTCTCTCTGATAGTTAAGACAGCCTTTCGCGGGAACAATATTTCTACCGAAAAATGTACGAGTTTATCTCGGAGGGAGGTCTTGAGAGTACTTTTTAAAGCTTGATTGGGTCTAGGGAGCAAATTGTAAACCTCCCCTTCACGATGAACTTCCAAAGAAGGCAAATCTAATATAAGGCCAGTGACGTACCGTACTGTAATATAGATGTTTTGTTTGTAAGTTAGGCGACCCATGGGACAGTGGTAAAGGCCCGTGTCACACCACAAACCAGTACCGGTATCAATGACATTTGTGTTCACGGTCCATTACCTCGATAATCGCTGGTCAGTCACGGTCAACTAATGATTTATCTTGGTTGTAATGCGGTTACTGGGCTATCGTAACAAACAAGAATACAACTAAATATATACACACAGTCAAATATATACTAATATACCGGTAATATTATATATATACCGGTATATATAGAGAGAGAGAGAATAAAGAACATTTAAGTAAGACAAAAACGTAACCAGTCGGAAATGTTTGTGACAGCCTATTACGGAGGTGATTGTAATCTTCCCAGGGGCCTAAATGTAATTACTATCTAGCTGAGTGAGTGAGTGAGTGCTTGCCTGGCATGGGAGGTGTGAGTAGTAGGAGTAGTGGGGGAAGGGTGGGGGAGATGAGTGGGAGGTAAAGTGGAGGGGGGGGGGGGGGGGGGGTGTAGTGGGAGAGGAGGGAGGTAGATAAGTGGGAGCTTGGAGGGAGGATGCTAGAGGAGGGAGTGTCAGGGCGAGATAGTGAAGGCAAATCTCCACGCGATGTACTGCCTGGATAATTCCCCGTCAACCTTAAGGGGAGATTTCCACCTGAGGGATTTTTTTCTTGACTCCTTTCTCCCTCATGTTTAGCCCCATTGCTTTTCTAATTTTAAGACGTTCGTCCCATTATTTTGACGATGTTAAGAACTTTCAACCCATTTCTGTCAATTTTAAAACCTTTCGTGCCATTTAGGTGTCGATTTTATCCTGGCGAGCGATAGCGAGCCTGTAATTTAAGAGGAACCGGCTTTCAGCCGGGACATTTTTCTACCGAAAAATGTACAAATTTATCTTGAAAGGGGCTCAAGGGGGTGTAATCTTAAGCTTGAAGGATATCTAGAGACCAAACTAAAAACCTCCCCTTAAAGTACTTCACCTCAGATTATCAGGTATAGATCACACAGATATAGTTACTATATTATCACAGCCTATCATTATTTATGCATATATACGCAAGCCACTGTGGTCAATTTTGGCCAGATCCACCAGTACATGTCAGAGGTCGAGTGGAGAGCACGTTCACGTGTGAATCTGCTTGACCTGAGTTCGATCCCAGCCAAGGCGGACATTTGGTGGGTGTGGTAGTACGTCCTAGGATGTATATCATGTTTGCACCCAGTCGGGGGACACCTCGATGACGTATACAGACTAATAACACACATACCAAAGCCTTTCCAACAGCTTCCTCTCTCTACAACACCCCTTCTCTGCTATCTACACTTTCCCAGCCGCATGGTCCTAGTGTATTGTTTGATGGCGTAATGGGATTCCAACTGTAAGTCCTTTTTAAGCTTCACGCTCGCATAGGGTACACCTCCCAGACAATCCCTCCCTTCATGTAACCTCCTTGAGTGTGAGGGTAGGTGAGTGTTGGTAAAGCTGGCGTCACACGGCCACCTGCATCCAATATTCCGTATCAGGGTCTGGCATCCACAATAACCTAATAGCCTATAAGTCTATCATATTAGAATTGGAGTAAGTTTTCGTGTCATTTTCATTTTTCCTAATACTTTAACGTACCGTATAAATGTAAGTAACATTGTTTGAACAATTGCCTTGTCTTTACATTAGATTAGAGTCCGAGCCTAGTATCGGATATATGCCCTCACGTGACGCTACCTTGAGGGGAGATTGGTGAGTGTAGCTGGTGTGTGTGTGTGGAGGGGGGGGGGGGGGGTGACAGGGGGTTAGGAGGGGGTGATTATAGCTGTGGTGGGGGGGAGATGAATGAATGAGTTGTTGATCATATAGAAGGTACCGGTAAGTCACATCATTAGTGAGTAGTGGGTGCGGGGATGGCAGCGCGTGTTATCATTAGTGAGTAGTGGGTGCGGGGATGGCAGCGCGTGTTATCATTAGTGAGTAGTGGGTGCGGGGATGGCAGCGGGTGTTATCATTAGTGAGTAGTGGGTGCGGGGATGGATGGCAGCGTGTTATCATTAGTGAGTAGTGGGTGCGGGGATGGCAGCGCGTGTTATCATTAGTGAGTAGTGGGTGCGGGGATGGCAGCGCGTGTTATCATTAGTGAGTAGTGGGTGCGGGGATGGCAGCGCGTGTTATCATTAGTGAGTAGTGGGTGCGGGGATGGCAGCGCGTGTTATCATTAGTGAGTAGTGGGTGCGGGGATGGCAGCGCGTGTTATCATTAGTGAGTAGTGGGTGCGGGGATGGCAGCGCGTGTTATCATTAGTGAGTAGTGGGTGCGGGGATGGCAGCGCGTGTTATCATTAGTGAGTAGTGGGTGCGGGGATGGCAGCGGGTGTTATCATTAGTGAGTAGTGGGTGCGGGGATGGCAGCGCGTGTTATCATTAGTGAGTAGTGGGTGCGGGGATGGCAGCGCGTGTTTTCATTCATTTAACGCAAAGATACGGGTACATCTAGATCAATTCAGACCTCGAACTTGGTAGGTAGGTCCTAAAATGGGTTAATACTGTTTTATATCACTCGCATTATGATTTTGCTTATATTATTTGGTTGAAATTGTGATGCACGTACCAATATATAGATATATATATATATATATTTATGTACATATATATATATATCCCATACTGTACAGGTGACGTCGTTTTCATCATATTCTGGCAACTATTAGACGATTTTCTTCAGCTTAGGAAGACCTTTAGCAACTGTAAGGCAACAAACTATCTCAACCCACCCTTTAAACTACCACAGATTCCTCCTAAGCTGCATAATACCGTCTAAATAAAGCTAGAATAAAATATAACACACGTCGCTGGTACTCAAAGTTATATATATATATATACAGTATATAGGTACGTGCAGCACTATTTCAACCAAATAAGATAAGGATATATTCTAAGGAAACGTTAGGGTATAATTATAGGAAAACGACTATGCAAACTGCAAATGTGTATAACATGCTCTCAAATGTATCCAGCCAGTCTTACCGTTCAAATGTATCCAGCCAGTCTTACCGTTCAAATGTATCCAGCCAGTCTTACCGTTCAAATGTATCCAGTCAGTCTTACCGTTCAAATGTATCCAGCCAGTCTTACCGTTCAAATGTATCCAGCCAGTATTACCGTTCAAATGTATCCAGCCAGTCTTACGTTCAAATGTATCCAGCCAGTCTTACCGTTCAAATGTATCCAGCCAGTCTTACCGTTCAAATGTATCCAGCCAGTATTACCGTTCAAATGTATCCAGCCAGTCTTACCGTTCAAATGTATCCAGCCAGTCTTACCGTTCAAATGTATCCAGCCAGTCTTACCGTTCAAATGTATCCAGCCAGTCTTACCGTTCAAATGTATCCAGCCAGTCTTACCGTTCAAATGTATCCAGCCAGTATTACCGTTCAAATGTATCCAGCCAGTCTTACCGTTCAAATGTATCCAGCCAGTATTACCGTTCAAATGTATCCAGCCAGTCTTACCGTTCAAATGTATCCAGCCAGTCTTACCGTTCAAATAACACGTAGACCCTCCACATAAGGCTTTAAGGGGGGTCACCGACTTTTGTTTTATCTTTCTCTCCTTTTCTCTCTTTCCCTGGCTTGTATCCATTCGGCCCCATTTAGCCCCATTCAGCCAACTGTTTTAAGAAGTTTATCCCCATCCAGTTGTCGATTTCTTCCTGGCGAGCGATAGCGAGCCATCATTGTATGGAGAAATCCGGCTTCGCCGGAGAAATTTATCTATCGAGAAATGTAAAAATTTAGCTTGCTGTCAAAAAACAAATATATATATGCTGGCTCGCTACCGCTCGCCAGGAAAATATTGACACCTGGATGGGGGTAAACGTCTTAAAACAGTAGGCTGAATGGGGCCGAATGGATACAAGCCAAAGAGAGAGGGAGAGAAAGACAGAACAAAAAAGCGAGGTGGGCTCCCTTAACCCTCTCACATCCTGACGCGATTTTTGAGCCTATTAGGGATACTTTAAAGCCTTTGTTACCGTCAGGGGTATCTATAAACCTTTAGTTTGTTTACTTCAACCTCTGCAGTTGTCTTTGAGTTAGCTGTGGGCAGAAAACTAATTTTGGAGAGGTAATTATAACAGTGAGAGCAATCTATTTCTTATTGCTAATCTGGCAACCTCTGCGTCCTATGGTCGTGAGAGGGTTAATCAACCTGCCATTTATAATGCCACCTGTATTATCAGCCCGGATGAAGGTCGCGGTGCCGTGGGAGACTTGTTTTGCAGCGGGTCGTATATTATAGTCGCGTAGTATGCTAATTAGGTCCCTTTCGGTACTACTGTGACGGCTTGCTTCTGGCTATTCTGGCTAGCAGTAGACGATGTTATGCCTTTAACCCCCTTCTTTACCGATGAGATCCTTTTGACTTTATGCTGGCTATCATTAGACGATTTTATTCAGTTTTAAGAGGGCCTCCAGCAATTAACAGGCTTCGAACGATCTCCCTTAACCCTTTTTAATATTCCAGATCCACCCTAAACTGCACACAATTGTCTAAATATTGCTAGAAAAAAATACAAAAGACGTCGCCGGTACAGAAGAGGTTAACCCCTTCAGCACGAGGGCACGTTTTTACCTCTGATTCGGGCTACAACTAGGCGATTTTATGAAGCGTGAGAGTTAGTTATGTAGAGCAGATTAAGGGGAGGTTGTTAGTTTGGTCTCTAGATGTCCATCAAGCTTCAGATTACGCCCCTTTGAGCCCCTTTCAAGATAAATTTGTACATTTTTCGGTAGAAAAATGTCCCGGCTAAAAGCCGGTTCCTCTTAAATTACAGGCTCGCTATCGCTCGCCAGGATAAAATCGACGCCTAAATGGCACGAAGGGTCTTAAAATTGACAGAAATGGGCCGAAGGTTCTTAAAATCGTCAAAATAATGGGGCGAACGTCTTAAAATCTCAAAAGCAATGGGGCTAAACATGAGGGAGAAAGGGGCCAAGAAAAAAATCCCTCAAGTGGAGATCTCCCCTTAACATGTGTGAGAAAGGACCTATGTTATTGAGCGGGTGTAGGTGAGACCGTAACTACCCCTC
This sequence comes from Paralithodes platypus, assembly GCA_032716605.1. Classification (NCBI taxonomy): domain Eukaryota; kingdom Metazoa; phylum Arthropoda; class Malacostraca; order Decapoda; family Lithodidae; genus Paralithodes; species Paralithodes platypus. The sequence continues at coordinate 17,126,192 of CM064520.1, read as the reverse complement.
CGAGTCCTAGTGGTAGATGATAAGCTGACGAAGAATATTATCATCATCTAATGGCAACCAGAATGGGATGAGACTTACGCCATCGTACTGAAGGGGTTAAGGAAGGATGTATTATATATAACTTGTATAATTTCGTTGCTCTGAGGAACTTTCTAAGCTAAATATATTAGTTTAGTGTTAGCAAAAATATATATATACGATAATTATGTCATCTAATTGAGAGAGTTAAGGGGAGGCAGACCGTTTTGCTGGACCCCCTTCTCCCTAATGTTTAGCCCCACTTGTTTTGAGATTATAAGACGTTCGGCCCATTACTTTGGCGATGTTAACACCTTTCGCCCCATTTTGTTATCAATGTCAAGACTTTTCGTGCCATTTAGGTGTCGATTATTTCCTGGCGAGCGATAGCGAGCCTACAATTTTAAGAGGAACCGGTCTTCGACCGGGAAATTTTTCTACCGAAAAATGTACAAATTTATCTTGAAGGGGGGTCTAGGGAGTGTTTTTCTAAGCTTGATGGAGGTCTAAGGAGGAAGCTAAACAAATATATGAATACATGAATAAATAGACCAAGCAAACGGTCAGTCTCCCCTTAAGACGGATTCACACGATCATTTTATCCGGTTACATATTGTCCACAATCCTAACCTGACCGTTTTTCATTTAACCCCTTCTGTACCGGCGACGTTTTCGAAATTTGATTCTAGCTATATTTAGACGACTTTGTGCAGATTAAGAAGGACCTGTCGTAGTATATATACAAGATGAAGTGAAATAGTTCGAAGCCCGTAAATTGTTGGAGGCCCCTTATAAATTGTTGGAGGCCCCTTAAAAATTGTTGGAGGCCCCTTATAAATTATTGGAGGCCCCTTATAAATTGTTGGAGGCCCCTTATAAATTGTTGGAGGCCCCTTATAAATTGTTGGAGGCCCCTTATAAATTGTTGGAGGCCCCTTATAAATTGAATATAATCGTCTAACAGCAGCCATAATAAAGATAAAAGAACAGCACTGGTACAACATAGGTTAACCACTTACGAGTTTTGGGGGTATAAGGAAGCTGTTAATATTGATAACTAGCAATACTAAAAGGTAAAATGCGGTTGAATTACACACGTAAGCTTATTAAACATAATTCAATATTATTTCCATTCAACAGAAGCTTGCAAATATTGGTATGTCTGTTAAGGGTAGGTTTTTAGCTTGCTCCCTAGACCCCCATTAAGCTTTTCAAATAACCCCAAGACACCTCCTGTGAGATAGCTTTGTTCATTTTTCGGTACAAACATGTCCTCCCAAATTACAGGGTTGCTATTGCTCGCCAAAATAATATCGACACCTTAAATGCACGATAGGTCTTAATATAGACAAAGAAATAGGGCGAAAGGTTTTAAAATAAAAACTGTAAAACTAATGGAACGATCGTTTTCATATTTCAAAACTAATGGGGCTAAGCATGAGGGAGAAGAGATTCCAGAAAATATACCTTCCATTAATGTTCGACGTCTACAGCTAAAATGGCCTTCTACCTTGAAACTCGTAAGAGGTTACATGATTATAGCCTCGTAAGGATTCACCAATTTAGTCTCCTGCCGGTAATTATTTAGGCAGAGGGAACCCAAATTGTCGCCCGAAATAAATTGCCGTAAAAAATGCCGTAAAAATTACCTTAAAAAAAAAATGCCGTCAAAATCCCTCGTCTGACCCCGCGTTCATTCCCGTGTGTCCTTGGTTCGATCCTAGCGCCGGTGATAATGGCGGGTCCTGGTTAGCCTATCTCGGGGATCTCGTGGGGTAAAAAACTTGGATCCAGTAATTAAGGGGGTGGGTTTTTATTTTCAGTACCCCCCCTTCTCTCTCATGTTTAGCCCCATTAGCTTTGATTTTTTTTTAAGACGTTCACCTCATTTGTTTGGCGATTTTAAGACCCTTCGCCCCATTTCTTTGTCCTTTTACTGTGCTAGGTTGGTTCGAAGCGACTATATTTGACTCGGATTATGTATTATTATTCCAATGCTACTAGAACACTTGGGAATCGTCTGCAAAACTGCTTTCAATGATAAAGATAAACAATAAAATCAATTGTAAATAACAGAAACGAAATATTTGGTCAGTAGTAAGTTTCTTGGCCTTTTTCCAATAAGCAATTATGTTCTTCTCTTTTACGCTAAAGTAGTGATCCTTATCGGAGTGCACGACCTGCTGTCTGCCGCCGTGTGTTTATCCTGATAAGTTTAGGACAGCTTAACCCCTTCAGTACGATGACGTCATATACCGGTACCTAGTTCCAAGAAGGGGCTCTTTTTTGGGGGGGCTACTTATTCATTTATTTGTTTAATATTGAGTTTCCTCGTTAAACCTCCATCAAGCTTAAACAAAAAACAACCTATCCCCCTTTCAAGATATATTTGTACATTTTTCGGTAGAAAAATGTCCCGGCCGTAGGCCGGTTCCTTAAAAAGTAACAGGGTCGCTGTCGCTCGCCAGGAAAAAATATACACCCAAACGGCACGAAAGGTCTTAATATTGACAAAGTAACGGGGCGAAAGGTCTCAAAATCGCCAAACTAGTGAACGAACGTCTTAAAATCGCAAAACTAATGGGTCTAAACATGAGGAAGAAAGGGGTCCGGAAAAAGCGAGTACTATACCCCCTCAAGGGTTTCTCTATCTCTAACCCTGCCATTGGTCGACTGGCTATAGAGTCCAGGATATATTGTGATGTACAGTATATGGCTGTAGTATGTAAATGTGTATATATGGGACTGGTCAAATATTATACCACACTCGTATCTTGGTGTTGCCTATACAGTGTGAGGCATATACAGTGTGAGGCATATACAGTGTGAGGCATATACAGTGTGAGGCATATACAGTGTGAGGCATATACAGTGTGAGGCATATACAGTGTGAGGCATATACAGTGTGAGGCATATACAGTGTGAGGCATATACAGTGTGAGGCATATACAGTGTGAGGCATATACAGTGTGAGGCATATACTGTGTGAGGCATATACAGTGTGAGGTGTGAGGCATATACAGTGTGAGGCATATACAGTGTGAGGCATATACAGTGTGAGGCATATACAGTGTGAGGCATATACAGTGTGAGGCATATACAGTGTGAGGCATTTACAGTGTGAGGCATATACAGTGTGAGGCATATACAGTGTGAGGCATATACAGTGTGAGGCATATACAGTGTGAGGCATATACAGTGTGAGGCATATACAGTGTGAGGCATATACAGTGTGAGGCATATACAGTGTGAGGCATATACAGTGTGAGGCATATACAGTGTGAGGCATATACAGTGTGAGGCATATGCAGTGTGAGGCATATGCAGTGTGAGGCATATACAGTGTGAGGCATATACAGTGTGAGGCATATACAGTGTGAGGCATATTCAGTGTGAGGCATATACAGTGAGATATATACAGTGTGAGGCATATACAGTGTGAGGCATATACAGTGTGAGGCATATACAGTGTGAGGCATATACAGTGTGAGGCATATACAGTGTGAGGCATATACAGTGTGAGGCATATACAGTGTGAGGCATATACAGTGTGAGGCATATACAGTGTGAGGCATATACAGTGTGAGGCATATACAGTGTGAGGCATATACAGTGTGAGGCATATACAGTGTGAGGCTTATGAATGAGCTGACGTGAAGGTTAAGGTTAGATTAAGGGGAATCACCGGCTTTATTTGTTTTATCTTTCTCTCATTTTCTCTCTTTCCCTGGCTTGTATCTATTCCGCCCCATTCAGCCAACTGTTTTAAGACATTTATCCCCATCCAGGTGTTGATTTCTTCCTGGCGAGCGATAGCAAGCCAGCATTGTATGGAGAAATCCGGCTTCACCGGAGACATTTTTCTATCGAAAATTTTACAAATTCAGCTTGCTGTCAAAACAAAGATATATATATGCTGGCTCGCTACCGCTCGCCAGGAAAATATTGACACCTGGATGGGGGTAAACGTCTTACAACAGTAGGCTGAATGGGGCCGAATGGATACAAGCCAAAGAGAGAGGGAGAGAAAGAGAAAAAAAAAGCGAGGTGGGCTCCCTTTGTAAATGTGTGCTAGGTTAGGAGTAATGCACGTTAATAGGAGCTCCAGCACACCCCATCATGTGCACACCTGACGTTAGCGAGGTAGGGTTAACGTGATGCAATGTTGCTATATATATTTGTTTTGTTTTGTTTTGTTTTGTTTTGTTTTGTTTTGTATTTTAGGTTAACTTTGATCCCGGATGAAGGTGTAGGCTGGGTTAGATTAACTTAATTTAGGTGATTAGGCAAGTTTAGCTTAGAATGGTAAAACAGGATAGACAAGATTAGGTTGGGTTGCATGTACTTATGTTCGGTTACATTAGATATATATTAATTGACCAATTATTAGTCAAAAATAAATAAATGTGAGAGTTCAAGTTGGGTTGCATGAATTTCGATTTGGTTAGATTAGATATACATCAATCGACTCTTTATTAGTAAATACATAGACGGAATCGGAGTCAGACGGACCCTAAATTTAGTGTTAAATCCTGTAAGTCCTTCAGTAAACTGGCATGGGTTGTCCCTCTTACTGAGGATAGGTCCGCTTGGGGGCATTTTGTGTATGGCCATCCTAGTGAAGGCCATCTAGTGAAGGGTACTACTACCCCCCCCCCCCAGCAGATCCCCCCCCTCCCCCCGCTATGATGTGCCCCTGACGTCACCGAGGTTAGGGGGTCAACTCCAGGCACTGAGGCGAGACTGTGTCTGTTGTGGTTTAGTGGTGACGGTGCTTAACCCTTGACGATAAGTTTTTACTCGAGGGAAATATACTGGTAATAGATTAGTTTGTGTATGTTGAAAACTATCGTGACCGCTATTTTTTTTTCTTTCAATATAATATTTTCTTAATTTTTGCTACAATAAATGATGCTTATGAACGCCAGAACATCTCATTTTGCTTGATCATTGTTGTTTTGTTACCTAAACTCTTTCAAATGAGCTTATAATATGTTCATGAATACATACGTGCCCCATGTTGTATGTCATATATAACACACGTCGCTGGTACTCAAAGGGTTAAGGGGGGGGGTTATTTTCTGGCTCCCCTTCTCCCTCATGTTTAACCCCATTAGTATTGAGATGTTATGACGTTCGGCCCATTAGTTTGGTGATTTAAAGACTTTTGATGCATATATTTGATTGTGTATGCAGAATGTTGGTTTGATTGTGTATGCTGAATGTTGGTTTGATTGTGTATGCAGAATGTTGGTTTGATTGTGTATGATGAATGTTGGTTTGATTGTGTATGCAGAATGTTGGTTTGATTGTGTATGCAGAATGTTGGTTTGATTGTGTATGCTGAATGTTGGTTTGATTGTGTATGCAGAATGTTGGTTTGATTGTGTATGCAGAATGTTGGTTTGATTGTGTATGCAGAATGTTGGTTTGATTGTGTATGCAGAATGTTGGTTTGATTGTGTATGCTGATGTGGTTTGATTGTGTATGCAGAATGTTGGTTTGATTGTGTATGCAGAATGTTGGTTTGATTGTGTATGCAGATGTTGGTTTGATTGTGTATGCAGAATGTTGGTTTGATTGTGTATGCAGAATGTTGGTTTGATTGTGTATGCAGAATGTTGGTTTGATTGTGTATGCAGAATGTTGGTTTGATTGTGTATGCAGAATGTTGGTTTTACTGTTGTAGATAACCTTACTCGGAAACACACACACACACACACATTAAGGGCAGGTATTCAGGTTATCATTAAGGGGAGGTATTCTGGCTCTCATTAAGGGCAGGTATTCTGGCTCTCATTAAGGGCAGGTATTCTGGCTCTCATTAAGGGCAGGTATTCAGGTTATCATTAAGGGCAGGTATTCAGGTTATCATTAAGGGCAGGTATTCTGGCTCTCATTAAGGGCAGGTATTCTGGCTCTCATTAAGGGCAGGTATTCTGGCTCTCATTAAGGGCAGGTATTCTGGCTCTCATTAAGGGCAGGTATTCTGGCTCTCATTAAGGGCAGGTATTCTGGCTCTCATTAAGGGCAGGTATTCTGGCTCTCATTAGGGGAGGGTATTCTGGCTCTCATTAAGGGCAGGTATTCTGGCTCTCATTAAGGGCAGGTATTCAGGTTATCATTAAGGGCAGGTATTCAGGTTATCATTAAGGGCAGGTATTCAGGTTATCATTAAGGGCAGGTATTCAGGTTATCATTAAGGGCAGGTTTTGATTTGATTCCCTAGATTTCCATCAAGCTTAAAATTACTCCCCCTTGAGCCCCTTTCAAGACAAATTTGTAAATTTTTCGGTAGAAAAATGTCCCGGCCGAAGGCCGGTTCCCCTTAAATTACAGGCTCGCTATCGCTCGCCAGGAAAAAATCGACACCTAAATGGCATGAATGGTCTTAAAATTGACAGAAATGGGGCGAGGGTTCTTAAAATCGCCAAACTAATGGGGCGAACGTCTTAAAATCTCAAAAGCAATGGGGCTAAACATGAGGGAGAAAGGGGTCCAGAAAAAAATCCTCCAGGTGGTAATCTCCCCTTAAACAACTTCATACTGGTTAGGAAGGAACCTTATGGAACAGAGGGGTAAACACTAACCCAATTGACAGGCTATAAGGAAGTTGGAGCCGTAGACATCGATAGTAAACGTAAATGCACTAATGAAGTAGGTGTCTGATGGCTAGAAAGTATGTTTAATTGGGCTATATGTATTTAAAGATGTAGTTCAACCATATGATGGCTGGTAAATATGTTAACTATCAATGCCTACAGCTCCAACTTCCTTATAAAAACGAAACTCGCAAGTAGTTAATTAACCATCTACTTCTCATTCTTCCTATTCTGAATAAAAACGGCTAATGATAGCAAAAATAATATCAAGAATAGCGTCATGGTACACTGAAAGGGTTAATCAGCTGACTATATACGGCCTTGACCCACAGAGAGAGGACCAGGATGATGAGGTTATAAGTGTAGGGTGGAAGAGCAGCTGGCTTTCTTTACCACAGGGCCCACAGAAGCTATCATTATATCCTGACACAGAGAGAGAGAGAGAGAGCGACAGTGTGTGAGAGTGTGTGTGTGTGAGTGAGTGAGTGAGTGAGTGAGTGAGAGAGAGAGAGAGAGAGAGTAGGTGTATAGGAGCTGCTTGAAGACTGGACAGGTGAGCACTTAGCTACCTGTCTCATGCGGCAATTATCTAACCTAATTATATGGCACAGTATTGTTAGCATATGTCTTGCTTGTGCCTGAGAGAGAAAGAGAGAGAGGGAGAGAGAGAGAGAGAGAGAGAGAGAGAAAGAGAGAGAAAGAGAGAGAAAGAGAGAATGGAAAAACCTGACCCACCGCTTTACTAAACTACATGGATCCTCGTTCATGAGAGAGAGAGAGAGAGAGAGAGAGAGAGAGAGAGAGAGAGAGAGAGAGAGAGAGAGAGAGAGAGAGAGAGAGAGAGAGAGAGAGAGAGAGAGAGAGAGAGACCAGAGAAAGAGAGATAGAGAGAGAGAGAGAGGAGAGAGAGAGAGAGAGAGAGAGAGAGGAGAGAGAGAGAGAGAGAGAGAGAGAGAGAGAGAGAGGGCGGAGGGAACATATGAGGGTGTAGGCTTCTGAGGCATGCTAAATACAGGTCATACAGACGTTTAAAGAGAGGTCATGTAGTGGTTGTGGTTACGGAGGGAGCGGCGTGCGCTGAGGATGACATAGACTTCACATCACATACAACAACTTAAACGAAAATAAAAAAGTACAAAAACAACAACATCAACAAATATTACAACAACACAAACCATAACAACAACAACAACAACAACAAATATTACAACAACAACAACAACATGAATTTACAAACAAACATTAAACACAAAGAAGAAGTAAAGGTGAAGGAAAGACGGGTTTAGTGACTGCTACGCTGTGCTTGCCGAGAAGATTATCTTTGTGTATTTGGTCCTTGAAACCTATAGTGGGTGGGTTATCTAGCCTGGTACACAGAGGCTACTGCATGTTGTCCAAGTTACTAATACAGTATATACCAGATGAACTCAAGTACCTCAATTTCAACCTATCTATTGTACTCTGGTTTCAGTGACCTAAATAAAGAACTTCCATGTAAATATTATTAAGTGTATTACATATAATAAATATTATTAAGTGTATTACATATAATACATATTATTAAGTGTATTACATATACTAAATATTATTAAGTGTATTACATATACTAAATATTATTAAGTGTATTACATATACTAAATATTATTAAGTGTATTACATATACTAAATATTATTAAGTGTATTACATATAATAAATATTATTAAGTGTATTACATATAATAAATATTATTAAGTGTATTACATATACTAAATATTATTAAGTGTATTACATATAATAAATATTATTAAGTGTATTACATATAATAAATATTATTAAGTGTATTACATATAATAAATATTATTAAGTGTATTACATATAATAAATATTATTAAGTGTATTACATATAATTTATTAAAGTTGCACTCAGGAGCTGCCAAACCAAGTTACCGAAAACTAAGCTTTAGTAATAAGTTGCCAAATTAAATGTACAGCTATTTTGTTTGTCGTCATATAGCCGTCGTATGCAGCTGTGTAATTTAGAGATGCAAGAACACGATTTCAGAAAATGATGACATAGACAGTGCTCTTGGGCATTTACTCTTTTTATTAAGGGGATAGTGGCTGTTGGTTTGGTCTTTATATTCAGTTATTCCTATAGCCTAATGTTTAGTTTCCTCGCTAGACCTCCAGCAAGCTTAAAAATAACACCCCCTAGACCCCCATCAAGATAAATGTGTACATTTTTCGATAGAAAAATGTCCCGGTCGGAGGCCGGTTCCTCTTATGATTACAGGCTCGCTATCGCTCGCCAGAAAAAAAATCGACATCTAAATGGCACGAAAGGTCTTAAAATTGACAACGAAAGGGGGTGAAAGGTGTCAAAAGCGTCAAACTAATGGGCCGAACGTCTTAAAATTTCATAACTAATGGGGCTAAACAAGAGGGAGAAAGTGGTCCAGAAAACCGGCCCCCCAAAAATGAGTTACTGAAGAAAACGTTGGCAGCGCTGGTGTGAATCCACCTAATGTATTAGCGAGAGAAAGGGGGATATTGTGTGTGTCGAGCGAGAGATTCAGACCTTGATTTTGTTGTGTTTACATTGCTTGGCCGACAGATGCTGGAGGGATGAAGTACACATAGAAATACACACACAGGCGTACAATGTCGTACATGTATACATAACACACACGCATAGCGTACAGCACGCACACACACTCACATGCATATAAGCACCCATACATAGATCGTTCAAATACACACACAATTGCATACATTACATACTCACACACAAGCACACACACTACACAACAGGCATTGACCTAAATTATTGTATTTCTCTACATACCCGCACTCGCACACACATACAAGTATTAATCTAAAAATATGCAAAATATAGTTAAACGTACCGGTACTTCCCAGTAATAAACCATGCACTGTACCATTCCATGGATTGCACTACTATTATACTACCTCTCTCTCTCTCTCTCTCTCTCTCTCTCTCTCTCTCTCTCTCTCTCTCTCTCTCTCTCTCTCTCTCTCTCTCTCTCTCTCTCTCTCTCTCTCTCTCTCTCTCTCTCTCTCTCTCTCTCTCTCTCTCTCTCTGTGTGTGTGTAATTCACTCACTTGTTCGTCAAGGTGAATCCACGCAATGCGAGCTAAGCTCATTATTATCGCGTCTCCTTAACTGGGAATGTATTGCGTGAAATGCAAGTTAAGTGTTTATGTAGCGTTGGAATGGCTGTGGATGTGTGTGTAGTCTGTATTTTAGCCAATTGGCGATATCTGGAAACGAAGGATTAGGGTTAATCTGTACGGTACCATTCTCACTACGGTACCAGTCTCACCCGAAGGCTTAGGTTGACCAGTAGCTTAGGTTGACCAGTACGATACCCATCTCACCTTGTAACCGATCACCAACCCCAGATGGGACGTCACAACTTAGTCCACTTATTCCAGGTTCCTATTTATACTGCTAGGTGAACAGAGGCTACACCGTTAAGAGACTTGCCCAAATGTGTGTGTGTGTGCGTGTCTGTATGTGTGTGTGCGCGCGCGAGCCGTATGCTTTGCTGTTTTTACCTTCCACTTAGTAGCAGATTCTGTTAAATTTAGTCCGGACTTCTTAGTAGGGACCGCAAGGTATGTGCAGTCTGTGTATGTATGTAACTCTCTCCCACCCGCAAGACACGAGCTAATAATAATAACGTTCCCTACAATTACCTACCACGGAAGGCAGGTGGTGGTTAGAGAAGGCACCCACATTCCTCTCGCCTGTCTTCTCAGTTTCACTTAGCTAAATTATGTCTGTGATCTACAGTATTTTTCTCCCTATCTATCTGTCTTTATGGATTTTTGTCTGTATTTATCTTTTTTATCCGATTATGATTTGTCTATCTATCCATTTTAATTCTATCAATATAATCTTTTTGTCTGTTTCTATTTGTTTTACCTATGTATCCATATCTACTGTATATGTCTGTCCGTCACATCTATCAAATAGTGGATGATATATTTGCTTAGCCATTTGAATATTTTGATAGCCATTCAAAGACAGCAGTATTCCCTAGACGCGGCCTAGAACGATCGAACTACCGTACTTTACTAAAAGTCTATAAATAACAAGGTAATTTATTATTAATTAATTATTTAGCCCAACATTATTTAGGGATTTTTTTTTTGTCCCTAGACCTGCATGGAGATTAAAAAAAAAAAAAAAAAAAAAAACGCGTCAATCCTTCCCCCGAGATAAATGTGTACATTGTTCGGTTAAATAAATTTCCAAGCTGAAAATGGATTCCTTCAAAATTACAGGCTCGCTATTGCTCACCAGGAGAAGATCGACACCTAAATGGCAGGAAAGGTTTTAGAATCCGACAAAGAAATGGGGTGAAAGGTCCAGAAGGGGGTCTAGAAAACAAAACTTAAACAGGAAATATACCTCCCCATTGCCAAGATTAATACAACTAAATTACAACTACAACATGCAGCACTGGGCAGATTAATACAACTACAACATGCAGCACTCGGCAGATTAATACAACTACAACATGCAGCACTCGGCAGATTAATACAACTACAACATGCAGCACTCGGCAGATTAATACAACTACAACATGCAGCACTCGGCAGATTAATACAACTACAACATGCAGCACTCGGCAGATTAATACAACTACAACATGCAGCACTCGGCAGATTAATACAACTACAACATGCAGCACTCGGCAGATTAATACAACTACAACATGCAGCACTCGGCAGATTAATACAACTACAACATGCAGCACTCGGCAGATTAATACAACTACAACATGCAGCACTCGGCAGATTAATACAACTACAACATGCAGCACTCGGCAGATTAATACAACTACAACATGCAGCACTCGGCAGATTAATACAACTACAACATGCAGCACTCGGCAGATTAATACAACTACAACATGCAGCACTCGGCAGATTAATACAACTACAACATGCAGCACTCGGCAGATTAATACAACTACAACATGCAGCACTCGGCAGATTAATACAACTACAACATGCAGCACTCGGCAGATTAATACAACTACAACATGCAGCACTCGGCAGATTAATACAACTACAACATGCAGCACTCGGCAGATTAATACAACTACAACATGCAGCACTCGGCAGATTAATACAACTACAACATGCAGCACTCGGCAGATTAATACAACTACAACATGCAGCACTCGGCAGATTAATACAACTACAACATGCAGCACTCGGCAGATTAATACAACTACAACATGCAGCACTCGGCAGATTAATACAACTACAACATGCAGCACTCGGCAGATTAATACAACTACAACATGCAGCACTCGGCAGATTAATACAACTACAACATGCAGCACTCGGCAGATTAATACAACTAGATTACAACTACAACATGCAGCACTCGGCAGATTTATAATACACTATGCAAATGGTGTTCAAATTACTGAACTTTGCTCTGGTATAAATTACAGTATTTCAGAATTCTACTGTAGGTGTGTATTGCAAGAGAGAGAGAGAGAGAGAGAGAGAGAGTCAGAGAGAGAGAGAGCGAGTCAGAGATGGAGAGAGAGAGAGAGTCAGAGAGGAAGATGGGGGAAAGTGGCGGTGCAGGAAGCGGCAGATGAATGGATGGGAGTCAGCTCCTCTACACGACATGATGCCGAGTGTTACAGGGAAGATACTCCCTCTCTCTCTCTCTCTCCTGTCTCTCTCTCTCTCTTTCATATAATACATTTGTATCCTCCTAAAATATATATATATATATATACTGTATACAGTATATATATATATATATATATATATATACAGTATATATATATATATATATTTGTTTTTTGTTTTTGTTTTTGTCACTGGTCTGATATCATCGTGCCACCAGGAAACATCCTTCTGAACATCCTCTTCCTTCCTGTTATCGATATATTTGATCTTACTTTTCTCCAGACTTCTTTTAAGATGGTTATATTTTGCTTCTATATTTCGTGTCCATCTTTGTTTAACTTTCCTTCTTTCTTTCCTTTAACTTGATCGTTCGTCTTTTCAAAGGTGTGTATTTCGCTAATAGTGTGTTTATATCCAGCTGCCGGTAAATTGCAAAGTTCCCATCTAGATTACCCAGTTATTATACAGATTGTGTAGGGAACTATATTGTAATTAGTTAACCCCTTCAGTACCGGTGACGTGCTTATCATTATATTCTGGCAAGCATTAGGCGATATCATTCAGCTTAGGAAGGACGTCTACCCATTAAGGGGACATCTCCACTAGAGGGATTTTTTTCTTGACCCCTTTCTCCCTCATGTTTAGCCCCATTGCTTTTGATATTATGAAACGTTTGCCCCATTAGTTTAGCGATTTTAAGAACTGTCACCCCATATTAAGACCTTTCGTGCAATTCAGGTGTCTATTTTATCCTGGCGAGCGATAGCGAGCCTGTAATTTAAGAGGAATCGGCCTTCGGCCGGGAAATTTTTCTACCGAAAAATTTAAAAATTTATCTTGAAAGGGACTCGAGGGGGTGTAATTTTAAGGTTGATGGAGGTCTAGGGAACAAACTAAATACCTCCCCTTAAAAGACTACAGAGACTCTCAATTCATCCTTTTAGCCACCACATATTCTTCCTAAGCCTCATAACATCTTCTAAATGTAGCTGACAAAAAACAAAAGACGTCGCTGGTACAGACCGAGTTAAGGGGAGATTTCCACTTGAGGGATTTTTTCTTTACCCCTTTCTCTCTCATGTTTAGCCCCATTGCTATTGAGATTTTAAGATGTTCGCCCCATTAGTTTGGCGATTTTAAGAACTTTCACCCCATTTATGTCACTTTTAAGACCTTTCGTGCCATTTAGGTATCGATTTTTTCCTGGCGAGCGATAGCGAGCCTGTAATTTAAGAAGAACCGGCCTTCGGCCGGGACATTTTTCTACCGAAAAATGTACAAATTTATCTTGAAAGGGGGTCAAGGGGGTGTAATTTCAAGCTTGATGGAAGTCTAGGAAACACACTAAAAACCTCCCCTTAAGAACACTTGGCATGGAATGCGACGAACCGACATATTACTTTTCATGTTTCCATTAATTATCGATAAATCAATTACCAAGGAAGTCAATTTACCGGAGATTTTGCTCGATAATTCTCCTTTACCTTTGTCATCATCATCGCCTTTCTCTCCTGCATCCTTTGGCTTTGATGTTTAGGCACTATTTTTCGTCACCTCTCCACCTTGGGTTTTTTTTTTTTTTTCTTTATGGGTAAACCATGATTTTCACACCTTTAGATCCTTAAGGGGAGGAAGACCGTTTTTCTGGACCCCCTTCTCCCTAATGTTTAGCTCCACTAGTTTTGAGATTATAAGACGTTCGGCCCATTAGTTTGGCGATTTTAACACCTTTCGCCCCATTTCGTTGTCAATTTTAAGACCTTCCGTGCCAATTAAGTGTCGATTATTTCCTGGCGAGCTATAGCGAGCCTGCAATTTTAAGAGAAATCGGCCTTCGGCCGGGACATTTTTCTACCGAAATATGTACACATATATCTTGAAGGGGGGTCTAGGGGGTGTTTTTCTAAGCTTGATGGAGGTCCAGGGAGGAAACTAAAAAGAATATATGAATAAATGAATTAATAGACCAAACAAACGGCCAGCCTTCCCTTAACTAATTCATGAAATCTTCCTTTTCGCTTCCTTACTTCATCAATATCTCTCCTTCTCTCCTATCTTGCTTATTTTTTATATATTTGCCTTTCTCTTTCTCATATTATCTCCCTTTCCACATTTTCTATAATGCGATCTAATTTTATCTATCAAATCCTCCTTTTAATTACTTTCTCTCCTTCCCTTATTCTTTCCCACTTTTCATTCCTATATCCAATAATAAATAAATATATAAATGCATTAATTAATAAATATATAAATGCATTAATTAATAAATATATAAATGCATTAATTAATAAATATATAAATGCATTAATTAATAAATATATAAATGCATTAATAAATAAATATATAAATGCATTAATTAATAAATAAAAATAAAATAAACTGCTCCTTAAACTGCATCATCATAGTGAAGTAAAATACCCATTCACACATTCCTCCTAAAAAGCCGGTATCACACGAGAGATTTTATAGTCAACATTCGCAGATCGAAATTTTTCTGGCGACATTTTGGGAGTATTTTGCACTGGTATCGGAAACTAGACTGATGATAGATGAATTTAGATAACGGCAAAATATTAAATGTTTACATCATGATCTGCCAGACCCCAGTGTTGAGGATAAAGGTTGAGTGAAAATGCGCTCGTGTGATACCGGCTTAATCCTTGTTTTTCATTATCTCCCATTCTTGTTCCTCTCTCCTCCTCCTCCTCCTCCTCCTCCACCTCCTCCTCCTCCTCCTCCTCCTCCTTCGTGACCCCTACAACACACTGCTCCTTCAGGCATCACCTTAAGGGGGAGGTAGTCGCTTTCTATGGATCTCCTTCTCCCTCGTGTTTAGCATATTAGTTTTGACATTTTAAGACGTCCGTTCCATTAGTTTGGAGATTATAAGACCTTTTGCAGCATTTGTTGTCAATAATAAAACCTTTCGTGTCATTTAGGTGTCGTTCATTTCCTGGCGAGCGTAAGCGAGCCTGTAATTTTAGAGGGAAACGGCCTTCGGCCTGGACATTTTTCTACCGAAAAATGTACAAATGTATCTTGAAAGGGGGTCTAAGAGTGTTGTTTTAAGCTTGATGGAGGTTTAGCGAGGAAACTCAAAAAATAAATACCTAAATAATGACATAGAGCCACAAAGAGCGACTACCCCCTACAGTAAGATGTTCATTGGTATTCATAGCCGTGTAGACAAGGTTTGGGTGATGGTTCGCCGCGCGCTAAGCTTCATTAATGGCACCTCATTAGAAACATGTAGGGGGGGGGGTCACCGGATTTGGTTTGATCTTTCTCTCCTTTTCTCTCTTTCCCTGGCTTGTATCCATTCGGCCCCATTCAGCCAACTGTTTTAAGACGTTTATCCCCATCCAGGTGTCGATTTCTTCCTGGCGAGCGATAGCGAGCCAGCATTGTATGGAGAAATCCGGCTTTGCCGGAGAAATTTTTCTGTCGAAAAATTTACAAATTTAGCTTGCTGTCAAAACAAAAATATATATAGGCCTATATGCTGGCTCGCTACCGCTCGTCAGGAAAATATTGACACCTGGATGGGGGTAAACGTCTTAAAACAGTAGGCTGAATGGGGCCGAATGAATACAAGCCAAAGAGAGAGGGAGAGAAAGAGAAAACAAAAACGAGGTGGGCTCTCTGAAGAGTGGTGAAGTACTGTTATTATAGAGGAAGTGAAGGGGTAAAGGTGGAAGAATATTAAAGTGGAGTGGAATGGATGAAAGTAGGGTTATTGTGGAGTAGTTGGAAGGAAGGGAGGGAGAGGGTGGCAGAGTTTTATGGTGGAGTGGGGGAGAGGAGTGTTGTGGAGTAGGTGGAAGGAAGGGAGGGAGTTTTCGAGTGGAGGGGACTGGGTGGAAGAGTTTTAAGGTGGAGTGGAGGAGAGGAGTGTTGTGGAGTAGGTGGAAGGGAGTGCAAGAGTGGAGCAAGTCCCACGTTAAGCTTCCCACAGTGTTTGTGTGGAGATGTGACTATTGCTGACTCCTACACACACACGCATACAAGCACACACGGCCGCAATTATCAATAAACCGTTTATTATTATTATTATTATTATTATTATTAACACACACACACACACACACATACAAACACACACACACAGACACACACACTTGACCCTGCCACCCCAGGATCACAAGTACCGTAAACCCACACTATCTCACACCTGTGTATAACATTGGGAGGCGATGCTTACTTTACGCTAACGTTTATACTGTATTGAATCATACACACACACACACACACACACACACACACACACACACACACACACACACACATACACACACACACACACACACAAATGTATGTATATATATATATATATATATATATTTATATATGACCTACGGCATTATTTTAAATCATCGTTAGTGAAGGATCTAACAAAATGTGTCACCATGGACTCTTATTTTTGTAATATCACCAACCCCCAAATTAAGTAAACTAGTATGCACAATAAATTAAGTAAACAAGTATGTACAATAAATTAAGTAAACTAGTATGTACAATAAATTAAGTAAACTAGTATGCACAATAAATTAAGTAAACTAGTATGCACAATAAATTAAGTAAACAAGTATGCACAATAAATTAAGTAAACTAGTATGCACAATAAATTAAGTAAACTAGTATGCACAATAAATTAAGTAAACAAGTATGCACAATAAATTAAGTAAACTAGTATGCACAATAAATTAAGTAAACTAGTATGCACAATAAATTAAGTAAACTAGTATGCACAATAAATTAAGTAAACTAGTATGTACAATAAATTAAGTAAACTAGTATGCACAATAAATTAAGTAAACAAGTATGCACAATAAATTAAGTAAACTAGTATGCACAATAAATTAAGTAAACTAGTATGCACAATACATTAAGTAAACTAGTATGCACAATAAATTAAGTAAACAAGTATGTACAATAAATTAAGTAAACTAGTATGTACAATAAATTAAGTAAACTAGTATGCACAATAAATTAAGTAAACAAGTATGCACAATAAATTAAGTAAACAAGTATGTACAATAAATTAAGTAAACTAGTATGTACAATAAATTAAGTAAACTAGTATGCACAATAAATTAAGTAAACTAGTATGCACAATAAATTAAGTAAACAAGTATGCACAATAAATTAAGTAAACTAGTATGCACAATAAATTAAGTAAACTAGTATGCACAATAAATTAAGTAAACAAGTATGCACAATAAATTAAGTAAACTAGTATGCACAATAAATTAAGTAAACTAGTATGCACAATAAATTAAGTAAACTAGTATGTACAATAAATTAAGTAAACTAGTATGCACAATAAATTAAGTAAACTAGTATGCACAATAAATTAAGTAAACAAGTATGCACAATAAATTAAGTAAACTAGTATGCACAATAAATTAAGTAAACTAGTATGCACAATAAATTAAGTAAACTAGTATGCACAATAAATTAAGTAAACAAGTATGCACAATAAATTAAGTAAACTAGTATGCACAATAAATTAAGTAAACTAGTATGCACAATAAATTAAGTAAACAAGTATGCACAATAAATTAAGTAAACTAGTATGCACAATAAATTAAGTAAACTAGTATGCACAATAAATTAAGTAAACTAGTATGCACAATAAATTAAGTAAACTAGTATGCACAATAAATTAAGTAAACTAGTATGCACAATAAATTAAGTAAACTAGTATGCACAATAAATTAAGTAAACTAGTATGCACAATAAATTAAGTAAACAAGTATGCACAATAAATTAAGTAAACTAGTATGCACAATAAATTAAGTAAACTAGTATGCACAATAAATTAAGTAAACAAGTATGCACAATAAATTAAGTAAACAAGTATGCACAATAAATTAAGTAAACTAGTATGCACAATAAATTAAGTAAACAAGTATGCACAATAAATTAAGTAAACTAGTATGCACAATAAATTAAGTAAACTAGTATGCACAATAAATTAAGTAAACTAGTATGCACAATAAATTAAGTAAACTAGAATGCACAATAAATTAAGTAAACTAGTATGCACAATCAATTATTCCAATGTACTATTATACGGGTCATGTAATGTTTGTGTCATGTAGGCCTATATCTCATTTTTATTATATATTTGTTATATCTGTAAATTATGTGTTTATTGACTTATGAATGATTTACGTTGTCTTATATTAGAAATGTTATATTTTATATTGTTTAAACGTTTAATTATATAATTGGAGGATGTGCGTTTTCCCGCAACCATTATAACTGCTTATAGTTTTTCTTATACAATTTTTAATAATTTTAGTTTCCACAATAATGATCCCCATTTTTGTATGGTGGTATGTACGCACAATTAAACACTGATTATAGCCAAAAAAAATAAAATAATAATAATAAAACATATAGGCCTATATCTAAAAAAAAAAAAAAAAAAAAATACACGGCGATCAGTGAAGACTTACGTTTCAAACCTTGTCATTATGTTGTGGGTGTGGTGTCTCCAGTTCGAATCCTAGGAGGATCATATACTTTCATTAATTCAAGTGCATTGGAGGATTAATGTTTAGAACGTGGTGTCCCTTAATTTAATTACTACTGTGTATAAAGGTAGGTTGGCTCATAGAAAACGCGCACAGTCGAGTATCTTAATTAAAACACATTCTCCAATTTTCAGGTGCTTGTGAATTATCTTATTAATTAAGGTGTAATACTAACCTAAACTAACTAAAACCTTGTTCACTCTCAGTTAGGCTACACACACACACACACACAGACACACACACAGACACACAGACACACACTCATACAAACACACACAATCACGTACACGCACACTCACGCTTCCCCCCCCCACCCCCTCCCTCTCTCTCTCTCTCTCTCTCTCTCTCTCTCTCTCTCTCTCTCTCTCTCTCTCTCTCTCTCTCTCTCTCATACACAGACCAAAAACATTACCCCCCCCTCCACCAGTTAAGATAGCCAGACCCCCCCTCCCCCCCCCCAACACCCCCCCTCCCCCCCTCCGCTCACATGTACACAACGAACGCACGACAAACTCCAGTGATGATATTATGACCTCCCCTGACCCCTAGATGACCCGATAGGAGAGGTGATAATTATGATGTCACACAGAAATCCCTGAGCCCGGATGCTCCTCAAAGTGGTTTTACGTTTTTTTTTCTTCCCTGGACCCCCTTCTCTCTCATGTTTAGCTCCATTTGTTTTGAAATTTCAAGATGTTCGCTCCATTAGTTTGGTGTTTATAAGACCTTTTCCCCATTCTTTGTCGATATTAAAGCCTTTCGTGCCATTTAGATGTTGATTTTTTTCCTGGCGAGCGATAGCGAACATGCAATTTGAGAGGAACTGGCATTTGACCGGCAAATTGTTCTATGCAAAAATGTACAAATTGATCTCGAAATAGATTTTTGGAGGGGTGTGTGTGCGTGTTTTATAAAATTTGATAGAGGTCTAGGGAGCAAACTAACCCTGGGGGGGGGGGGGGGGGCTCCCCCCACACACTTTAAAAGTAGGAATCGCTAAACCCGTTTTCAAACCTATTATTTGTTTTAATAATTATGATAACATGTATAAAACCTGGCATTCACTTGATTTCAACCCCTTAACCCCTTCAGGATTTTGACACGTTAGGGGAGATCATCTTGTTATCATTAGACGATTTTACGAAAAGTCTAAATATTGGCAAAACAGGGGCGAAAGATCTTAAAATCGTGAAACTAATGTGACAAACGTCTTAACATCTTCTAAACAGATGGGGCTAAACATAAGGGAGAAGGGGGTCCCCTCCATATTTTTTGTTTTATGTGAGTGAGGGATACTAAAAAGGCAGAACTGCTTGTAGCGAGTGCCTCCCCCAGATTTCAAAGAGTGACAGGGCCAAAATCAAGGGACGTTCGAGCCAAAATGCCTGGACACACGGAGTTTGAAGCAATTTAAGTTATAGGAGGAGTGTGAGACTGATTCTGGGAGAGAGTTCCAGAGCTAAGCTGTTGAATAAAAGAAAGACAGAGTAACGTTTCACTCTTGGGTTGGAGAGTTGCACAGAGTAGGGGTGGGATTGTATTGCAAGAAGGGTACCACGTACCCTATGTAGAGGAGGTGGTTTACACTGGAAGAGCTCTGAGGAGCACTGCTTATTGTAGTAGCGACTAGCGATAAAATAGCGAGAGAGATGCAACATTTTGGCGAAGAGAGAGAGTTTGCAGAGAGTTGGTGAGTGGGCGGGAATTAATTATACGAAAGGCTTTCCTTTTTACTTTGTCTAGAAGTGCGGTTTGAGAAGATCCTCCCAACACATGTGAACAATACTCAATACAAGGATGCTCTGTGCCCCTGTACAGAGCAAGAAGCTGTGCAGGGGTAAAGAACCCCTTGAGGCGGTTGATCAGACCCAGCTTCTGGGAGGCTGCCTTAGCAAGACTGGTAATATGGTCCTTCCATGTGAGAGCAGAAGAAAAAGAGACACCAAGAATATTGAGAGAAGATGAAGGATTGATTATTGTATTGTTGAAGAATAAGGGATAGTCCACTGGGAGTTCCGGACGGGTATATACAGTAGATGGAAAAATTGGGTTTTGGAAGCTTTAAAGGTAACAAGGCTTTCTTTGCCCCAATTGGAAATAGTAGTTAGATCAGAAGATAAGTGTTCAATGGCTTCATTACGTTTGTTTTTGAGGGATTTCTGGCTGGGGCGTTCTGGAAATCTAATCGAGTAGTGTAAGGTAGAGTCGTCTGTGTATGAATGGATGGGACCGGAGGTACAGTTGAGAAGATCATTTATGAAAAGTAGAAAGAGAATAGGAGATAGTACAGAGCCCTGAGGAACACCGGAGTTGATAGGATGAAGAAGTGAGCGATGGCCGTCCACAACCGCAGGTATAGAACGGTCGGAAACGAAATTAGAGACAAAGGCACATATGGAGGCATAGAAACCGAAGGAGGGTAGTTTAGAAATAAAAGATTTGTGCCAGACTCTATCGAAGGCCTTCGATATGTCTAGTGCAATAGAAAATTCTCACCGAAGTCCCGAAAGGAGGATGACCAAGATTTAGTAAGATCTCCAGTAGAGCGACCCTACTGTCGATCTGAGAGCAGATTTTGAGAAGAGAAATGCTAAAGAAATTTGGAAGCAAGAATAGTTTTAAAATCTTTAGAGATACACGAGAGAGAGCAATTGGACGATAGTTGGAGGGTTGAAAGCGGTCACCCTTCTTTGGGACAGGTTGAATGAGACCAGAAATAACCTATTTTTAGTACTACGGTAGGGATAGTTAACATGTCGGTTGTCAAATATAACTGTCATACAACGATGTGGCATGTTAACCCCTTCAGTATTGGAAAACGCTTCAATTCCTTTTATTCTGGCTATCAGTAGATGATTTTATTTAGCTTAGGAAGGATGTTTGGAAGTAAGAGGGTTACATTGAGATACTCCGTACGTCTTTCATTATGAGAGGGCTTTCCAGTGTTGAATACAGTCGTCTGATGATATTTGGAATGCAGTGGAAAAACTGTATCTGGCTGTGATCTCTCTTTCTCTCTCTTCTTAATCAATTTCCTTCTCCCATAAATGGCTTCCTTTAACTTTCTCTCTGAGTATGTATATATACCCGGTATATATATATATATATTATATTTATATACAATATGTATATATATATATATATATATACGGTATATATATATTATATTTATTTATATATACACGCACATGGCATATATAATGATTTCATAAACCCAGCCCCATAGGATGCATAAAATAGTTACATTTACAATATGGCGCTACAGCTTGCAACATATATTTAGATATGGATGTGATTCTGAATTTTTTAATTTCTAACAGTTCATTGTATATGTGGTTTTGTTTTTTCTGTAGTGAGAATTCAAATGAAGTGCCCACATTTTAGTTAATTCAAATGAAGTGCCCACATTTTAGTTAATTCAAATGAAGTGCCCACATTTTAGTTAATTCAAATGAAGTGCCCACATTTTAGTTAATTCCTTATAAAACACTGACATTTATGTATATAACTGGTTTCGGATCCGGTTGTAGTGCCAATCAAAGTGACACTAACGGAAGATATAATAAAAGAACAACCCCGCCGCCAGGATGTCTGTGGAGAAGGTGGTGCACGAAACCTTTCCCTTCACCGTTTTTTTGTTTTGTTTTATCTTTCTCTCCTTTTCTCTCTTTCCCTGGCTTGTATCCATTCGGCCCCAATCAGCCAACTGTTTTAAGACGTTTATCCCCATCCAGGTGTCGATTTCTTCCTAGCGAGTGATAGCGAGTCAGCATTGCATGGAGAAATCCAGCTTCGCCGGAGACATTTTCTATCGAAAAATGTACAAATTTAGCTTGCTGTCAAAACAAAAACAAATATATATGCTGGCTCGCTACCGCTCGCCAGAAATTTGTTGACACTTGGAGGGGGGTAAACGTCTTAAAACAGTAGGCTGAATGGGGCCGAATGGATACAAGCCAAAGAAAGAGGGAGAGAAAGAGAACAAAAGCGAGGTGGCACCCCTTAAATATATATCATCAATTTCGATCTTGTAACTTGAGAAATACACTTTGCCACGAACATATGAACCATTAGAGGACGAGCACTTTATTCACGTTGCCATTAGGACTTGATCAATTAAACTTAAGGGGAGGTTTCCACTTGAGGGATTTTTTTTCGAACTTCCTTCTCCCTCGTGTTTAGCCCCATTGCTTTTGAGATTTTAAGACGTTCGCCCCATTAGTTTGACGATTTTAAGAACTTTCGCCCCATTTATGTCACTTTTAAGACCTTTCGTGCCATTTAGGTGTCGATTTTTTCCTGGCGAGCGACAGCGAGCCTGTAATTTAAGAGGAATCGGCCTTCGGCCGGGACATTTTTCTACCGAAAAAATTACAAATTTATCTTGAAAGGGGGTCAAGGAGGTTTAATTTTAAGCTTGATGAAGGTCTAGGGAATAAACTAAATACCTCCCCTTAACCGGGTGTCAATAAAGTGGTGTTTATATTGATCCTGTCAACTTTTTTTATATATCACTCTTATGTCTCAGTTTAAGCCGGTATCACACGAGAGCTTTTATAGTCAACATTCGATGATCAACATTTTTCTGACAACTTTTCTGGATTATTTTGCACTGGTATCGGAAACAAGACTGATGAATTTGGGTAACAGAAAAATATTAAAGGTTGACCTCATAAGCTGCCAGACCAGTGTTGAGGATAAATGTTGAGTGAAAAAGCGCTCGTGTGATACCGGCTTTAGTTTCAAATACCAGAGTAAATTAGTACCAAGATGTCGTCAGAATAATGTTGCTGATAAATATTTGACGATAATACCTCTCGTGTGATATCCCTTAAGGGGGAGGTCATCGCTTTTTCTGGACCTCCTTCTCCCTCATGTGTTGCATATTAGTTTTACGATTTTAAGACGTTCGTTCCGATAGTTTGGCGATGTTGAGACCTTTCGCCTTATTTCTTTGTCAATATTAATATCTTTTGTGTCATTTAGGTGTCGATTTTTTCCTGGCGAGCGATAGTGAGCCTGTAATTTCAGAAGAAACTGGCCTTCGGCCAGGAAATTTTTCTACCGAAAAATGTACACATTTATGTTGAAAGTGGGGTTTAAGGGATTTTTTTTTTAAAGCTTGATGGAGGTCTAGCGAGGAAACTCAAGATTATATAAATACATACATATATAGACCAAAAAGCAAGCACTAGCCCCTAAACAGGTAGCTTAGAGTCTTAGACAGAAGAGGGTTAAGTCAATTTAAATTCGCCTGAGGAAGAGAAGACAGGTACGCTAATTTGGAGGTTTATGAGAAGCTGAAATACCTGTACTGTTAACCACTTATGTACCTGCGATGTCTTTTGTAATGTATTCTTGCTGTAATTAGAGGATTTTGTGCAGTTTAAGAAGGATCTGTGGTAGTAGTATAAAGGGTTGTGCGAGATAGTTCGAAGCCTGTTGTAATTGCTGGAGGCCCTTTTTAAACTGAAGAGAATCGTCTAATCGCGTCCAGAATAGGATGAAAAAGACGTCACCGGTACTGAATGGGTTAACCCCTTCTGTGCCGGTGACAATATATAGAAGATTTTTTGAAGCTTAGGAAGAATAAATGGTAGGCAAACGGGTTACACATACCCCGTCCTGAGCTCCCGTCCTTCCCCGACCACTGAAAACGTATGCAATCGTGCAAGGACTCCGACATAAACGGGTATGGTCTGTTCATGAACGTTGGGGGGGGGGGGGGGGATGGTTCACTTTTTGGTCGATTTTTGCATGTAGTCATTATTTTTGCATGTAGTCATTATTTTTGCATGTCATTATTTTTCTAGTTCCTCCCTCGACCTCCATCACATTTAAAAAAAAACATCCATTAGATCCCCTTTCTAGATTAATTTGTACATTTTTCGGTAGAAAAATTTCCCGGCCGAAGGCCGGTTCTTCCAACATTATCGTTCGCCAGGGAAGTTTGTACACCTAAATAGCACGAAAGGTCTAAATATTGACGAAGAAATGGTGCGAAATGTCTTAAAATCGACTAACTAATGGGGCAAACATCTTAACATCTGAAAACTATTGGGGGTAAGCATGAGGAAGAAGGGTGACCAGAAAAACAGCCCATGTTCCGGGATAGTTCAATGCGTGTTAATTGAATACAATCATCTAATAGTTGCCAGAATATAGTTCAATGAATGGCACTGGTACTGTAAGGGTTAAGGGGAGATGGGTCGTTTTTGCTGGACCCCCTTCTCCCTCATGCTTAGCCCCATTATATTTCAGATTTTTAGAAGTTTGCCCCATTTGTTTGTCGATTTTAAGACGTTTCGCCCTATGTCTTTGTCAATATTAAGACCTTTCGTGCTATTTAGGTGTCGATTTATTTCCTGGCGAACGGTAGTGAGCCTGTAATTTTGGAAGAACCGGCTTTCGGCCGGGACATTTTTCTACCGAAAAATGTACACATTAATCTAGAAGGGATCTAATGGATGTTTTTTTTTAAAGTCTGATGGAGGTCTAGGGAGGAAACTAAACAAATAATAAATATATTAAACAATCGACCAAAAACTAAACAAAATAGGGGGCAGGTGAAATAGGGGGCAGGTGAAATAGGGGCAGGTGAAATAGGGGGCAGGTGAAATAGGGGGCAGGTGAAATAGGGGGCAGGTAAAATAGGGGGCAGGTGAAATAGGGGGCAGGTGAAATAGGGGGCAGGTGAAATAGGGGCAGGTGAAATAGGGGGCAGGTAAAATAGGGGGCAGGTGAAATGAACGATAATGAAAGTGACCAAAAGGAAATAGGATGAAGCCAAATATTAGAAAGTGGAGATGGAGAAAAGGAAATTGACTGGGTATATATATATAAGAAACTGGGACAAACTGTGTTGGTGGTGTCTAATGGTGTAGATGCTTATGTTCTGAGTGTGGTGTCCCGAGTTCGAATCCCGGGAGTATGCTGTCATTAGTTTATTCAAGTGCATTGGGGTTTGTAGTTGATGATTAATGTTAAGAACGAGGTGTTACTTCAGGGGAGACTGGCCGTTTGTTGGTCTATTAATTAATTTATTCATATTTGTGTTTAGTTTCCTCCCTAGACCTCCATCAAGCTTACAAATACACCCCTTAGACCCCCCTTTAAGATAAATTTGTAAATTTTTCGGTAGACAAATTTCCCGGCCGAAGGCCGGTTCCTCTTAAAATTACAGGCTCGCTATCGCTCGCCAGGAAATAGTCGACACGTAAATGGCACGAAAGGTCTTAAAATTGACAACGAAATGGGGCGAAAGGTGTTAAAATCGCCAAACTAATGGGCCTTCCAAGATGGCAAGTTTCACTACATTTCCATTCTTTACATGTTACCGGTACTTAACCTTTTCAAGATCCGATTACGCATATACTGTATATAGTTTCTGTTTTCTGGCTATTATTTGACGATTGTATTCAGATTAGGAAGGGTTATTATGGAAGTCAGGGGGTTAATTGAGATAGTCTGTACCCTTATTATTCCCTCAGATCCTTCCTAAACTGTATACAATCTTCTAATGATAGCCAGCGTAAACTGTCAAAATGCGTCATAATTTTCAAAGGGTTAAGGGGAGATGGGTCGTTTTTATGGATCCCCTTCTCCTTCATGCTTAACCCCATTAGTTTTCAGATTTGTAGAAGTTTGCCCCATTAGTTTGTCGATTTTAAGACTTTTCGCCCCATATTCTTTGACAATATTAAGACCCTTCGTGCAATTTGGGCGTCGATTCTTTTCCTGGCGAACGATAGAGAGCCTGTAATTTTGGAAGAACCCTACCGAAAAATGTACAAATTAATCTAGAAAGGGGATCTAATGGATGATTTTATAAAGCTTGATATAGGTCTAGGGAGGAAACTAAAACCAATATCATATATAAGTACCACCCCCCCAGTCCTTATAACATTAATCATCAATTACAAACACCCCCCAATGTACTTGAATAATAGTGTATGTGTGTGAGTCTCCCCCAATGAGCATATCATGATGGAAAGCACGGTGTGGTGGTCGCCATTCCCAAGGTCCATCACCCGTCCAGATACACTTAATTAAGGGGGTAGTGTTTGGTTTTTGGTCTATGTATTCATTTATTTATATATTTTGAGTTACCCCGCTAGACCTCCATCAAGCTTTAAAATACACCCCCTAGACCCCCTTTCAAGATAAATTTGTACATATTTCGGTAGAAAAATGCCACGAAAGGTCTTAATATTGACAAAGAAATGAGGTGAAATGTCTTAAAACCAACAAACTAATGGAACGAACGTCTTAAAATCTCACAACTAATATGCTAAACATGAGGGAGAAGGAGGTACAGAAATACCGACTACCTCCCCCTTAACCCATTCAGTACCGGTGGCATCCTTTTCATTATACCTGGCAACTATTAGACGACTTTATTCAGCTTAGGAAGGACATCTACCAAATAAAAAAAAGACTACAGACTATCCCAAATAATCCTTTTAGTTGCCATATACCTTTCCGAAGCTGCACAAAATCGGCTAAGTATATAGATAGGATAGATATAAACACCATATGAGGAGGAGCACTTTATTGACAACGTTTCGCAGATAACTTCATCAGGCCAATACTATTAAAACAGACGTCGCTGGTACAGAAGGGGGTAAAACAGACGTCGCTGGTACAGAAGGGGGTAAAACAGACGTCGCTGGTACAGAAGGGGGTAAAACAGACGTCGCTGGTACAGAAGGGGGTTAAAACAGACGTCGCTGGTACAGAAGGGGGTTAAAACAGACGCCGCTGGTACAGAAGGGGGTAAAACAGACGTCGCTGGTACAGAAGGGGGTTAAAACAGACGTCGCTGGTACAGAAGGGGGTAAAACAGACGTCGCTGGTACAGAAGGGGGTAAAACAGACGTCGCTGGTACAGAAGGGGGTAAAACAGACGTCGCTGGTACAGAAGGGGGTAAAACAGACGTCGCTGGTACAGAAGGGGGTAAAACAGACGCCGCCGGTACAGAAGGGGGTATAAAAAGACGCCGCCGGTACAGAAGGGGGTATAAAAAGACGCCGCCGGTACAGAAGGGGGTATAAAAAGACGCCGCTGGTACAGAAGGGGTAACACATAAAAGGCGTCGCTGGTACAGAAGGGGTAACACATAAAAGGCGTCGCTGGTACAGAAGGGGGTAAAACAGACGTCGCTGGTACAGAAGGGGGTAAAACAGACGTCGCTGGTACAGAAGGGGGTTAAAACAGACGTCGCTGGTACAGAAGGGGGTAAAACAGACGTCGCTGGTACAGAAGGGGGTAAAACAGACGTCGCTGGTACAGAAGGGGGTAAAACAGACGTCGCTGGTACAGAAGGGGGTAAAACAGACGTCGCTGGTACAGAAGGGGGTAAAACAGACGTCGCTGGTACAGAAGGGGGTAAAACAGACGTCGCTGGTACAGAAGGGGGTAAAACAGACGTCGCTGGTACAGAAGGGGGTAAAACAGACGTCGCTGGTACAGAAGGGGGTAAAACAGACGTCGCGGGTACAGAAGGGGGGGATTCAAACCTCCGATACAAATAGACTACACTATAATATGAACTTGAAACAGTGGACATTGACTGAAAAACAAAACAAATAATAAACAGTGAATCGGGCATGTATTTAGAGGGATGATTTCAAATTATTTCGTCAGCGTGTCAAAATTGTTCAAGGAAATGTGCACCACCTGTATAGTGAACATTAACTGAGGATGAACACTGATTCGGGCACGTATTTTAAGGGACTGTTTCCAAATATTTCGTCAGCGTTTTAGGATTGTTCGAGGACGTTTGTACCACTTGTATCTGGCTAGTTAGTTAATTAAAATAGGACTTCAGAAGCTATAAACCCTTCTGGATTATTAAGCCAGCACACTGCAAGTCAATTACATTTTCAGGACTGGAGTCCTTTTTCGAGAACCCCAGTCCCTTGTGTATCTGGCGGACAACCACTCAACAACCGATCTCCAAATTACCTGGGCCTGAGCATATAGATAGATAGATAGATAGAATCGCACCTCCCCTCCCCCCACCCCCCCTTTCACCTGTATACTGTCCGTGTGTGTGGGGTGGGGGGGGGGGTCCGTGGGTGTGTCCGTGGGTGTGGGGTGGGGTGTCCGGGGGTGTGTCCGTATGTGTGTACGTATGTGTGTATGTGTGTGTGTATGTGTGTGTCCGCGTGTGTGTGTATGTGTGTATCCATGTGTGTGTGTATCCATGTGTGTGTGTGTGTGTGTGTGTGTCCGTGGTGTCGAGCGTGATCTGGGTGGAGTGGGTCAGGTGTTAATTGAGGTTAGGCAGCCTGAGAGATCCTGTAGTGGGAGAAATCGGCAGTCTCTTTCTTACGGATGCTATTTTGAGGTGTAATTAGCACACAACGGGACGCTATGTTAAGGGAAGGTTTTTAGTTGATTCCCTAGACTTCCATCAAGCTTAAAATTACTCCCTCTAGACTCCCGTTCAAGATAAATTTGTACATTTTTCGGTAGAAAAATGTCCCGGCCGAAGGCCGGCTCCCCTTAAATTACAGGCTCGCTATCGCTCGCCAGGAAAAAATCGACACCTAAATGGCACGAATGGTCTTAAGATTGACAGAAATGGGGCGAGGGTTCTTAAAATCGCCAAACTAGTGGGGCGAACGTCTTAAAATCTCAAAATCAATGGGGCTAAACATGAGGGAGAAAGGGGTCCAGAAAAAAATCCTCCAGGTGGATATCTCCCCTTAACCCCTTCCGTGCCGGCGAAGTCTTGTTCATTCTATTCTAGTTAGATTTAGATGATTTTGTGCAGTTTAAGCAGAATCTGTGGTAGTCAAAATGGTTAAGGGGAGATTTCCACTCGAGGGATTTTTTTTATGGACCCTTTTCTCTCTCATGTTTGGCTCCATTGATTTTTAGATTTTAAGACGCTCGCCCCCTTTAGTTTGGCGATTTTAAGTACTTTCGCACCATTTGTGTCAATTTTACGAACTTTCGTGCCATTTAGGTGTCGATTTTTTCCTGGCGAGCGATAGCGAGCCTGTAATTTGAAAGGAACCGACCTTCGACCGGGACATTTTTCTACCGAAAAATGTAGAAATGTATCTTGAAAGGGGGTCTAGGGGGTGTAATTTTAAGCTTGATGGAGTTCTAGGGAAGAAACTAAATACCTCCCCTTAAGTGAGATAGTTCAAAACCTTTCAATTGCTGGAGGCCCTTTATAGACTGAAAGCAAATCGTCTATTAGTAGCCAAAGTAGAATTAAATGGACGACACCGGTGCTGAAAGGGTTATTTGTGGTCATATAGAAGTTAGATCCAGAAAACAACAACAACAACAACATGAACCGGTATTTCCAAATGCTTAGTATGGGTATGGGTATATTTGAGTTAGAAGAGAAGCTAAAGGTATCAATATGGCGGAGATAACCCATTCATTGTTAAGGGCATCAATATGGCGTAGATATCCCGTTCACTGTTACTAAAGGCTCTGTAGGCAGCCCTGATCACCGTGGGGAGATGGTCGTATTTATTTGCTTACTAATGTTATATATACATTTATTTTTTTACTCCCTAGACTTCCATCAAGCTAAAACAAAATCACCCCCTAGACCCACTGTCAAGATCTATTTGTACATTTTCAATAGAAAAATGTTCCGGCCGAAGGCCGGTTCCTCCTAAAATTACAGGCTCGCTATCTCTTGCCAGGAAAATATCGACAGCTAAATGGCACGAAAGGTCCTAGTATTGACAAAGCAATAGGGTGAAAGGTCCGGAAATCGCCAAACTAATGCAACGAACGTCATACAATCGCAAAATGTATGAGGCTAAACATGAGGGAGAAAGGGGTCCAGAAAAGCGCCCCATCTCCCCTTAAGGGTGTTTGTTGCTGTGGCCGCTGGGAAGTACTGGGCCGGGAGAGATACTTGCCACTTTTTATCTTTCAAGTCCGCTAACTTAAGGGAGATGAGTCGTTTTTCGGGTCACCCTTCTTCCTCATGTTTAGCCCCATTAGTTTTCAGATTTTAAGACGTTCGGCCCATTATTTTGGCGATGATAAGACCTTTCGTCTCATTTGCTTGTCAATATTAAGAGTTTTCGTGTTATTTAGGTGTCGACTTTTTTCATGATGAGCGATAGCGAGACTGTAATTTTAAGAGAAACCGGCCTTCGGCCGAGACATTTTCCTACCGTAAAATGTATAAAATTAACTTGAAGGGGGGTCTAGAGAGTGTTATTTTAAGCTAGATGAAAGTCTAACGAGGAAACTAAAAACAAAATGAATGTATAAATATACAGACCCCCAAAATAACCATTGTCCCCTTAAAATAACCATTGTCCCCTTAAAATAACCATTGTCCCCTTAAAATAACCATTGTCCCCTTAAATAACCATTGTCCCCTTAAAATAACCACAGTCCCCTTAAAATAACCAGTCCCCTTAAAATAACCACTGTCCCCTTAAAATAACCACTGTCCCCTTAAAATAACCACTGTCCCCTTAAAATAACCACTGTCCCCTTAAAATAACCACTGTCCCCTTAAAATAACCACTGTCCCCTTAAAATAACCACTGTCCCCTTAAAATAACCACTGTCCCCTTAAAATAACCACTGTCCCCTTAAAATAACCACTGTCCCCTTAAAATAACCACTGTCCCCTTAAAATAACCACTGTCCCCTTAAAATGTTTCCGGATTTGTCTATGCATTAACTCTATTATGTTCATAAGTTAAGCTATATAATATTTAAATATGAATTGCTGTGTACTGAATGACACACATCTTATATATATATATATATATATATATATATATATATATATATATATATATATGCTCGTTTAAATTTATCGCTCTCTCACTCACTCACTCATTCTCTCTCACTCTCTCTATCACACACACACACACACACACACACACACACACACACACACACACACTCCCTCACTAATCTGCATAATGAGCTAAAACTCCGGCATCAAATATAGTCCAAACCTCCGCAATGCTCACTCGACCCGCCACTACCAATGTTTGAACAGATTCCTGTGAGGGCCTTACGAGTGTTTGGCCAAGATTCATCGCTGGAAAAGTCGGAAGGGCTGGGCTGATGGGGTTTTAAGGGGAGATGGGTGTATATATTGGCTTATTGTTTTATCTTTTAATTATTTTTTAGTTTCCTCCCTAGACCTCCATTCAAGCTGTAACAAACACCCCTTTCAAGATAGATTTATAAATTTTTCGGTAGAAAAAAGTCCAGGCCGAAGAATGGATATTCTTACAATTACAGGCTCGCTATCGCTAGCCAGAAAAAAAAAAATCTAAATCTAAATGGCACGAAAGGTCTTAATATTGACAAAGACATGGGGTGTAAAGTCTTATAATCGCCAAACTAATGGCGATTCAAATCTAAACACCAATATAAGATACCTAGTGCATTTTGAACCCGTATAGGATTTTATGACGCCTTTTTACTTTAATTTAGGATACGGTATTATTAAATTATTGTATTCATCTTAGAAAGGATATGAAGTCGGAGGGTGGGTTTATTAAGATAGTCCTTCGCCCTTTGAATTCCACAAGCTCTTCTAAAACTCTATAAAATGGTCTAATGATAACCAGCATACAATGAAGAAGGCCGGTTTCTCTTTAATTACAGGCTCGCTTTCGCTCGCCATTAAAAAATCGACACCTAAATGACACGAAAAGTCTTAATATTGACAAAGAAATGGGGCGAAAGGTCTTAAAATCGCCAAACTAATGGGCCAAACGTCATAAAATCTGAAAACTAATGTGGCTAAACATGAGGAAGAAGGGAGACCAGAAAAACGGCCCATCTCCCCTTAATTCAATCTCATTAGTATTGCTTCCAAACATATTATGATAAGGAAAAACAGTAATGATGTAGGAGATTGGGGCTGATATAAAGGAAAAACAGTAATGATGTAGGAGATTGGGGCTGATATAAAGGAAAAACAGTAATGATGTAGGAGATTGGGGCTGATATATTTAATGCATAACTAGTGCTCAATGATGTATATCGTATTGATATCTATGCAGGGTTGTTATTCAGTAAGTCAAAGAGTTTTTACACAATATCTGAACAATTGTGAATTATTTCAATATATTGGGAGATGCATTTTACTTGAATTAATTGAATGTCGTTTTATTCTAATTTTATGGATTGTTGTGAATATTAATTCATGTTATTGTAACTTCTAAATTGATATCCTATAATTGAGATCTATAGTAGAACTTGGCAGTGCGATTAAAGTAAAATTAAATAAACACATAATTTAATAAATATATATATAATATTTAAGAAAGCAAACTATGATTGATGGCATTTAAAGTCATTCATATTAATTGCCTTATAATACAATTGAGTGAATATATTATGAGCTGAAACAAATTGATTTAACTAATCACACACACACACACACACACATAAGCACGGACACATACACACACTCACTCTCTCTATTTCTCGCTCACACACAAACACACACACACACACACACACACACACACACACACACACACACACACACACACACACACACACACACACACACTTTTTCACTTTTATTTTGTTTCTCTCTCTCTCTGTCTCTCTAAACTTGATAAACTGGAGAGGATAGGCATCAAAGACAAAATTAACTCTTGAATAAAAAGTTGGCTTACAGATAGAAGACAGAGATTGTGATAAATGGAGTAGAATCCGAGTGGGAGTTCCGCAGGGTTCAGTCCTTGGAACAGTCCTGTTTCTCATTTACATAAATAATATCGATGTAGGGATAAACAACACCATCTCTAATTTCTCCGATGAAACAAAGATAGGGAATACAGTCCTGTCCGAAGAAGATAGAAATGCGCTGCACTCTGATAGCCGAGTAGTCTGAAAAATGGCAGATGCCCTTCAATGTCGATAGCTGTCAGGTACTGCAGGTTGGTAGAATAATAACAGATACAAATATGAAATGAATGGCCAACAAATAATAACCACAACGCTAGTAAAAGGCCTGGAGATACTAATTTCTGAAAACTAAAAAAAGTCCGACCAATGTATAGCAGCTGCAAACAAAGTGAACAGAGCATTGGGCTTCATGAAACGAAAATTTCCTTATAAACATGAGAACATAATAGTGTCATTGTTCAAAAGTATATACGGTGAGGCCCCATCTTGAATATGGTGTGTAACTTTGGTCACCATATATGAATAAGGCATTGTGAGACTAGGAGTCAGTGCAGCGCAGAGCGACAAAGATGATGCCATCATTGAGAAATAAGCCATATGATGTAAGACTTAAAATATTGAATCTGTTATCATTAAAAAAGAGAAGGCTGAGGGGTCAACTTATTGAGTGCCTAAATACACTGAAAGGCTTCAACAAAAGTCAATGGAAATACGCTATTCACATTTAACAAATAATACTCAAACTCGCGGAAATGGAATGACATTAAAAACCAAAAAAGGCAAATTTAGATGTCACAAAGAGTTTCTTCACCTACAGTGTGGTGACCGAGTGGAACAAACTACCAGCGAGAGTGGTGGAGAGCAACACAATAAACGCTTTCAAGGGAAGGCTTGACTTTTCTATCTAGAGAAGGCTGGGGTGATATGAAAACAAAAAGTGCTTAGGGCCGGACTGCGTAGTAAGGATATCGGTGTCTGTGTAGTCTGTGTATCTATGTAATAGTAATAATAATAATAATAATAATAGAAGTTCATTTAGCCGTAACGGTAATACATTTAAAATACACAGTTATACAATATATGTAAATCTATGTAACTCTCTCTCTCTCTCTCTGTACACACCAACAATAATATAAAACCCTCCACTACCGTTCTCGGCCTACAAGTGTCCCTGTCTGCAAGGAAACCCAGACGGTCCAACCTTTAAGGGGAGATGGGCTTGTTTAAGTGCTCATTTATGTATCTTTTTATTTTGTTTTATAGTTCCCTTCGTAGACCTCCATCAAGCGTAAAAGTACACCCCCCAAGACCCTCCTTAAAAATAAATGTTTACATATTTCGTTAGAAAAATGTCTCGGCTGAAGGCCGGTTCCTCTTAAAATACAGGCTCGCTATCGCTCGCCTGTTAAAAATCGACACCTAAATGACACGAAAAGTCTTAATATTGACAAAGAAATGGGGCAAAAGGTCTTAACATCGCCAAACTAAAGGGCCGAACGTCTTATAATCTGAAAACTAATGGGGCTAAACATGAGGAAGAAGGAGGACCAGAAAAACGACCTATCTCCCCTTAAGGTCTGTGGACTCGCTTAGGAGAGTAAACTGAAGGGGAGGTCTGTGGTTATTCTTGACCCCCCTTTCTCCCTCATGCTTAGCCTTATTAGTTTGGAGATCTTTCGGTGTTTGCCCGACTAGTTTGGCGATTGTAGCACCTTTTGACCCATTTCTTGATCAATATTATGACCTTTCGTGCCATTTAGGTGTCGATGTTTTCCCTGGCGAGCGACAGTACCGGCCATAGCATTGTTCTATCGAAAAATGTACAAATCTATATCGAAGGAGGGGTGGGGGGGGGGGGGGGGTGTCCTTTGGGGTCTTTTTATATAGCTTGGTAGAGGTCTAGGGAGCAAATTACAACTAACTGTTAATTTAGGAAGCTAGATATTTGTTAACCTTTTCAGGATTAGGACGCGATTTACCACTTTCCTCAGGCTATAATTACAAGACTTTACTCAGCTCTGGAAGGCCAAAAATATATATATAGAAATAAAAGCGGTACAGCATAAGTCGATTGATCCTTTGACTTCCCAAAATTCCTTCTGCAGGCTATACCGGTATACAGTAAATAGGGCCAGAGATCCTATACTAACTAACTATAGGGGATCGCTAAATAGGGCTGCACATATACAAGTAAAAGGAGCCTATTCTAGCCTAACTTTAGATTATCCAAGTTGAACAAGTTGACTTACCGGTACATAATAAGATAATTGATTATTATAATGAGACTACCACCGATACTTTTTAATGTAAACCTTATTTAGTCCAAACACAATATAAACATGAATGCCCAACAAAACAAATTCATATATTTTAAACAGCTCCTGAATGTTATATATATATATATATATATATATATATATATATGTGTGTGTGTGTGTGTGTGTGTGTACTTACTCTAGTTGTACTTACTCTAGTTGTATTGCGGGAGTGAGCATGCTCGTTATTTCCCGCCTCCTATATGTGTAGGTGTTTATATGTATCGTTGGAATGGCTGTGGATGTGTGTGTAGTCTGTATTTTTTTTAGCCAATTGGCGACATCGGAAACGAAGGCTTAGGGTGGATCTGTATGGTACCATTCTCACTATAGACGGTACCGTCTCGCCCGAAGGCTTAGGTAGCCATCAGCTTAGGTGAACCATATGATACCCATCTCGCCTTGTACCATTTTTGCCAACCCCAGATGGGACGTCACAACATCGTCCACTTATTCCAGGTACCTATTTACAGCTAGGTGAACTGAGGCTAACACATGAAAGGAGACAAGCCCAATTTGTCTCCGCCCGGCCGGGGATTGAACCCCCGACCCCTCGTGTGTGAGACGATAGCGCTACCTACTAGGCTACGGGCTGTGTGTGTGTGTGTGTGCATGTGTGTGTGTGTGTATATATGTGTGTGTGTGTGTGTGTGTGTGTGTGTGTGTGTGTGTGTGTGTGTGTGTATATGTGTGTGTGTGTGTGTGTGTATATGTATGTGTGTGTGTGTGTGTGTGTGTATATATGTGTGTGTGTGTGTGTGTGTGTGTGCTGAATCCACAGTTGGAACTTACCCAGCGCCACAGTGAGCTACTTTGTGTGTGTCCTAGAGCCAAGTAAGGGAAGCAGCCAAACAAATATATGCTTACCAGGCTTTTGGATCAATTCGTCTATAGGTAATTTCTCTACTCCCATAGTAATTTCTCTACTCCCATAGTAATTTCTCTACTCCCATAGTAATTTCTCTACTCCCATAGTAATTTTTCTACTCCCATAGTAATTTCTCTACTCCCATAGTAATTTCTCTACTCCCATAGTAATTTCTCTACTCCCATAGTAATTTCTCTACTCCCATAGTAATTTCTCTACTACTCCCATAGTAATTTCTCTACTCCCATAGTAATTTCTCTACTCCCATAGTAATTTCTCTACTCCCATAGTAATTTCTCTACTCCCATAGTAATTTCTTCCAATGTTCCCCAACATACCTTAAGGGAGCCCACCTCGCTTTTTTCTCTTTCTCTCCCAGTCTTTTTGGCTTGTATCCATTCGGCCCCATTCAGTCTACTGTTTTAAGACGTTTGCCCCATCCAGGTGTCAATATTTTCCTGGCGAGCGGTAGCGAGCCAGCATATTTATATTTTGTTTTGACAGCAAGCTAAATTTGTACATTTTTCGATAGAAAAATTTCTCCGGTGAAACCGGATTTCTCCATACAATGCTGGTTCGCTATCGCTCGCCAGGAAGAAATTGACACCTGGATGGGGACACACGTCTTAAAACAGTTGGCTGAATGGGGCCGAATGGATACAAGCCAGAGAAAGAGTGAAAAGGAGAAAAAAAAGAGTGATCCCCCTTAACTCGTTCATTGTGATGACCCTTGTTTCATATTAGTCTGGCTAACATTATATATATATATATATTTTTTTTTTTTTAATAATTAATAGAAAGTACCTCTTGAAGTTAGCAGAATGATATTTAATTTTCCTAAAGGCAGGATGGAATTTGAACTTATGTTAGTCATGATCAAATTAATGCAAAGATAACTTAAACACTTAACACGGATACGTATTTCAGTGGATACATATTTGTTCTTGTAAACGACTTGCAGTTGACTTAGTATTATGGTGGTACCGTTCTCCCTAATTGCCAGACACACGGTGCCCCAGCCTGCTTGCACAGGAACCATTCCGCTTGAACTCTGAGTCACATTGTCGCTTTTTATGTGTGCAATTATCGATCTGCAACATATTTAATCGCGGTTTGTTGATATTGATATGAACAGAAAATTGACGAACAAATGTGGGCGAGATTAATTCCTATAATACTTTAACTTAGAAACTGCCACACTGGATATACCGAGAGATTAGTCTCCCGTATTCTGAATTAAAGCTCTCAAGCTTCCCCCAATATGTGTTGTTACCTTCCTCCCTGACCTCTGCTCAAATATCTATTTTTCTTTTTCTTATACTATGCTTCTTTTTGGTTGAGTCACGGGGAAGTTATGAATCCGAAGTTTTCGGTAACATTAAGGACCTCTTTTACATTGATATTGGCAACTGAACTTACTGTATATGTATATAAGAGCTACGATTTCTGGCTGTAGAGCATATAAAGTACAGTACCTACAGTTCTTTCAGGACAGGTACAATCAAAATCCAAAATTATTGTCCTTATATGCAATGTTACTTTCCTCCCCGACCCCCTTTGTATATTATTTATTATTATTATTATTAATATTTTTGTTTTATTTTGATTATTATTTTTTTTCTTCTGGGGGTTGGGGGTAGTTCTGCTTCTTGGGTGTGAAACATGAACCGTTTTTATGGTATTCTTGTATCAGTAACTTTTCCTCGAGTAGCATTTCTTAACTCTTTTACAAGGATTTTTCTTTATATATATATATATATATATATATATATATATATATATATATATATATATATATATGTTAGTGTCCTTCCTAGACCTTCATCAAGCTTAAAAACAAATATTCCCAAGACCCCTCCTTCAAGATATGTTTGTGCATTTTGGGTAGAAAAAATGCAGGATAAAATCGACACCTGAATGGCTCGAACGATCTTAAAATCACCAAACTATTGGGTCCAATTTCTTAAAATCTCAAACACTAACTGGACTAAACATGAGGGAGAAGGAGGGCCAGAAACTCCTCTGAAATTTGGCACTGACAGTAGATAGATTGCCTGTGGATTCTTTTCAAGAGTTAATTTTTTCTAAGGCATTTTATTTCATTAGATGGTAGGCCAGACTTGTAGGGAGACACATTTGGGCCACCTAAGCCTCTCTACCTTCAATATACATACATTGATTTATATATATATACAATGACCACACTGACCTTACGATTCAAACGAGGGGGTCATAACTTAATCCTTTCATGCACCAGGGGTTGCGGTATAGTATTCAGAAATAGAATTATCTTAATCTCATAAATACCTCTTCAAAATTAGTTTTCTGCCCACAGCTCGCTCAAAGAACAACTGCAGAGGCTGATGTAACTGAACTAAAGGTTTCTAAACACCCTTGATGGTCACAATGACTTACATGTATCCCAAAAAGGGTGCAAATCACGTACTGGTGCAGGAAAGGGTTAATTTTAATAGATATACCAGAACCCCAAATAAAGGATAGTGGAAGACAAGAATAGAGCAGAAGAAGGCTCTCTGGAGTTTGGTTGCCGATATCAATGAAAAATCGCCCCGATATTTTTGCTAGATTAAGGGGAGATATGGGTAGTTTTTCTAGATCCCCTTCTCCCTCATGTTTAGCCCCATTAGTTGTCAGATTGTCAGATGTTTGCCCTATTAGTTTTTCTATTTTAAGACCGTTTGCCCCATTTCCTTTCATGCTATTTAAGTGTCCATTTTTTCCCTAGCGAACGATAGTGAACCTGTAATTTGGGAAGAACCGGCCGGGACATTTTTATACAGAAAAATTTACAAATTAAGCTAGAAGAGAAATCTAATGGATATTTTGTATGAGCTTGATGGAGGTCTAGGGAGAAAACTAAGAAAATAATAAAAGCATACATAATTAGGCAAGTATAAACCGCCCATCTCCCCTTAAAGCTGCCTGAAAACTCCCACAATTCTTCTAACTCTTTCTGCTCCGTCTTCCTTCCTCCCTGACAGCTGCACACAAATGCCCCAGTCTGCTTTCTCTGCAACTATTCTGCTTAACTGGACTACTTTGGTGTGTGTGTGTGCTCTCCACGTCGCCCCTGTTTACAAATATCACAGTTGGTCCTAAAATTGTTCGTATTTTTGCCTTTCTGCGATTTTTCCCGAGTTTCTTTTTGCAGTGATCCAGTTAATCCCATTATCTTAATTATATTATCTACACATTCGGATATCTAGACTTTCTATTTGCTGTTTATAATGTATTTTAGATACATTACTTTGGTCCTCCAATCACGGCTCTGTGTGCTCTCGACGTCCTCACTGTTTACAAATATCACAGTGGGCCCTAAATATCCTTCTTTCTGCTCAGTTTCTCTTCGTTTAGAGTTTGGCTTCTCTGTGTATTTTGATTTGGTATCTTTTGAATTATATTGCAGTAGATTATATTTATACATTTAATATTTATTCAATTAACTTATACACATTTTCCCTTCTAGTTTGGCTTTGTTTATTCCCCACGTCGTCAGTGTTTACAGATATCATCGTGAACTCTAAGTTATTTATTTTATTCAACCCTTTTTTTGATCTTTCCCGTGTTATTGACATGAAGACTGGACCACCTGTTATTGATAATATTGAAATGGGGAACAGAAAATAGTGAATCTTAGTCATTTGGTCCTTGTAACTCAAAACACTTTATCAAAATAGTTCGCTAGTTTATCATAATTTTCCCTCCAAAAGTTGTTCAGCAATTCCTGTACACGACTGTACAGTGTAAGTTTCGTATTTCTGTAACATTACAAATTTGGTCCTTTTAAGGGGTAATGGGTCGCTTTTCTAGACCCCTTCTCCCTTGTGTTTAGCCCCATTACTTTTTCAGATTTATTGAGATGTTTGCCCCCATTGGTTTGTCAATTTTAAGACCTTTCGTCCTATTTAGGTGTCAAGTTTTTCCTTGCGAACGATACTGAGCCTGTAATTTTGGAAGAATCGGCCTTCGGCCGGGACACTTGTCTACCGAAAAATGTACACATTCATCTAGAAGGGGGATATAATGGATGTTATTATTAAGTTTGATGGAGGTCTAGCGAGGAAACTAGAAACATTTATACTTTATATCTATCTCTCTCTCTCTCTCTCTCTCTCTCTCTCTCTCTCTCTCTCTCTATATATATATATATATATATATATATATATATATATATATATATATATATATATATATATTTGTAGGTAGTAGGGGTAGGCAGACCCGCCCAGGGAAGTACTACCGCCAAGGTTTCGGGAGACTCAGGGAATAGCCTGAATTCCATTTTCTCTCCCAGGCCTTGGTAGCTGGATACATATCTTTCTGCCTCACACATCAGGGGTATCAGGAAAACCCTCTTTATATAACATACACATCCAACTTCACGACATTGCCCTACATTGCTATCCTCTATCCATAAAACACTACTCTTCCCACTACACATCATACATGTAACACCATACACCTTACCCAATAAATATGGCAGTACAATTGTTAAGAGCAAACCTGGTGGTCCCTCGGATATCCACCCCCGGCAGGGTTGGGTCATTGACACAGGGCCCTCCCGGTCGTCATCATGCGACTGTGTCAAGAGCATTGCAACGTCCCAAAGCTGCTCGTCGGTGCAGCTTTTTCTTTAGCAATATAAGGGGACTTCACTCTAACATCAATTCTGTACACCAATTTCTTCAAGCAGAATCCCCTACTCTCCTTTTTTTGACAGAGACTCAAGTTACATCCACATCTGACACGTCTAGATTTAATTTTCCAGGTTATCAACTGCTCCAAAATTTCAGACCTAAAGGTGGTGTATGTTGCTTCGCAAAATCTGAAATTGCCCTGGAGGAGGTTCAATTGTCCCTATTTTGATTATTCTATATACAAATTAATTTCTGCTGGTAAATTTAAATACATATGTTGCATCTACCGTTCCCCAAATACTCCTCCAGAGCAAAGTCTTTTTGATTCTCTGTCCTCACAACTCAGTGTCCTCAACTTAAATGCTTCTTCTGAAATCACTGTGTTGGGTGATTTTAATGTCCATAATGTTGAATGGCTCACTCATTCAGCCAGGACTGATGATGCTGGTCTTGAATGTGAGCTATTTGCAGACTCATTTAATCTCACTCAACTAGTCAACCAACCCACCCGTGTACCAGATAATCCTAATCATAATTCCCACCTACTGGACTTATTTTTAACAACCAATTCAGAAAATTATGATGTTACAGTGAGGTCCCCGCTTGGATCTTCTGATCACTGTCTGATACAGGCCACCTGTCTATCACCTACCACACCTTCCCACTCTGAACCTGTTTTGGTGACTAAATGGCATTACGATAGGGCAGACTGGGAGGGTCTTCAAGGTTTCTTTATTGATATTCCCTGGACCTCTTTCTTTTCTAATGATGCACACTCCACCTTGAGCCACATACAAGATTTTGTAAAAATTGGAATGGAAACTTTTATTCCTCATCAAAAGTACAGTAAAAGATCTAATTCACCTAAATGGTTTGACCATAATTGTGCTAGAGTAACTGAACAAAAAGCAATAGCCTACAATGCATACACAAGATCAAAAACACATGAAGCCTTTAATTACTTTAGAAACATCAGAAATCATGCCAAAACTGTATTAAACCTAACTAAATCAAACTTTCTCCACAATCAGGCAAATAAACTTCTAAATAATCCAAATGATAACAAAATATTTTGGTCTACTCTTAACTCATTTAAATCCAACTTCACTACTGCTTCATCCATTCCACCATTAAAATCTCCGACTGGCAATCTTGTAAGTGACCCACGAGGTAAAGCTAACCTTCTTGCGGATATTTTCTCCACCAACTCAACCTTAGATGAAATAAATCAAGATGTCCCTGTACTTAATTTTAATTCGCCTGAAATTCCCTCACTTAAGATCCACACCAGACATGTCAAAACTATTTTGCAGAATCTCTCAGTAGATAAGGCTCCTGGTCCAGATGAAATTCCTCCAATAGTACTTAAGAATTTCTCCTTGGTGCTCGCTCCTGTATTGGCAAAATTTTTCCGTCTGTGTACTCATACCTCATGTTTCCCAGTACCCTGGAAAGAAGCAAACATCCATCCAGTTCCTAAAAAAGGTGCCTCTTCAGATCCATCAAACTACAGACCAATAGCTATAACTTCCACTCTTGGTAAAGTCTTTGAAATTATATTAAATAATCACATAATTAAGCATCTTGAGAATAATAAATTAATCAGTGATAGGCAATATGGTTTTAGACGATGTCGATCAACTGCAGACATGCTTTGCCTTCTTACGCATCAAATCAACCAAGCTACAGACCAACATGGTGAAACACATACAATAGCACTGGATATATCAAAGGCATTTGATAGAGTCTGGCATCAATCCTTATTGTCGAAGATGTCACACTACGGCCTTGCATCATTAGTTCCACTAATTTCTTCTTATCTTCATAACAGAAAAATACGTGT
Source organism: Paralithodes platypus (assembly GCA_032716605.1). Taxonomy (NCBI): domain Eukaryota; kingdom Metazoa; phylum Arthropoda; class Malacostraca; order Decapoda; family Lithodidae; genus Paralithodes; species Paralithodes platypus. The sequence goes on along the minus strand of CM064520.1, from coordinate 17,083,018 downwards.
AATGGTAGATGGCCTTTATTCTCAATTTCACTCAATAAATGCTGGTGTTCCCCAGGGATCAGTTTTGGCCCCAATTCTGTTCCTCATTCATATCAATGATCTCATATCTACCACTCATAATCCAATACATTCCTACGCAGATGACTCAACACTCCACAGTTCCTTCACATTTACCAATTGTTTCACCCAACCCGATCTTATAAATTCAAAAATAAACACTGCAATTTCTCTGAACCAGGACCTTTCTAGAATTAATGGATGGGGACAAAAGAATCTAGTTTCCTTTAATGCACAGAAAACCAAGTACATTCAATTTTCTAACCGACAGAATCTCACTGACTCCCATATATTTTTTAATGATGTAAATATTCCCACTTCCCCTAGTATTGACATTCTCGGTGTAACATTAACTACTAACTTGAGCTGGACACATTATGTTAGAAGCATTGCTAAGAATGCCTCTAAAAAACTGGGACTCCTGTACAGAGTTCGAGAATTCTTCACTGACGAGCAGTTGGCCGTGATATATAAAAGTCATGTGCGTTCTCAGATGGATTACTGTTCACCTCTGTGGGGTGGAAGTGGAGTGGTTGCATTGAGGCAGTTGGACAAAATTCAAAATAAAGCTATTAGATTAATCAATAACCCTGCAATCACACAGGACCTTCCTACATTATCCATACGAAGAAACGTTGCATCCCTTGCATTATTCTACAGATATTTTCACAGCAATTGTTCCGAGGAACTTGCTTCAATTGTGCCGCCTCTCCACATCTTTCCCCGTAGAACTAGGGCAGCTGAGAGCGCCCATGAATTTACACTTTCTCCTCCACAATGCAGGACTTCTGCTTATCAGAATTCATTTATCCCCAGAGCTACTACTCTTTGGAATTCACTTCCCTCGAATTGCTTTCCACAAACTTACAATCTACAAATGTTTAAATCCAGTTGTTACAAACATTTTATGAATGGAGGATGCCTTTAGGCACATGGACCTTTTTGTTTTATCTGTGTTTTTCCTTCCTCCGTTCATTGTCTCTTAAAAAAAAAAAAAAAAAAAAAATATATATATATATATATATATATATATATATGTATATATACAGGTATATTTATATATACAGTATATATATATATATATATATATATATATATATATATATATATATCGTATCACGAGTGTAGGGAGGTTCATAGAAAACGTTGTCATATTAGGAAGTGTATAACATATAGTGACAAGAATACCCACAACATAACGAGAGTTGGGTTTAGGCCGAGTCTGATCTTATCTACGAGTGGTCACCTTATTCCTCTTTTATCACTCGGGAGTACGCCTTCCAATCAGAATCCGTTTGTTGTTAGGGGTTTGTATATGTTTCCTTTCGCTATAAAGTTTGCATACGTATTCAATGTTCAATCAGCAAACATTTGGGCGGGTACTGTTAAACAAATAAATTACTTGACTACGCCAAGTGCCTATTTATAAGACAGAAAAATCATATAGAACATTAACCTGACCCTATTTGACTAAAAGTACTATCTGACTCTCTCTCTCTTCCTCTCCCCTCTCCCCCCTCCCCCCTCTCTCTCTCTCTCTCTCTCTCTCTCTCTCTCTCTCTCTCTCTCTCGCTCTCTCGCTCTCTCTCTCTCTCTCTCTCCTGATCTTTCGAGGGGACAAGCGAAAGTAGGATTTTTTAACTCCTTTGTTTAACTCCTTTTTTTTTTTTTTTTTGGCTGTCAAGTGAGTGGCTCCTTATTAGTGTTCGGGGTCGGAGAAGTGTTAGAATATAGGGATCAGTTATAATGTGTACCATCAGTATATGCTGCTTTTTGTCTCATTCATACACATAAAACAATACAATTAGGTTAAGGGAGAAGGGTATATTTTTTGGTCGATTATTTTTTTTTTTAGTTTCCTTTCAAGACCTCCATCAAACTTAAAAAAACATCCGATCCCCATTCTACATTAATTTGTACACATTTTGGTAGAAAAATGTTCCGGCAGAAGGCCTGTTCTTCCGAAATTACAAGCTCACTATCGTTCGCCAGGAAACAATTTTACACCTAAATAGCACGGAAGGTCTTACTATTGACAAATAAATTGGGCGAAAGGTCTTAAAATCGCCAAAATAATGGCCCGAACTTCTTAATATGTTAAAACTAATTGGGCTAAACATGAGGAAGAAGGAGGACCAGCAAAACAACGCATCTCCCTCCCCTTAAGTATGGTTAGTTGTGTGGATCCTAGCTTGAAACCTTCCTGAATTATCTCTGGGATGTAAGTGGTCACATGACTGTTGGGCTCAAAATTAACCTATGCTTGATAAACAATAATTTGATGACGGTATAATGCTGCTTAGGTTTGATCAGCTCATGTTGTAGTGGTTATGATGCTAAATATTACATTTTGGTGACTAAAGCTTGAATTATGACAGGGTATGGTGTAATTCATCATATATATATATATATATATATATATATAGATATAGATATATATATATTATATTATATAATAATAATAATAATAATAATAATAATAACGATAATAATAATAATAATAATAATAATAACGATAATAATAATTATAATAATAATAATAACAACAATAATAATAATGCTAATACTAATAATACTAATAAGAGCTTGATAACACCCTCCCTCGCAGTAGAAGGACAGCAAGGACCCTCCCCAGCATCCATTGTTGGTCGGGCCACCAGAATTAGCGGTCCGCTGTCCGCACGACCGTGATATTTGTCCAGGGAGCCAGAAGGGTAAAGACAAAAACCCACGACGGAGAGATGCGGAATCCCACGCCTGGTCTGGGTCTGGGCCCGTTAGGATGTTTCACCACACTCATCATGATCCCTGGTGTTGTGCCTGGGTTTTATGTTTAGGTCAGCCGGTATTTATTTCGGTGTGTGTGTGTGTGTGTGTGTAAACATATTTACTGTATATTAATTACAGGGGGTACCAGAAAAGGTTTTAAGCGAATGTTGTTTTGTCCCCTCACCCTCCGGGGGGAGTGGGACGGAGGTCTAGGGAGCAAACTCAAAACCTCCCCTTAATTGATGGAATAGGATTCCTTCTGACACTTCCCTTCATCACGTCCGGGTAGCCTTTACTCTACTTTGATATGTTCGTCCCCACTCCCTTCTTCCTTGTTATTCTACCCCACAGGGTTTGCTCTCGAGGCTTTCTTACTATCTCTTGTTTTGACGCCTCCTGGATACCTTGTTTGCTTTTGCTTATTGTCTTAACAGGTTGGCCTCCGTGGGACAGCCGGTGTACTTTGTGCAACTCTAGTTACTATCAATATTTCATATTGCAGCATCAATAACAATACCAAGCTAACCTGATAGAATCTACCCCAAGGTTTTCCATATCTAATTAGATGTAGCTAAATTAATACAATGTAAGACCTTTGGTGTTGTATAATTCTTACGTAAAACCAATCACATAAAACCCTTCTCTATAACCTATTCCATACCTATATGAATGTATCCAAACCAATAAAAAGGAACATTGAAGAAGTATTGTATCAACTGTATGTCAATCAGATTAGACCTGATGATGTCTTTAGTAGCTTAGAAAGATTTGAACTAGGTTGTGTGAAAGAATATCGCTAGTGGTCGGAGTACAAACCAGTATCCTTCCTCGGTCTCAGCCCTCCTTTTTTATGAGTCTCTGTTGGGGCGGAAGGTCGTTTTTCTGGTCCCCCTTCTTCCTCGTTAGTTTTGAGATTATAAGACGTTTGGCCCATTAGTTTGACGATGTTAACACCTTTCACCCCATTTCGTTGTAAATTATAAGATGTTTCGTGCCATTTAGGTATCCATTCTATCATGGCGAGCGATAGCGAGCCTGTAATTTTAAGAAAAACCGGCCTTCAGCCGGGAACATTTTTCTACCGTAAAATGTACAAATTTATCTTGAGAGGGGGTCTAGGGGATGTTTTTAAAAGTTTGATGGAGGTTTAGCGAGAAAACTACAAAATAAATGAATACATAAATTAATAGACCGAAACAATAGCCACTGTCCTCTTAACATCTTCAATTCTTATAGTTTCCAGTTTCAGCTGGGAATACATCGGATGCGGAAAAGTTTGTGTTGTGGTAATTCGGTGGAGCAGTTTTGATACACAGTCTGCTTATTTCTGTTATAATTAAGTAACACCCCGTTCTTAACATTAATCATCAACTACAAACCCCAATGTACTTGAATAAACTAATGAAAGCATATGGTCCTCCCGGGAATCGAACTCGGGACACCACACCCTGAACATACTTATACTTATACTTTTGTAAGCATCTAAACCATTACACCACCAACACAGTTATTTCATTTTGACAAGGTGTTGGTGAGAAGGCTTAGTATGTGTGCTTAGTTTATTAATGTAATCCCTATTTTGAACCGCTTTTGCAAACAGGTCGCCTATACGGATTATTTTTTTATGAAATACCTTCCATGTAAAATATATCAGCAATTACTACTGGTAATGTAAGTACAAACAGAGACACGCAGATCACTAACATTAGTTTAGCCGTGGCATAGTCAGTAGAGCCTCGGCTGCTGATCAAAGGGTCGGCGGCTCGAATCCTCACTGTCAAAATATTATTGGTAGATGTCAAGCCCGGGCCACTTGACCTAGACATTCGTGACAAACACCTAATCTTCATGGCCACCCCTTCTCGGGAATTACGGCGTCTGGCAAAAAAGAAAAACAGAAAAAAAAGCTTAGTTTAGGACGGCTATTAGAGAATATTAACCTCAATTACAGCGAAGTACTCTAGCTAAGGAAGGCCAGCACCTTGGGAAACGAGAGGTCAATCCATGGCCCTCAAGTGTTGACCGTTCCCATCCCTAATGCCTTGGTGGTAAATCATCATCATCATCATCATCCCCCAATCACACAGAACAAAGTCAACAATGGGTGAGAGGAAGGCGTGTAATGTCTGGAGTAGCGGGCCTTCATATGGATTTTTTTTTTTTTTTAACCTACTGGTGCGTTCGCTCCTTACCTTTGCTCCATTATATTGTTGCCCATATTAACCTAACTTTCATATGGATTACGGGGGTTTCGTCCGGATTTTGTTATTAGCCACATTAACGGGTTCCTAATCATATTGCCATGTGGAACAGAGGCACATTGTGTGAGGGGACTTTTCACTTCCCGAGGGCGAATCAAACCCTGATCCTCTAACCAATACGTAACGGGACACCTTGTACTTTATACTTAAGGGGGAATTGTATAGTTTTTGGTAGATTATTTCATATATATATATATATATATATATATTCATATATTTGTTTAGCTTCTTCCTTTGACCTCCATCAGACTTAAAATACATTCATTAGATCCCCCTTCTAGATTAATTTGTACATTTTTCGGTAGAAAAATATATTTATTTACTGATGCGTTCGCTCACAAGTAGTTTTGCCATCAAACTTAGCCTTACCTTTGCCAGGCTAAGGCAGAAAAATGTCCCGGCCAAAGGCCGGTTCTTCCCAAATTACAGGCTCACTATCGTTCGCCAGGGAAAAAAAATGACACTTAAATAACACGAAAGATCTTAACATTGACAAAGAAAAAGGGTGAAATGTCTCAAAATCGACAAACTAATGGGGCAAACATCTGAAGATCTGAAAACTAATGGAGCTAAACACAAGGGAGAAGGAGGGCCTAGAAAAAACGACCCATCTCCCCTTAACCATAAGCCTCTCTCTATATAACTAAGCTAATCTAAGCTTACGCCAACTTATCCTTATTAAAACATGTCACTATACATATATAACGTTAACTCGGGAAAGGCGAGCGTCCTCATAAGCGGTTTTGATGGTGGAAGGCGAAAGTCCTGATAAGATCCAAGGCCTAAAAAAAGTATTTTAGAACACCCCAGTGGCACTCAAAACAAAGCAATATGTGATTAGGTGAGATAACTCCCCTCCATTACTTGCTACGATTCCTACATATGCATCCCAACCCCTCCTTCCCCTCCTTTTCACCCCTCCTCAATTATTACCTATTTTCCTCTTATTCCCCCTTTTATCGGGTAATTTTCGGCGTGAATGATCTTCCCGCGGTATCTATAGCATAAGCGAGGCATCTAGAGATCCTTGCAACAGAGAGACTTCTACTTAGAGCTGTCAGTGTCGCTGGAGAAATCGGGAGGAGTGGATATATGCCGCCGCGGCTCTCCCCTCATGAATGGACCGGTCGGCAACAATAAGTCTTTTTCACCCCCAAATACTATTCCCACTCGTTTTATTGCTCCTAAATGTTTATATCTTCCTATTAAACATAAAATAGGTGCGTATGAATAAGTAGTAACGATATTTGTACTCTATCTCGTTGTACTCTACGTGCTTCACATGTCTCACTCCCTAGACTGGAACAAGACCTCACAGGCTTCACTGTTCATTGTAAAGCGGTGAATGTTAAGGCTCTCAGCCTATGCCCGAGAGGAAGTAAGTTGGAATATAGAAAAAATAAAATAAAATGGTAAAATGACAATTTTCGTTGGGATTGAATCAAAATACCTCCGCATGGCGGGACGTTTCAAATACCATAGTCTAGCCTTTGCCGGGTTAAGGGGAGATGCTTCGTTTTTCAGGACATCCTTCTTTCTCATGTTTAGCCCCATTAGTTTTGAAATTCTAAGATGTTTGGCCCATTAGTTTGGCGATTTGAACACCTTTCACCCCATTTCGTTGTAAATTTTATGACCTTTCGTGCCATTGAGGTGTTATTTTTTTTCCTGGCGAGCGATAGCGAGCCTGTAATTTTACGAGGAACCGGGACAGTACAAATTTATCTTGAAGGGGTTTCTATTTTTTTTTTAAGCTTGATGGAGGTCTAACGAGGAAACTAAAAATAAATAAATATATAAATAAATGTATAGACCAACACAATAGCCACTACCCCCACAAGCTAACCTAACCCGGCATAACCTTATTAAGGGGGGTCACCGGCTTTTTTTTTTATCTTTCTCTCCTTTTCTCTCTTTCTCTGGCTTGCATCCATTCGGCCCCATTCAGCCAACTGTTTTAAGATGTTTATCCCCATCCAGGTGTCGATATCTTCCTTGCGAGCGACAGCGAGCCAGCATTGTATGAAGAAATCCGGCTTCGCCGGAGACATTTTTCTACCGAAAAATGTACAAATTTTGCTTGCTTTCAAAACAAATATATATATATATGCTGGCTCGCTACCGCTCGCCAGGAAAATATTGACACCTGGATGGGGGTAAACGTCTTGAAACAGTAGGCTGAATGGGGTACAAGCCAAAGAGAGAGGGTGAGAAAGAGAAGAAAAGCGAGGTGGGCTCCCTTAAGAATGCGAACCAATATAAAAGAACGCACCTCTAGGCGAAATGACCCTCCAGCCCCTTCACACCATCAACTTTCCCACGATTGCATTATTCGCGAGTGGTGGAATTGAGCCTTCCGGAGTCCCCTTTACCGGGAGAACCCACACCAGTCTCTTTACAGTAGCGGGAGTGTTATTTACTTGACGTGTATAGTCACGCTTTCATTGTTCGTGTCACATTCACACTTTTTAACATTCATTTAATTTTAGTGTAATGTAGTAAAATATATCCTCCTCGTTATTGTCTTTGTTGGACGCAGGGATAGGTGGCCAAACAGAAAACAAAAAAAGGCGGGGGGGGGGGGGGGGGGGGGGGGGGGGGGGGGGGGGGGGGGGGGTACTCGGCTTATACTTCTTGCTCCTGATACAACCAACATATAAACGGTCTAATGCCAAACTGCCTTAGGGGGTCACCGGCTTTTTTTTTATCTTTCTCTCCTTTTCTCTCTTTCTCTGGCTTGTATCCATTCGGTTCCATTCACCCAACTGTTTTAAGACTTTTATCCCCATCCAGGTGTCGATTTCTTCCTGGCGAGTGATAGCGAACCAGCATTGTTTGGAAAAATCCGGCTTAGCCGGATTTTTTTTTCTATCGAAAAATGTACAAATTTAGCTTGCTGTCAAAACATAAAAATATATTCGCTACCGCTCGCCAGGAAAATATTGACACCTGGATTGGGGTAAACGTCTTAAAATAGTTAGGCTGAATGGGGCCTAATGGATACAAGCCAAAGAGAGAGAGAGAAAGATAAAAAAAGCGAGGTGGGCTCCCTTAATATCAAGACCTTGGCCTGGTTGACCGTCCGTGGCTATAGTGACTGGTAAGCCATTAGCACTCTCCCTTCTGGGCAATATACAGTAATGACCTTTAACCCTTTCAGTGTATGATCAACCTTTTTTTACTTTTGTTCCGGCTATCAATATTCAATTATATTACATTGTGGAAGGATCTTAGTGAGCTTTATGGTTAACTTTTGTTCTGTTTCAATCGGTTCTTCCTAATCTGCATACAGTCCCCTAATGTTAGCCAGAATGAAATATAAACATGCGTCATCATACTGAAAAAGATTAAACACGAAGCTGAATTCTCCTTATAACTAAATCCGGTAGTGTTGTGTCTGTCTGTCTGTCTGTCTGTCTGTCTCTAGCCCCGCCCAGGTAGCGGCAGTTGTTATCACTTGCAAGGAGCTTGAAAGAAGGGAAAATGATCGGGAAGTTTGTTTAGCGGTGTGATCCTTGCTGTGGAGTCCTTGCCCAACCCTCCACTTCCTCCTCGATCCTTCGCTTCCTCTTTTTCCTTTTCCTCCTTCTCCTTCTCCTTCTTCTCTTCCTATTCTTCCTTTTCCTTCTCTTCCTCTTCTTCAATTTCCTCCTCTTCCTTCTCCTCCTTTCTCTACTTCTTCATTTTCCTCCACCTCTTCCTCCTTATATTTCCCTCCTCTTCTTCCGTTTCCTCCACCACCTCTTCCTCCTCTTTATCTTTCTCTTCTTTAGTTTCCTCCACCTCTTCCTCTTCCTCTTCTTCATTTTCCTCAACTTCTTCCTCCTCCTCCTCCTCCTTCCCTTCCCACACCTCTTTCCTTCTTAATTTTCCTCAACCTCTTCCTCCTTTCTCTTCCTTCTTCAGTTTCCCTCTTCCTCCTCCTCTCTACCTCTTCTTCTTCAGTTTCCTCCTCCTCCTCTTTACTTTATCCCCTCTTCATTCCTCATCCTCCTTCCTCTTCTTCAGTTTCCTCCACCTCTTCCTCCTCCTCCTTTCTCTACCTCTTCTTCAGTTTCCTCCACCTCCTCCTCCTCTTTATCTTCTACTTCAGTTTCCTTCACCTCTTCCTCATCCTCCTCCTCCTTTCTCTTCCTCTTCTTCAGTTTCCTCCACCTCCTCCTCTTTATCTTCCTCTTCAGTTTCCTTCACCTCTTCCTCATCCTCCTCCTCCTTTCTCTTCCTCTTCTTCAGTTTCCTCCACCTCCTCCTCTTTATCTTCTTCTTCAGTTTCCTTCCTCACTCTTCCTCTTCTTAATTTTCCTCCACCTCTTCCTCCTCCTCCTCCTTTCTCTTCCTCTTCTTCAGTTTCCTCCACCTCCTCCTCTTTATCTTCTTCAGTTTCCTTCACCTCTTCCTCATCCTCCTTCCTCTTCTTCATTTTCCTCCACCTCTTCCTCCTCCTCCTCCTCTTTATCTTCCTCTTCAGTTTCCTTCACCTCTTCCTCATCCTCCTTGCTCTTCCTCTTCTTCAGTTTCCTCCTCCTCCTCCTTCTCTTTATCTTCCTCTTCAGTTTCCTTCACCACTTCCTCATCCTCCTTCCTCTTAATTCTTCATTTTCCTCCACCTCTTCCTTTCTCCCTATCTTGCTCTACTACCTCCTCCGTGGTGATGAGCTGGTCTATCAGTGAGAACTGAGCGATCTCTGCCATACCCATAGCTTACTCTGACTTTTCCTTTTACTTATATATTTTCTAGATCTCGAGTGACGGCGTCTCTTCCGTGGATTGACCTCCCAATCTACCAAGATTGGAAGCCAAAGCGTCACATTTTTCCTTTGCCCGTCAACTTTCCCTTCATAATTGCTGAGGGGCACAGGGACTTGAGTGGGACTTTGGTTTCCCGGGCGTTTCCGCACCCTCCTCAGCTCCCCGCCTTGGAGTGGCTTCGGTCACCCGGGCTTTATTAGTGGTAAGCAGGGAGGGTTTTGTGGGGCCGCTCGGTTATGGCCTTAGCCTTGCTCGGGGCCTTGGGGAACAGGAACAACAACAAGAACAACTACCTCCTCCACCTCGTCATAACCATTATCTGCTCTTCTTTATTTCTTCTTCCTCCTCCTCCTTCTCTACTTCATCTTTACTTTCCTCCACCTTTGATCGCCTCCTCTTTCTCCATCCATCTCTACTACCTCCTCCTCATCATAACATTCCCCATCTCCTCTCCTTTGGTTCCGTGTCCTACTCTTTCACCTTTTCTTCCTCTTCTTCACCCTTCTCCATCTGCTCCTCTTCATCCTCTTTCTCCTCTTCCTTATCGTGTTCTTCCTCTTCTCTCACATTTCCCCTTTGCCTGCACCTTTCTCTAGATGGTATATATGTAGGTCTCATGTGTTTAGATTAAGGGGGGGTTACAGGCTTTTTCATTCTCTCCTTTTCTCTCTTTCTCTCTTTTCGGCCCCATTCAGCCTACTGTTTTAAGACGTTTACTCCCATCCATGTGTCAATATTTTCCTGGCGAGCGGTAGCGAGTCAGCATATATATTTTTGTTTTGACAGCAAGCTAAATTTGTAAATTTTTCGATAGAAAAATGTCTCTGGCGAAGCTGGATTTCTCCATACACTGCTGGCTCGCTATTACTCGCCAGGAAGAAATCGACACCTGATGGGGATAAACGTCTTAAAACAGTGGGCTGAATGGATACAAGCCAGAGAAAGAGAGAACATGAGAGAAAGATCAAGAAAAAAGCCGGTGACCCCCCCTTAACTGAATTGACACTACTGTAGGTTGGCTATAAGATCAGGTGAAGGTATATATGCTATCTCCCGATCACCTGTTTCTCTGACCTCACACCATACTACCCAAGAACAGCCTTCACATGAACTGTATTGAAGGGTTATATTAGCGTGTTTGGCCCCATGCTGTTACTCGACCGTGTATACATGTACAATCGGCCTAATAAGTGATGTTGCGGCACCAAGTATATTTCGTTCTATAATTTGTGTCCGCCATATCTAAACAGGATTTCATAATTTCGAGTGAGATATAACAACTTGTTCCTACACTAAAATTACTCACCATATTCAACATCTAACAGACATTAATGCAGCACAGAGCGAGCCAAACGTAATGACAGCTGAGACATGACTTATTTAGCCAGCCGTAACGTGACTCTCCCGAAGCACACTCACTGTCCACGCATCATTTGGTCAAAGATCCCGCATTCCGCTATATTTGGGGCACAGAGGCTAATTTTGTTCACAAGTGTACTTACACAGGTATACACAGTCACGCACACGCGCGCACCACCATGCTACCTCTCTCTCACACACACACACGCACACACACACAAGGGAGGTGTGGTGGAGTGGTCAAGCCACTGGACTGGTAATCCAATGGTCCCGGGTTCGAATCCCGATGTATCAATGGGAAGATATTATGGGGATGAAATTTGTGCTGTACCTAGTATCAGTGCATTACCACGAAGCCCACCGAAACGCCAAAAAAATACTCATTTGTCCCTGATTAAGTAGCATTGTCTGAATATTCCCATATTCAAAATATGCTACATGGGGACAATGCCTAGTGAGTTAATTGCTCAATAGGTGGCGTTCTGACAGTGAGGGTCTGAGTCTTGGGGGAGAGACAGTGAAGCACAAAGGCGAAGCAGCTCCATATATATGCGAAGGCAAGATGGCAAAGGCTGGTTGCAGCCTCACATGTCTCACTCCCAAGACTGGAACGAGACCTCATGGGCTTCACCGTGTTAAACGGTTGAATGTACAGGCTCTCAGCCTATGCCCTAGGGCCTAGAGGGATGAAGTTGGAATTTAGAGAAAACAAACAAAATACACACACACACACATTTTGGCCATTAGTAGACGATTTTCTTCAGATTTGGAAGGGTATATGGAAGTCACCGGGTTAATAGAGAGTCTTTACCATTCCCATTCCCCCAGATCCTTCCTTAGCAGGATAAAATAGTCTAATAATAGCCAGAATAAACAGTGGAAGCGCGTCATGATGCTCAGAGGGCGAATATGATATCTAACCATATATTATTCGCACACACACTCGGAGCAAGGCATTGGTTTTGTGTTTCATAGGCCTAGTAATTATGACTTACAGTGTGTTTATCAATATGTTAGCATGTCAAAGAATGCCATCTATATCCGTAGCTATATGCCCCACTCCTGTGACATTAACAGTGAATAAATTAAAGGAAGGTAAATATATTCGTGATGAGTATGGTATATTGTTTCACCGGGTAAGGGGAGTATATTATAGTCTATTCATTCGCTGTAAGTAGGCGAGAAACCATGACCTCTATCCTCTGTAACTCAAACATGGCTGGAGCAAATTGTCTGTATATTGCCCCATCTATTCCTTGACTGACTCTTCACAAATGGTAGAAATATTAGCTCGATTACTCTAGTCGTTTTTGAGTTACAGAGTCATGCTTTCTCGACTATTTACAGCGAATAGACTATAAGGGACATCAATATCATTTGGTAAGAGTACAACATATAATTATAGAGTATATAATTATAGGCTAGAGTATATGTGGGAGAGGTAGACCGAATGAGAGGTGGAAGGATGGAGTGAGGAAGTACATGAACGAAGGCGGTGCTGGTTGGGGGGAGGGGAGTCGACTGACTGGGGACAGAGGTGCATGGGGGCGGTTCGTTCGTGGCCACCCCTTCGGGGATCGCGGCGTCAGGCAATAGATAGATAGATAGTATATTATGTGCTTGTTAATTTGTATTTATATATTATTTTTTAATTATTTTTTAGTTTGCTCCCTAGACCTCCATCCACAATAAAAATTAACCACAAGACCCCCCCCCCCCACCCCTTCCTGATAAGTTTGTACATTCTTCGGTCGAAAAAGTTCCTGGCCAAGTTCCTCCTAAGTTGCAGGCTTGGTATCGCTCGCCAGGGAAAAAAAACGACAGCTAATGACACAAAAGGTCTTAAAATTGACAAAGAATTGGATCGAAAGGTCTTAAAGTCACCAACCTGATAGGCCAAACGTCTGAAAATGTCAAAACTAATGGGGATAACACGGAGAGAAGATAATCGAGAGAAGAAAAAGAAACAAAAATAATAATGTTGCCCTCGAACTCATGAATTCCACTGCAGTTTCAGATCCCAATAAATGTCTGTTCTCACGGTGCCGCCAGTGTTTGAGTTTCATACCCCGGGGCTCGAGTGGGTCACTTTATTTTTGAGGAGCCCTGTTGATCCAGGTCACGTTTATGTTTGGATTCGATTCGGCCACAGGTCATTTCTCCGTTAGTGTGTGTGTGTGTGTTTTTTTGTTCCCCCTTTTCCAGCACGCCTATACCCGCTACCTATGCTGACCTTACCTCATCCCACCTCACCATCTCATCTCACCTCACCTCACTTCAACTTAACCCCCCTCACCTCACGTCACCTTATCTAATCTCAACTCATCCCAGCTAACCTCACCTCATCCCACCTCACCTCACCTCACTTACCTCATCCCACCTCACCTCATCCCACCTCACCTCATCCCACCTCACCTCATCCCACCTCACCTCACCTCACTTACCTCATCCCACCTCACCTCATCGCACCTCACCTCACTTCACCTCATCCCACCTAACCTCACCTCACCTCACCCAACCTCACCTCACCTCACCTCACTTAACCTCACTTTATCTCACCTATCCTAGCTTAATTTAAAAACCTAACATTACCTAATAAAACCTAATGCATCATAAAGCTCACTAACTTTCACCTACAGGAGAAAATAAGCTAATTGTGAGTTATGATAAACTACCGGTACCTGATCTAGCTTAACTAGCCTAGCCTAGTCTAATGTAACCTTGAGCTATTTTACTTCATTTTTTGGTCGAGTTTTTCATTTATTGACTATTCTTTTAGTTTCCTCCCTAGACCTCCATCAAGCTTAAAAAAATACCCCCTAGACCCCCTTTCAAGATAAATGTGTACATTTTTCGGTAAAAATAATTACCGGCCGAAGGCCGGTTTCTCCTAAAATTACAGGCTCGCTATCCCTCGCCAGGAAAAAATTGACACCTAAATGACACGAAAGGTCTGAATATTGACAAAGAAATGGAGTGAAAGGTCTCAAAATCGCCAAACTAATGGAGCGCACGTCTAATAGTCTCATAACTAATGGGGCTAAACATGAGGGAGAAGGGGATCCAAAAAGACACCCGGCCCATCTCCCCTTAATATAATCTTAGTCTGACGCATCCCAAGCCAACCTAACTTATCCTAATGTATCCAAAACTAAGCTAACCTAACCTAACGTACGCTTATACCAACCTTACCTGAAACTAACAGAAGCATATTTTATTCGAAATCAATCCTTATCTATTTTGAGGGGACAGTGGCTGTTTGTTTGGTCTATTGGTTCACTTTTTCATATATTTTGTTGTAGTTTCCTCCCTAGACCTCCATCAAGCTTAGAAAAACACCCCCTAGACCCCTCTTCAAGATCGATATGTAAATTTTTCGGTAGAAATATTTCTCGGCCAAAGGCCGATTCCTCCTAAAATTACAGGCTCGCTGTCGCTCGCAATGAATAAATTGACACCTAAATGGCACGAAAGGTCTTAATATTAGCAAAAAAATGGGGCAAAAGGTCTGAAAATCGCCAAACTATGGGGCGAATGTCTTGAAGTCTCATAATTAATAGGGCTAAACATGAGGGAGGAGGAAGACTCGAAAAAACAACTGCCTCCCCTTACTACAATATAACTGACATCAAAGTGTCAACAGAAAATACTTGAGTAAACTAACTCGTGGGAAAATAGCCTTGCAAACCAAACTGCCAAATCACGTACGGTACTTCGGCTACTGATCTGGCTTTCTATCGGGATTTGCTGTGTAATTGAAAAGCGAAGAGAAATGTGATTGTTTTCCATAAATAGAGCGCGTTGAGGCATGCGGGTCCGGTTCGTTATAGTACACTCCGCCCAAGAAAGACATGGGTTATTATTTGTGTTTATGTATATACAATAATATATTTTATGCCATTTGCCATATCATGACATGTCTGGGATTGAAACCAAGAAAAGGCAACTAAGAAGGTAACTATAAAATATAAACGTTAATATTGCATTATAGGCATTGTATAGTTGACTTTCCATATCATTCCACATTAGTAAAACATTAATTGACAATTTATTCTAGCAATATTCAAACTACGAGATAGCTAAATTGCGTGTAGCATATATTTTTTTATTATAGAAATTATTTATATTATGTCTGATTATAGTTAATCAGAATTGGAATTGGAGCTTTAAATAGTGTTTCTGTTCGGGCTCTGTCTCGAGTCGGCCACCCCTAGCTATGAGCTATGTGCCTAAGTATATGCATACATACGTACAAAACCTCTTGCCCCAGTTCTTTATCAATATTAAGATCTTTCGTGCTGTTTAGGTGTCGATTTTTCGCTGACGGCTTTTGGCCAGGAATTTTTTTATTTTTTTCTGTGAGTGAGGGAGACTGAGGAACACTGATTATTGTAATAGCGGTAGAATAGTGAGAGGGATGCAACATTGCAGCGAAGAGAGAGAGAGAGAGAGAGAGAGAGAGAGAGAGAGAGAGAGAGAGAGAGAGAGAGAGAGAGAGAGAGAGAGAGAGAGAGAGAGAGAGAGAGAGAGAGACTGCAAAGAAATGTACACAATTATCTGGCAGAGGGGTCTTGGGGTTATTTCTCAAGCTTGATGGAGATCTTGTACAGTATTTAAGTACTCACCCACTAATTCCCAACAATGACTCAAACCGCGTGACTCAAACACGTTCACGGCTCATAAATTTCCTCCCCCCGTGGCTGTCATATGAACACCACAGATAAATGGTTAACCACTTCTGTACAGGCCAAGGATTTTTCACTTTAAATCTTGCTATATTTAGACGATTTAGGGCAGTTTTTGAAGGATCTGAGGTAGTAAAAATGGTTAAGTGAGTTAGTTCGAAGCCTGTCAATTGCTGGAGGCCCTTTTTAAACTGAATACAATCGTCTAATAGTAGCCAGACTAAAGTTAAAAGGATGGCACCGGTACATAAAGGGTTAACCAGCGAACCCAGATCCATCACTCAGTCAAACCTGGTTCACACGGCCGGGATGTAGGAGAACCTTAAGGGAGCCCACCTCGCTTCTGTTTATCTTTCTCTCCTTCTCTCTTTGGCTTGTATCCATTCGGCCCCATTCAGCCTACTGTTTTAAGACCTTACCCCCATCCAGGTGTCAATATTTTCCTGGCGAGCGGTAGTGAGCCAGCATATACATATTTTTGTTTTGACAGCAAGTTAAATTTGTACATTTTTCGATAGAAAAATGTGTCCGGCGAAGCCGGATTTCTCCATACAATGCTGGCTCGCTATCGCTCGCCAGGAAAAAATCGACACCTGGATGGGGATAAACATTTTAAAACAGTTGGCTGAATGGGGCCGAATGGATACAAGCCAGGGAAAGAGAGAAAAAGATAAAAAGATAAAAAAAAGGCCGGTGACCTCCCTTAACACTAGCTGCTACAACGTCGCCAGTGGGGGTTATCAGGATATTTGATTTACTTATTGTTGGCGGTTTTAATAGTTCTTTTGCCAATTTCGAGCAATGTGTTTTTAGTTTACCCTCTCGACGTAGAAAAACACCTATCCAGACCCTCTTAAAAAAAAAAAAAAAAAAAAAAATCTCAGACCCCCTTCAAGCTAATTATAGCCTATACATTATTCGATAGAAAAATATCCTGACCGAAGGCCAGTTTCTCATAAATTGTAGGCTCGCTTTCGCTCGCCCAGGAAATATTGACACCTTATTGGGTTGAAGCGTCTTAAAATCTCCAAACTAATGAAGTAAAACAGAAGATCCAAATAGACCCTTCCTGCACCAGATAGGGTTAACACGCAGTATCACACGAGCGGTTTTTCCCTCAACATTTATCCTCAACATTGGTCTATAGTCAATTCAATATTATTAGGCATAAGTCTTCACCATTAAGCTCATATAATTTAAGAGAAAAAAAAAAACTACTAAAGTAATCGCGCTAGTATTTCTACCATTTGGGAAGAGTCCATCAGGGAATGGGTGTGGAAATTGACAGCTCGTTTGTTCTAGCCCATTTCGTGTTACAGAGGTCAGGGGTCACGAGTTTTGGCCTACGTATGATGAATGGACTATAGCAGCCCATCAAGTCAACCCGTTTTATTACTCTGCCACCAAAATTAAGGGGAGGCAGACCGTTTTTCTGGACCCCCCTTCTCCCTAATGTTTAGCCCCACTAGTTTTGAAATTATAAGACGTTCGACCCATTAGTTTGGCAATTTTAACACCTTTCGCCCCATTTCGTTGCCAATTTTAAGACCTTTCGTGCCATTTAGGTGTCGATTATTTCCTGGCGAGCGATAGCGAGCCTGAAATTTTAAGAGGAACCGGCCTTCGACCGGGACATTATTCTACCGAAAAAATTAACACATTTATCTCGAAGGGGGATCTTGATGATGATTTTTCAAGCTTGATGCAGGTCTAAGAATGAATTTTGAAATATATTATATAAAAGGATAAATCGACCAATAAACAAACCCTTCCCCCTCAATTGCATAAAACATGATACACGCAATAAGTGTTTTTATCGGTTATGTGTGCTGATCTGAACACATACATTATTGGACATCGGCTATGTATATATCATTTGTGTTACAATTAAGCCATTTCTTGTTTTATCCCGTGTGTAGTAGTATACGTTGGTTTGTGATTGGTACCTTTATACATTATCACTAGGTATTTTTATTTATTTTGTATTCTGATTAACCCTCTCCGGCATATGACGCGATTTTGAGCCTATTGGGGATACTCTAAAGCCTTTGTTACCATCAGGGGTATTTAGAAACCTATAGTTTAGTTACTTCAACCTCTGCAGTTGTCTTCGAGTTAGCTGTGGGCCCAAAACTAATTTTGAAGAGGGCATTATAAGAGTGAGAGAACTCTATTTCTTATTGCTAATCTGGCCACCTCTGCGTCATATATGCGTGAAAGGGTTAACTTGTTTTATACCGTGTGTAGTATACGTTGGTTTGTGATTGTTACCTTTATACATTATCACTTTTTTTTTTTTTTTTTTTTTTTTTTTTTAATAATCTGATTAACTTGTTTTTTTTTTGTTAGTACTTGTGTCGTTTATCATTGCGAAGGGTTGACATGTTGTTAGGGTTAAGGGGAGGCAGACCGTTTTTTCTGGACCCCCCTACTCCCTAATGTTTAGCCCCACTAGTTTTGAGATTATGAGACGTTCGACCCCTTAGTTTGGCAATTTCAACACCTTTCGCCCCATTTCGTTGTCAATTTTATGACCTTTCGTGCCATTTAGGTGTCGATTATTTCCTGGCGAGCGAAAGCGAGCCTGCAATTTTAAGAGGAACCGGCCTTTGGCCGGGACATTTTTCTACCGAAAAATGTACACATTTATCTTGAAGGGGGGTCTAGGGGGTGTTTTTCTAAGCTTGATGGAGGTCTAGGGAGGAAACGAAAATAATATATGAATAAATGAATTAATAGACCAAAGAAACGGTCAGTCCCCACTTAAGAATATGAATAATAATAATAATCATAATCATCTACCTTAAAACAGAATGTAATGTTCATCTTCTCTTTCATCTCAATTATCTCGGCATATAATTGATTATCTCCGTCGGAAGTGTCGATGTCGGCAAATTATTCATTTAGCTCATAACTGATCTTGGCAACCCGAGACGTTTCCTTTTCATTCCAATCCTTCATGGAAGTGTGACTTTCCTCTTTTAACCCTTTGAGTACCAACGACGTTTTTTATATTTTATTTTAGCTATATTTAGACGATTTTATGCAGATTAGGAAGGATCTGTGGTAATAAAAGGGTTGGCTGAGATAGTTAGAAGCCTTATTATTGCTAGAGGTCCTTCCTAAGCTGAATAAAATCGTCTAATAGTTGCCAGAATCTGATGAAAAGGACGTCCCTGGTACTGCATGGGTTAATATGATTACTCAATTTGCATTTACCTGGCGAAAAATGTACTCCATTAGCACTTGATTTCTTGGTTAACGGGAAAACAAGAAACTTCTACGGCTTTCTATCATATTAATGTTAGATTTCCACAATTAACAGCTTATTTGGATATATCCAATATTGTAATAGGTAAGTAATTAGGATGGGGAGAAGTACATTTCTTGCCAGTTTTAGGAAAATGACTAGCCTAGGCGAGTGCCAATTTTCCATGACCAACATTTTTCTGCAACATTTCTGGGATTTTGTGCAGGTGTATCGGAGATTCGGCTGAACATACATTCATTTACGCGACATTATTTGTAATAAAGTTTACCTATTAAGCTACCAGACCAGTCATATAGTTTTGCTTAGTTTTCCTTCATCTGTATTTAATACTATATAACGAGAGTGAATACAAGGCTTTAGGGCGCTTTACTTACGGACCCAGCGCCACAGGAGACAAGCTGAATTTCGTAATTATCCGATTAATTCTCTGCCACTCTTCCTCCTTGGCAATTATGATGTATTTAAGGGCACTCTCTCATGACCCCAACAACATGTACAGTCACTCATACAAATTCGGGGACCTCATCTACTTCTAATTATGAAAGTATCTCTCTGGAAACGAATAGATGAATTTAGCTTTCTAAACATCAACTACAAAACAATACATGCTATTTATTGACAAGCAAGTTGCACCCAAAAATCAATCCAGGTGCCTTCGACTGAAATGGCGGGTTTTTATCATGATAACGTTTTGATTTACTACTTTTTCGGATCAAACTTAATTTAACCTCTTCTGTATCAGCGACGTCGAGTTTCTAGGTTATCATAGCTATATTTAAACGATTTTGTGCAGCTTGAGAAGGAGCTGTGTAGGTGTAAAGGATTATTTTAGATAGTTCGAATCCTGTTAAGGGGAGATGTCCACTTGAGGTATTTTTTTCTTGACTCCTTTCTCCCTCATGTTTAGCCCCATTGTTTTTCTAATTTTAAGACGTTTGCCCCATTATTTTGACTATTTTAAGAACTTTCAACCCATTTCTGTCAATTTTAAAACCTTTCGTGCCATTTAGGTGTCGATTTTATCCTGGCGAGCGATAGCGAGCCTGTAATTTAAGAGGAACTGGCTTTCAGCCGGGAAATTTTTCTACCGAAAAATTTACAAATTTATCTTGAAAGGGGCACAAGGGGGTGTAATCTTAAGCTTGAAGGATATCTAGGGACCAAACTAAAAACCTCCCCTTCATGGCTATTATTCTTAAACTGAATACAATCGTCTAATAGTAGCCAGATATAATGAGAAGGATGTCACTGGTACTGAGTGGGTTAAGTTTGACCTGAAGAAGCTGTCAAAATATAAACTCCTCTTCGGTGACCGGTCAATTCAACCAGAAGACCATTTCAACCAGTAGCTCTCAACCAGTACCAAATCAACCAATACGGTTAGGTTAGGTTAGTACTATATTTTGGCACTGGTTTGGTTGGTCTGGGTTAATTTGGCACTGGTTGAGAGCTACTGGTTGAAATGGTCTACTGGTTGAGATGACATAGAACCCTCCACTTCACCTATTTTTCTCATACCATTGTGTTATTACCTCGCAACATAAAATTGCCTGTTTTGTTATATGGATCCCCTTCACATTATTTAAGAATAAAATATTTACCTTATCACCCTTACCTTATCAAGGTAGACATATCACTAAAGGCAGACATATTTCTCATGCAAGGCAGACATTTTACTCAAGGCAGACATCATTATTTCTCAGGCCAGGCTAACAATTTATCAAGGCAGACATATTACCGTAGGTCTTCCAGCAGCTTTACAGGTCAGTGATTGGCAGTTCGTGAGCCAATCGATATATCAGACCATTCAGCAAGTCTCGCCACCTACCTGAGAACAGACAGAAACAAAATATATTAATTAGTATGCCTGATTATTCGTTGTCATTTTTGTTTAGTAGTAACTGCAATAATAATGTTAATATTAGGTGTTTCTCTCTCTCTCTCTCTCTCTCTCTCTCTCTCTCTCTCTCTCTCTCTCTCTCTCTCTCTCTCTCTCTCTCTCTCTCTCTCTCTCTCTCTCTCTCTCTCTCAAAACATATATAATCCTGAACAGAGATTGACAACCTAGAACCCTATACTATACCATATGATTCAACTATATGGGCATGTTGTTAGGATTTTGTGGTTTTAAACTCACAGATAATCTGTCTTCATGCTAGTTATCCAAACGAATACAGGGAATCCCTGATTATTTCTAAAAAATAGTCGACAATTTTATTGCAAAAAATATCCGAGATTATACCAAAATATATTACTATACGAATGCAAAAAACTCGAAATGATGCTAGAATAAAATTATTGCTTATTGAAAAGTTGCTGAAAAAGTCCTTCTTCCGACTTGGACTTTATGGAGGTGCCAGATGCCGTTTTTTACCCTCAGTGATTACCGCCTTCTATGGGTAATACCAAGGTCATGACCAGCGGTCCTGACGCGCGTCGGCAAACCCACACCCACATTACAAAAACGCAGAACATTAATGCACTCTGAAAATGTACAGCTAGTACTAAATAGTCACACACACACACACACACACACACACACACACACACACACACACACACACACTAACGTGAAAGTATGGGCACATGTATACTTATACAAATACACAAATATGCAAATTTCCATATACACACCTAAATTAACTCCTGTGTAACAAACTGCATTTTATAAGGTGAAGGAGTTTAGTAAACTGGAAGTAAATAGAGACTTTCATTACCATACAGAGTAGTTTTATATCATGTGTATTGTGGAAATGGTTTTACCTCTTGCTTCATGGATATAAATATATTAAACACAAAAGAAGTACAGAACTCAAAGGGTTATAAGTTTATGTATTATATTTCAAGCAATTCGATGTTTAATATAAATACCTTTTGAGAAAGTGAAATTCACGTCCATCTCAGTCTCCAATTCAGATTCATGTTAATTCTTTTAGGGTCTTTTAGGGTCTCACTTATTTTACATATTTCTTTCTGTGCCTTTCCCTCCAACTATTTCTGACTCTCTCACATTCTCTCACACAACTGTATTTACTCTATCTTTAATTCTGTCTTTTTGCTCACTAACTTTATCAAAAGATTCCCTCCCGTTGCTCCTTCCCTCTCTGTTCAGGAGTGTGGGTGACAGTTACTTCGTCTAGGAGTTCTTTTGTTATTAGTCAATCCGCTCACCTTTAAAGTTATGTATATATTTATCATTAATCTTATTTATATTTTATTTTTAGTTTCCTCCTTAGACCTCCACCAAGCTTAAAACAATACTCCCAAGACCCCCCTTCGGTAGAAACAAAAAAATCATCGATCGCCATGAAATAATCGACACCTAAATGGCACACAACTAAGTGGGCGAATGTCTTGAAATCTACAAATTAATGGGGCTAAACATGTGGGAGAAGGGGATACAAACCCCCCCCCCCCTTTGTTTTGTTATCTATCCTTCGCCAATCTGTTTTGATCCAATCCATCTGGTACAACCTTAAACAAATAACTTTTAAGACGTATTATTATAATACATTTATTTATTACTGTAAACAAAATAAGTTAAACTAAAAATATTTATCACTAATCAAGCCTAACCAGAACAAAAATGAACCTAACCTAAGACACTTCAATTTGTGGGAGATGTAACTTAAGAGAAGACGAATGAACGTATGAACGAACGAACCCTGCACGACATTTCCCACCGCCAATGCCCCCCACCTCGCCCCGGCTGGGAACAGGTTAAGTGAAGTCGTATTTTTACCTTAAGGGAGCCCACCTCGCTTGTTTTATCTTTCTCTCCCTCTCTCTTTGGCTTATATCCATTCGGCACCCATTCAGCCTACTGTTTTAAGACGTTTACCCCCATGCAGGTGTCAATATTTTCCTGGCGAGCGGTAGCAAGCCAGCATATATATATTTTTGTTTTGACAGCAAGCTAAATTTTTCAATGGAAAAATGTCTCCGGCGGAAACGGATTTCTCCATACAATGCTGGTTCGCTATCGCTCGCCAGGAAGAAATCGACACCTGGATGGGGATAAACGTCTTAAAACAGTTGGCTGAATGGGACCGAATGGATTCAAGTCAGGGAAAGAGAGAAAAGGAGAGAAAGATAAAAACAAAAAACCGGTGGGCCCCCTTTAGAAATAATGATTTTTTTTTTCGTTGGTGAGGGGGGAGGAGTGAGAAGGAAAGTCACTGCGTCTGAGACTAAACGGTTCTGTTACACCGCCTTCCCATGTTGATTATTGACCCCTTGAGTACCATATATATTTTAGTTTAGCTTTATTTAGAACATGTTGTGCAGCTCAGGAAGGATATATGGTAGTTAAAAGGAATAATGGAGATAGTCTGTAGCCTTTTAATGGGTAGACGTCCTTCCTAAGCTGCATAAAATCGTCTAATAGTTGCCAGAATATAATAAAAAGGACGTCCCCGGTACTGTACGGGTTAATTACAGCATCCTGTAGTACTTGAGGTTTTGTAATACAATAACATGTCAATGAACTGAATGAGAAACTTGACCATTTCACCACCATTACGTAATTGTCATCATAGTCTGGTTACTATTAGACGATTTTCTTGAGTTTGTAATCTCAAAATATGATTCAAATGGGTAAATTAAATCTAAATTAACCCTCTTAGTACCATAGGTCCTTTTTAAACTGCATAAAGTCGTCATATTTCAGCCAGCATCAAAGGTGAAACGCGTCCTGGTGCTGAAGGGGTTAAGTATCGGCTTTAAAAAAAAACTTGACATTTTCAGTTTAACATACCGGTATCAAGTTGAAAACTGTATTTACCTCTGTATGTACCGGTGTGTGTGTGTGTATGTGAGATACATGGTCGTTTGAGCCAGCCAGTGAAGCCTGCATACGCTGCTAAACCACGCACACACACACACACACACACACACACACACACACACACACACACAGTATACTCTCTATCTATTTTTTTCTCTCTCTTAATTTAATTCAATTCAAACTACTTTATCTTCACAATTGCATAACATATTGAATATCATATGCTGCATATATGTCGCAATTGATTTATTTGTTACTCAAATGACATAACATCAACAAGAACAGAATGAATATAAACACCATTTGTGGAGGAGGACTTTATTGACAAAGTTTTGCATTGTCAATAAAGTACTCCTTCTCAACAGGTGTTTCTATTCATTCTGCCAAGTTTTCGAAGTTCATTTTAACAACAAAAACGGAAAATATTGCCCCCCAGAGGAAGAGAAAAACAAATATATAAAACACAATATAAAGTTCAAAGAATCTTATTATTACAAAATATATAAATCACATTTAAAACTATGCTCTCTCTCTCTCTCTCTCTCTCTCTCTCTCTCTCTCTCTCTCTCACTCACATACACACACATACATATATAAACACGCAATTTCCCACACACCTCCTTTCTCCTGACACACACACACACACACACAAACACACAGAACAGCCAAACCCCATCAGCAGACCTCAACACCCCAGACATGAAGTACCCTCCTCCCTCTCAACTCGGCGTCAGGGCTAGTCTCTTCCCTATTATGCCTCACAAGTCGTCCAAAACATCTGGGCTTTGTTTACCGAATGTCCGGACCGTTTTTTTTTTTTTTTCCTGGGAGTGACATCGAGATCTCTGACAAATTGACTGCCTTTTAATCCATGACGCTTCTGAGAGTTTTTCCTAAATATTTATCCCATTTACTCAGACTTTTAATCGACGTGGAATGGATCACGGTGGAATTCCCTGATACTGTAAATAATTAAGCCCTTAGGTTATTTGTTCATACTTGTGGTGTACTCAATTATTACCTCTGTCATCACTATCCACACCACAATCCCCCTCCACCACTATGAAACCACCATTATCATCACCATTACCACCCTCACTACTTACATCATACACATCTCCACCACTACTACCACCATCACTACTTACATCACACATCACCACCATCACTACATACATCAGACACATCACCACCATCACTACCTCCATCACACACATCACCACCATCACTACCTCCATCACACACATCACCACCATCACTACTTACATCACACATCACCACCATCACTACATACATCAGACACATCACCACCATCACTACCTCCATCACACACATCACCACCATCACTACTTACATCACACACATCACCACCATCACTACCTCCATCACACACATCACCACCATCACTACTTACATCACACACATCACCACCATCACTACTTACATCACACACATCACCATTTACATCACACACATCACCACCATCACTACCTCCATCACACACATCACCACCATCACTACTTACATCACACACATCACCACCATCACTACCTACATCACACACATCACACACATCACCACCATCACTACTTACATCACACACATCACCACCATCACTACTTACATCACACACATCACCACCATCACTACTTACATCACACACATCACCACCATCACTACTT
Source organism: Paralithodes platypus (assembly GCA_032716605.1). NCBI lineage: Eukaryota > Metazoa > Arthropoda > Malacostraca > Decapoda > Lithodidae > Paralithodes > Paralithodes platypus. The sequence goes on along the minus strand of CM064520.1, from coordinate 17,057,399 downwards.
ACATCACACACATCACCACCATCACTACTTACATCACACACATCACCACCATCACTACCTCCATCACACACATCACCACCATCACTACTTACATCACACACATCACCACCATCACTACCTCCATCACACACATCACCACCATCACTACAACATCACACACATCACTACTTACATCACACACATCACCACCATCACTACATACATCACACACATCACCACCATCACTACCTCCATCAGACACATCACCACCATCACTACCTCCATCACACACACATCACCACCATCACTACCTCCATCACACACACATCACCACCATCACACACACATCACCACCATCACTACCTCCATCACACACATCACCACCATCACTACCTCCATCACACACATCACCACCATCACTACATATATCACACACATCACCACCATCACTACTTACATCACACACATCACCACTAACATGCAGAGGAGTTTTTCTTTTTTTAGTTTGCTCGCTTGATCTCCATTAAGCTTAAAAGAATTCCCCCCAAACACCCCTTCGAGATATATATGTAGATGTCCTCGCCGAAGTCTGGTTCCTCCTAAATTTCAGGCTCATTATCACTCGCCAGGAAAAACAAATGACACCTAAATGGCACGAATGGTCTTAAAATAGACAAAAAATGGGACGAATGGTCTTAAAATGGCCAAACTAATGGGGCAAACGTTTTTAAATCTCAATACTAAAGAGGCTAAATATGAGGGAGAAGGGGTCCATAAAAAACACCCCTCTACAAAATCACCAACACCACCACCATCCCACACACGACACCAGTACAAATATAATCATTAGCAATTCAACAACTGCTCACCACACAAGAGATAGCCAGGGAATAGGTATGGAAATTTACAGCCCATTTACTCTAGCCCATTTTGAATTATAGATATTAGGGGTCGGAATTACTGCCTACTTATAATGAAAACACTATAGTCCTCACGATTACCCTTTATGGTCACTTTTGTAGGGAGAGTTATACTATATTGGTGCTATATTATACACCATATTGTATACCTCGTGTTTTTTTATGATCTACTATAGTTCTTTCATTATTAGTACGCCAGTAATCCCGAACCCTAATATCTATAACTCAAAACGGGCTAGAGTAAATGGGCTGTACATTTCCATACCTATTAAATGCGGCTAACTCTTCCCAAATGATAGATATATTAGCTTGATTGCTCTAGTCTTTTTTCAGTTGCAGAGGATATTGGTTAAGCTTGTTGGCCAATATAAACCATGCAAAAAACGCCGCAGTGCATTGGGCTTCACCGCATAATAACTATCGCACCAAAGGACATATTGTATCAAACGTGTAATTGATGGCAACATCTGGCGTACAAAGGATCATCGTAACCATCCATAATCCCTTACTGGAGCCCACGAAGGCCATCCATAATCCTTACTCTTTTTTGTTGTCGCTCTTGAATTAAATCTATGGGCACAGGTAAGGATGTTTTATGAATGTTGTGCGCCCATGTTCCACATTCCTATCCACCAGCCAAATGATTCGAATAAAATACCTGCCACTGTGAAGGTTGATATTAGTATAAGCAACTATATTATATTTCATTTTTGTTTAAGTTAGGGAGAAATTGGCTTGACCCCCATCGCAATCATTCCTTTATCACAGCGGGTTTTTTTAATAGCCAAATATGTTGTTTCGTGTGAACAATTGTCATTATTATGATGCAGAGACGTAGCAGCTTCCTATTTGTCCATTATTAATCAAGAAATAAACTGGTAACGGAGTAAGGTTTTCGCCAGGTTATAAATAGGGTATATATATCTGCACAATGCTATAGCTATGTAGATTTATTTTTTGTTCTATGTGAGTGAGGGAGACAAAAGGCAGCACTGCCTGTAGCGAGTGCCTCCCCCATAGATGAAAGAGTGACAGGGCCAAAATCAAGGGACGTTCGAGCCAAAAGGCCTGGACACAAGGAGTTTGAAGCAATTTAAGTCATAAGAGGAGGGAAAGACTGATTCTGGGAGAGAGTTCTAGAGCTCAGCTGTTGAATAGAAGAAACACTGAGAGTAACGTTTCACTCTTGGGTTGGCGAGTTGATTGTGTTGCAAGATTATATAATTGCCAAAGATATATCACAAAATATTTAAATATATATATATATATATATATATATTTTGTTAATGAATTGTTAGTCATCCCAGAAAACCCAGATTGGCGACTTTTATGTGATTTTGTTTTTATCGCAAACCATTACATTTAATATTCTATAACCTAACCCAACTTAATGGGAGATGGGTCGATTTTCTGGACCCCTTTCTCCCTCGTGTTTAGTCCCATTAGTTTTCAGATTTTAAGAAGTTTGGCTCATTAGTTTGGCGATTTTAACACATTTCGCCCCATTTCGTTGTCAAATTTAACACCTTTCGCCCCATTTCGTTGTCAATTTTAACACATTTCGTACCATTTAGGTGTTGATTGGTTCCTGGCGAGCGACAGCGAGCCTGAAACTTTTAGAGGAAGGAAATTTTATACCGAAACATTTACAAATTTATCTTGACGGGGGTTTAGTGGGTATTTTTCTGAGCTTGATGGAGGTCTAGCGAGGAAACTAAGAAATAAATAGAGCAAACACCTGGCCCATTTCCCCTTACCCAAGCTAACTCCTAGGCTAGGTTGAGTTAGGTTCGGCTTAGGTGATGCAACTGAAACAACCTAACGAACCAAGACCACCCACTAAACTACATGGCAACACACCCACAGACACCAAGAAATATCAAAACAACACCCAGCACACGGTATCACACACAATTATTGTCCTCTCTCCCTCCCTGCCCACCCCGAACCAACTTCCAGAAGCACATCCATACTCATATCTCTCACCGATCCATCCACTCACTCACAGACAACACACAGCTGCATGCACGACCTCCCGAAATCCATCCTTCCGAATCCTCCCTTCCTCGCGAGGACAGAGTCCACCTGGCCAGGCTGAGATGCGGACACCATCCAGCTCTCCTGAGCTATCAGAAGAGACTGGATGACTCCGTTGTCGACGCCTGTCCGGGATGTAACACAGCACCCCATACCATTAAACACATCATAGAAGACTGCATTTCACACAACCACTTACGCCAACAACACAATCTACACTCAATGAGAGCTCTGTGGGAAAGCCCGATCGTGGCCATGGCCTTTCTCAGGGACTCGGGGCTGTTCGGCCAGGCAGCTTAGGGAACAACAACAACAACAACAACAACCTACTTAGTCAGTCACTATACAGTATATATATTGTGTGTTCATCTAAGGGGATGCTGTACTCTCCATGAGGATCTCTTACTCTCTTAAAGGGGAGATGGATCGGGTTTTTAGTCGCCCCCTCTTCCTCATGTTAAGCCCCATTAGTTTTTATATTTTTAGATGTTTGCCCCATTAGTTTGTCGATTATAAGACCTTTCGTCCTATTTCTTTGTCAATAGTAAAACCTTTCGTGCTATTTAGGTGTCGATTTTTTTTTTCCTGGTGAGCCTGTCATTTTGAAAGAAGCCAGGACACTGTTTTACCGAAAAATGTACCAATTA
>CM064520.1:17001316-17051316 GCA_032716605.1 Paralithodes platypus | reverse complement strand
CAGTTTGCCAGAATATATCGAAAAGGACGTCGCCGGAAGTGAAGGGGTTAACCTTGCGAGAATATATCTTGGTGACTTTATTTTAGGAATATAATACTTCGTCAATTCTGAAAACATACATAGCAATTTGGCATTCTTTACCGGCGACGTGTTAATTTGTATTGTATTCTTGTTATATTTAGACGATTTTGTGGAATTTAAAAAGGCTCTGTGGTAGTTAAAGGGGTGAAGTGAGATAGTTCGAAGCCTGAGCACAATCGTCTAATAGTAGCCAGAATACATTTGTTTATGTCAGGTATTAAAGTCTGTCTTGATAGCGTAATGCATAAGTGCGCGGAATTTCGGTGTGAGTGTCCTAGTTTTGAGTCCTTGGAGTGCCACATGTATTTGTTGATTTCATTAATTGAGTTTAGAAGTAAAGTTGGTTGGTGAAAAAGTATAATTGAGTTGCCAAGGAATGACTAATCCCCTTAACCTCTCCTGATATCTTTAACACCCTTAACGTAAACCCTGCACACCACACAGTCTGAGAACATCCCTCTGCTGGTATCTGGTTCACTTTTTGGTCGAGTTTTTCATATATTAATTATTTTTCTATAGTTTCTTTTCTAGACCTCCATCAAACTTTAAACAAACATCCATTAGATCCCCATTCTAGATTAATTTGTACATTTTTCGGTAGAAAAATGTCCCGGCCGAAAGGCGGTTCTTTCAAAATTACAGGCTCACTGTCTTTCGCCAGGAAAAAATCGACACCTAAATAGCACGAAAGGTCTTTATATCGACAAGGAAATGGGGCGGAAGGTCTTAAAAACGACAAACTAATGGGACAAACATCTTACCATCTGAAAACTAATGAAGTTAAACACGAGGGAGCAGGGGATCTAGAAGAACGACCCCTCTCCCCATAAAGAAACCAAACATCAGAGCTCTCCGATGATACATACAGTGACCAACCTCATTCTAGCCTGGGAGCGGCGCATCTCGAGTCAACATTTGGAGAAAGTCACAGGAATGGGAAGAAGGAAGAAAGAAAGCGATACAAAAATGCGAATGAAAGCAGGTCGAATATCCGCAGTGTTCTTTCTGGGATCACAACCACGGAAAATTGAATCAACAACAGTTTTTCATGAGAAGGTTTACGTCAATTTTGTAAGAGTATCATTCATATTTTGTATTGTTTATATATATATATATATATATATATATATATATATATATATATATATATATATATATATATGTGTGTGTGTGTTTCTTGTGTTGGTGGTTAATACATGGTTAGGTAAAGCTAAGTTAAGTTTGGTTGGGTTTATCGTACTTGGGTTAGCTTTTATGTATATACACTTATTCAGTATATATATTATGCATATTTATGTATATGTATAATTTTTTGTTTCTGCGTGTAAGAACGAGACAAAAGGCAATGCTGTCTGTAACGAGTGTCCACCAACAATAAGAGTGACAGCCAAATTCAAGGTACGTTAGATTCAAAGTATCTGAACACGCGGAGCTTGAAGCAGTTCATGTCGTAGAATGAGGGAAAGATAGATTGAGGGAGAACCATATGATGCAAACGTCCTTCAGTGATTCAGGAAGGACCGCATGAATTTAATAATGGACAGTAAAGTATCTCAATTAACCTTCCAAGTTCACAAACCTCATCTTAAGTTATGTAAAATCACTTAAGGGGCTAGTGCTTGTTTTGTGGGGCTACTTATTTATTTATTTATTTAATATTGAGTTTCTTCGTTAGACCTCCATCAAGCTTAAAAAAAAAAACCCTATACCCCCTTTCAAGATATTTTTTTTACATTTTTCGGTAGAAAAATGTCCCGGCCGAAGGCTGGTTCCTTAAAAAATTACAGGCTCGCTATCGCTCGCCAGGAAAAAATCGACACCTAAACTGGGCGAAAGGTCTCAAAATCGCCAAACTAATGGGTCTAAACATGAGGGAGAAAGGGGTCCAGAGAAAGCAAGTACTACCCCCTTAATGATACCCACACAAAGCCGGCGTAAGGCACCGTGGTTTTGAGAGGGTTAAAGCCTAGATATGCCTCTGTCCACATCGGCTATTGACAGATGCTGCAGTATAGTCCGTTCACTCTAGGTTGGGCAGAAATCGTAACCCCTAACCTCTCATAACTCAAAAAGGACTAGAGTAATCGAGCTAATATTTCTACCCAATAGGAAGACTTGGCTAGGGAATACGTTTATAAATTAACGGCTCATTTGCTCTAGCCCTTTTTGAGTTACAGAGGTTAGGGGAAACGATTTCTTTCCAACCTAGAATGAACGGACTATAGCCCCAATGCTTTCAAAACTGTACGGTCGGGCTAATAAGTCATGTTCCAGCTGTCACTACGTTTGGATTGCTCTGTGCTCTGTGTTGAATAGGGTGGGTAAGTGTAGGAACATGTTTGTATTTATCACTTGATATGAAGAAATTAAGCTTATTATATTGCTGATACCAATTATATTGATCAAAACATACTTGGTGCCGAGACATCACTTATTAGCGCGACTGTACTATGGCTCCTTTTCATACCTCGGATTCCTCGTGTTGGCCAGGCTCAAACAATAATCAGCATATGTGTGAGAGGGGTTGAGAGGGATCTGTCTTTTGTGGGGCCAATCGGCTTTCTGCAGATCACATAGTTTCACACGCACCCAAACTCACACATACACACACACATACTAGGTGACAGAAAAATATTAAATGTTGACGTAATAAGCTGCCAGACCAGTGTTAAGGATAAATGTTAAGTGAAAAAGCGCTCGTGTGATACCGGCTTTACACTGTCTTGGAAAATGCCTGTACATCCCGAGATATTGGAAGTTATTTATTAATTAACGGTAGAAGAGGGAGATGGGTGATGGACAGCTGCTAACACTCCATACGCACACAGAGATACATGCACATACTGTATATACTCACACACGCACACACAGATACATGCACATATATTCTCACACACACACACACACAGATATATGCACACACACACACACACTCATGCGCATTCAGGGACACTCACACACACGCACATAGACACATACACACATACACACATACTCCCTCTAAATCACAGTTTCACACGCACCCATACACACACACATACTAGGTAATTTCGCCCGAAAGTCGTTTCCTCAAGAAGTTTGGTTTCCTTTACCCCAGAATTATTGTGTCTGCGCTTTGAAGTAGTTAGTTAAGCATGATTAAATTAGGTTAACTTAGATTTGATTGGTTTATGTGATGGCTATGATATACATACATTCTAAATATGTGCGATCAATTAGCTCTGTGAGAAACGAATTTAAAGAAAATATATCAATAATATACATTGGTGAAGGCTGATGGATCATTATAAATGTTTACCTTGAATTTACAAACGACAGGTTGAGCCGTTCAGCCTTGTTGATGAAATAAACAATGGAGAAGTCTCGAGTACCATCCTAACCACAAAAAATGTTTAGCTTTCCCGTTTCCTATATTTGTTTGGGAAGGGAAAATAGCTACATGTTTTGCCATTGTATTGCAGTTATACAAACATAATTGGAATAGGAATAGGAAATGTGTCGGAAATTATAAAAAAACATTGATCCTGCTGTAAACAATGAGAGTGGAAGCACTAGGAGGTAGCCTATTCGTATTTACCATCACTGATAGAGTTAACGTATTGGCGTGAAACATTTGGATGTATTGATTTATAAGCGTCGAAAGTGAAGGTAGAGGAAAGGGAATTGCCATAAAAAAAGTCATATTAAGTTATTTATCTCATTTTGATTGAATATTTGTTAGGTAGATATGTTGTCCCATTGTTGAACTATGATTATTTAAGATATATCTATCACATATATACACACACACATATACTGTATATATATATATATATATATATATATATATATATATATATATATATATATTTTCTCAAAATTGCGGAGGGCTTTATAGGATAATTAGCGTACCTGCAGTTGAATAGGTAATGGGTGAATAGACAGTTGAGGAAGGGTGTTCTTGAGTATGAGTAGGGGGTGGATGGGCAGACGAGATAAACTGTGCTCAGAGAATATAGTGACGAGACGTGTAGTTAAAATGTTCCTTTTGAGGATTATGCTGCATTTTAATAGTTTCGGGCTATTATTGGACGATTTTATTCAGTTTTGGAAGGCTCTAGTAATCAAAGGGGTCAGAACTACCTCAACCATCCCTTTGACTCCCACAATTCCTCCCTAAACTGGAAAGAATCGTCTACTGATAGCCAGAATAAACTGTCAAAATGTGTCATGATCCTCAAAGGGTTAAGTTACGGGATAGGCAGGGTGAGGAGGTGAGAGGTCTGTAAGAATTTGATTTACATAGATACAATAACCACACAGACCTTACGATCCCAGCGAGGTGGTCAGGACTTGATTCTAGTAGAGATAGCCAACCCGAGAGTAAAGGACAGTGGAAGGAAAGGATAGCAAAGAAGAAGGCTTGAGAACAGTAAATTAGGTAAGAAAGGGCAAACTAGAAAAATGAAAGGTGGAGGGTCATCCTCTTTACTAGGATTTAGAAACATTCCCCATTGTTATTTAGTGAAGGGGAGGCATAGGGCTTTTAGGGACCCCCATCTCCCTCATGTTAGCTCCAGTAGTTTTGAAAATTTAAGACGTCCGGCCCATTAGTTTGGCAATTTTACCACCATTCGTCCCATTTCCTTGTCAGTTTTAAGACCTTTCGTGCCATTTAGGTGTCGAAGTTTTCCTGGCGAGCGATAGCGAGCCTGTATTTTTCAGAAGAACCAACCTTCGGCCTGGATATTTTTCTACTGAAAAATAAACAAATTTATCTGAAGAGGGGTCTAGGGAGTGTTTTTTTAAGCTTGATGGAGGTCTATAGCCAGGAAACTAAAACACATGAATGACAAAACACATATGAATGACAAAACACATATGAATGACAAAACACATATGAATGACAAAACACATATGAATGACAAAATAGACCAAAAACTAACCCCTACCCTCCCTTAAAAATAGGACTTCAGAGGCTATCAACCCTTCTGGAATATTAAGCCAGCACACTGTAAGTCAAGAATAGCGTCAGGACTGGAGCCCCTTTTCGAAAACTGTACCTTGTTCCTCATTGTCTTACTTAACACCTTACGAGCGGCCTATGCGGTTTATTTATGTGTACCGCCCAGCGGGGTGTTTTTAGCCAAAATAGGGCTGTTTACGTGATCATTTTCATGCCTAAATAAGACCCAGAACGTAAAACAAGTATCTATCCCTGAAAGGGCATAAACAGAGCTTTCGAATGACACCATAACGATCCTTGTATGATGGATAGTTTTCTTGCAATAACCGTCCAACGCGAGTGCAAAAAGCAGGTAATTCGGTACTTTCGGTACATAATTGAGTATGTAGCGAGTGAGAGAGGGAGGAGGGAGCTGAGATTTGTGTCAGTAGGTTCGCCGCGGTGGTCTGGAGCAGTCATACGCTCGCTAGTCTCCTGCCACCACTTGTCTCTCTCTCTCAGCCACATTACGTGCTGAAATTGCCACTCGAGTTATGTCGAGCGCCGCCACATAGTCCAGCTTTATTTAACTCGACTTATGTTGCTCACCGCTAATTAAGGGTTAAGGGGAGATTTCCACTTGAGGGATTTTTTTCTTGACCCCGTTCTCCCTCATGTTTAGCCCCATTGCTTTTGATATCTTAAGACGTTCGCACCATGGCGATTTTAAGAACTTTCGCCCCATTTATGTCAATTTTAAGACCTTTCGTGCCATTTAGGTGTCGATTTTTTCCTGGCGAGCGTAGCGAGCCTGTAATGTAAGAGGAACCGGCCTTCGGCCGGGAAATGTTTCTACCGAAAAATGTGCGAATTTATCTTGAAAGGGGCTCAGGGGGAGTAATTTTAAGCTTGATGGAGTTTTAGGGAACTAACTAAATACCTCCCCTTAAGGGGAGTTGGGTCGTTTTTCTGGTCCCCTTTCTCCCCTCCCTCGTGTTAAGCCTCGTTTGTTTTGAGATTATAAGACGATCGGCCCATTAGTTTGGTGATTTGAACACCTTTTCGCCCCATTTCGTTGTCAATTTTAAGACCTTTCGTGCCATTTAGGTGTCCAATTTTTCCTGACGAACGATAGCGAGCCTGACATTTTAAGAGGAAGCGGCCTTCGGCCGGGAAATTTTTCTACCGAAAAATTTAAAATTTATCTTGAAGGGGATGGTCTAGGGCCTCTAGGCCCTACGGGGTATTTTTCTAAGCGTGATGGAGGTCTAGCGAGGAAACTAAGAAATTAAGGAATAAATTAATTAATAGAAGAAAACAAAATACGGGCCATCTCCCCTTAATGTTACTTAAATCCAAATCTACTGAACACTACGTTATTACACAATGCTAGTATATAAACCCAATATATACCCCGAACAGTTAAAACACGTTATATCACTTAGTTCCAGTGGTTAATTTTCATTGATTGCTTTTTGCTTGCTGTGAGAAAGATTACCGGCCAGTTCCCCCCACTAATCTGGGAACTACACTTTGTTCATATAACCGAGCAATTAATTTATTGGGGGAAAGACACATAGGCAGAGTAGGGAACCAAAGTTTATTCTACGTTTCGCCGTTCATATTATTTGTATTATTATTATTATTATTATTATTATTATTATTATTATTATTATGATGTTATAGTTTCCTCATTACTATGCCTTCATCAAGCTTTAAGAAAATACCCCCAAGACCCCTGTCAACAAAAATGTATACATTTTTCGGTACAGAAAAGCCCTGGCCAAAGGCCGGTTCGTCCTAAATTACAGGCTCGCTATCGCTCACCAGGAAAACATTGAAACTTAAATGGCACGAAAGATCTTAAAATTGGCAAACTAATGGGTGGAGCAAATGTCTTAAAATCTTAAAAGACACGAAGGAGAAGAGGGTCCAGAAAAAATCCCAAAGGTTTTGTGCAATAATGTTAATGAGTTTCATTTGCACACTCCCTTAGTTTGAATGTATGGGTTGCAAGGGATTACAATGGAAAGCAAGCAACAACTGTTTTACTGACATATCCATGCTGCTTGTTCGAGGCTAAGAACTGCGTAAAGAACAACTGCCACAATAAACAAAGAGGTGTTCAGGAAATGATAATGTGTGGAGATGAAACACAGCTTTTGAGCGTTCTAGTACAGTCGCGCCAATAAGTGATGTCTCGGTACCTAGTATGTTTTGATCAATAATTGGTATCAGCAATATCTAACCTTCATTTCTTCATATGGAGTGAAATATATGAACATGTTCTTACACTTACCGACCCTATTCAACATCTGACAGACATTACTACAGCAAAGAGCAAGCCAAACGTTATGACAGCTGGAACATGACATATTAGCGCGACCGTACACTCTTGTCCGCAAAAGATAATTCAGTGATTTACTAAAACGAGTGACGCCAATCTAATAAGACACGGAAAAACACAGTTATTTTTAGCCACCTGAGAGTGATGGAGTCGCTTTCGTGGTAGTCTGAGTAAAGCCGGTATCACACGAGCGCTTTTTCACTCAACATTTATCCTTAACACTGGTCTGGCAGCTTGTGAGGTCAAAATTTAGAATATTTCGGTCATCTAAATTCACCTATCAACAGTCTAGTTTCTGATACCAGTACAAAATATTCCAGAAATGTTGCCAGAAAATTTTTGATTATCGAATGTTGGCAATAAAAGCTCTCGTGTGATACCGGCTTAAGTTCATCGTCAATAAATCATCCACACTCATGGTCGATTCTTAGGCCCCTTTAGGTAGCGCCAACCAACTTGACAATAATCTTGATCCCTAAACTTCTTATAACTCGAAATGAATGAAAGCAATCGGGCTGACGTTTCTATCATTTGGGAAGAGTCCACCAGGCAATAGGTGTGGATATTTACAGCCAGTTTGCTCTTGGCCCTTTTGAGTTACAGAGAGGCAAGTGATCAAGATTATTGTCAAGTTCGTTGGCGTTACCTATAGTATAATCTGGCATCTAACCTCTCCTACCCTAAAGTAACCTGATATCAGTCAATTTAAGGGGAGGTATTTAGTTTGTTCCCTAGACCTCCATCAAGCTTAAAATTACACCCCCTTGAGTCCCTTTCAAGATAAATTTGGTACATATTTCGGTAGAAAAATGTCCCGGCCAAGGGCCGGTTCCTCTTTAATTACAGGCTCGCTATCGCTCGCCAGGATAAAATCGACACCTGAATTGCACGAAAGGTCTTAATATGGGGTGAAAGTTCTTATAATCGCTAAACTAATGGGGCAAACGTTTTATAATATCAAAAGCAATGGGGCTAAACATGAGGGAGAAAGGGGTCAAGAAAAAAATCCCTCCAGTGGAAATCTCCCCTTAACTTACTTATACATACCTGAACCTAAATTAACTTCTAAGATCAACTATACCCAAAGCAAGTCTAATTTGGGTCCTAATTAGATGAACCACAGGTAAGTGTTATCCCCTTCTTTACCGGTAGCGTATTTTAAAGTGTATTCTAGCTATATTTAGACGATTTTGTGCAGTTTAAGAAGGATCTGTGGTAGCACAAATGGTTAAGTTAGATAATTTGAAGCCTCTTAATTTTGATGGAGCCCTTTTTTAAGCTGATTAAAATCGTCTGAAAGTGGCCAGAATAGGGTAGAAAAGACGTCGCCGGTACAGAAGGGGTTAACCCAGTAGGTACTTAGTTATTTCATATTTATCATGATCACTCTCTCTCTCTCTCTCTCTCTCTCTCTCTCTCTCTCTCTCTCTCTCTCTCTCTCTCTCTCTCTCACACAAATGACCAACTCCCTGGGAAAAAATGTTGGCCTGGCCTACGCGTGACAAATCCAGTAAGTCACGTAACAAGTAATGGACTGTCACGGCTGGCTGGTGATGAGAGAGAGAGAGAGAGAGAGAGAGAGAGAGAGAGAGAGAGAGAGAGAGAGAGAGAGAGAGAGAGAGAGAGAGAGAGAGAGAGAGAGAGAGAGAGAGAGAGAGAGAGAGAGAGAGAGAGAGAGAGAGAGAGAGAGAGAGAGAGAGAGAGAGAGAGAGAGAGAGAGAGAGAGAGAGAGAGAGAGAGAGAGAGAGAGAGAGAGAGAGAGAGAGAGAGAGAGAGAGAGAGAGAGAGAGAGAGAGAGAGAGAGAGAGAGAGAGAGAGAGAGAGAGAGAGAGAGAGAGAGAGAGAGAGAGAGAGAGAGAGAGAGAGAGAGAGATTAAGGAGACGAATTGTGTGTGTTTGCGTGCGGGTATTGTGTGAGTGTGTGTGGGGTTTTTTCTATGTGGATGAGGAAGACAAAAGGCAAAACTGCCTGTGACGAGAGCCTACCCCAGAGTTGATAGAGTGGCAGGGCAAAAATCAAGGAATGTTCGAGAAAAAATGTCTGGACACACGGAGTGTGTGTGTGTGTGTGTGTGTGTGTGTGTGTGTGTGTGTGCTAATGTGAATATATATATAGCAATGTCTACTTCAAATAATAATAATGACAGGATCCTTAATGGCCAAGTCGGAATAAATACTCATAAGATTATATACGGTATATATATACCGGTATATATATAAGAAATTATGTGTCTCATTATTATAAGCAATCAGCAGGAATCACCCATCTTTTCGAGGCCTGTAATCTCTAACCCGACTCAGCATTTAATCATTATAATTATATATCACTCACTCACTTCTCTCTCTCTCTCTCTCTTTCTCTCTCTCTCTCTCTCTTACTTAAGTTGTGTCCAGGAATGTGTGTATTTAATATATTGGAGGGATAATTATGATCAGTAACAGTTGTTTGTATAATATGTGCAATAATTAAACGATTCATACAAAATGATTGATCGGGTTTAACTAGTCAATATTTACTATCTTTATACATAAAGATATTTTCAAATATTATTTTTCACGACTCTAGAGTTGCCTACCCGTTTAGTTTTACTATATAGACTATCTATAAGTATATTCCGGGAACAATCAATACTTTCTGAAACTATCCTCAGTGTATTTACAGTATATTGTCGAACTGTTAGATTTTAGGAGGATATAAAGCTAAGGAACACAATTATAGTATCCCTGTACCAGCTGGATGTGTGGGCAACTGCACAAAAGTCGTGTACCTTCTCGCACACCTGTAGGTACCCAGGTAGTAATCACATTTAGCCATCAGTACACCTGTAATCAACACACACACACACACACACACACACACACACACACACACACACACACACACACACACACACACACACACACCGCTACTGCCTGTACTGGTTTAAGATGCGTATCATATTCCAATGTCACTCTCATCACCTCCGTACTTTTTACCTTTCAGTATGAGGAAATTTTTACCTTTATCATTCAATATTATAGCTAATATTTAACGATTTGAAAAATATTAGGTCTATGAATGAATAAAGGACTTTGAATTGGTGTGCACCTAATTACGATGTATGTGAAATACAGGGCTATGATTAGGCCTATTGCAATAAGTACAATTAATTGCATTTCTTTGCCGAAAACACCTCTTTTACTTACTCCATCTTTTCGGCACTTTTCGTCACTCTACTTTTTGATAACACAATTTTTCATCTGCCTATCCACCCTTACCTACTTACCTTCACACCTCCCTATGCCCACCAAACCACACACTCCACCACACCACACCACACCACATCCTACCACCACCACTTCACCACACTACTCCGTCACATCACACCACGCCACATTCTACCACCCCACTACACCACACCAATCTACACACTCTACCACACCATTACACCACCACACATTCTACCACCCTAACTACACCAAACCACACTCCACTCCAAGAACACCACACCAAACCACACTGCTCCACCACACCATCACACCACACCCCAATCCACCACCACCAGCACCACCACCACCACACTAAAACTCACTCTAAAAGCACCACTCCAAACACCAAACCGCACCACTACACGGCACTACACTATTCTAATAATTAACACCATTAGACCAACCCACGTGATCCCACCATACAAACAGTAGTGACTTGTACACCACAGCCAACTTCGTCCACTGCTGCCCTATTTCTGCACATGTTAACTGTTTGGACTGTGTGTGTGTGTGTGTGTGTTGGTGTGAAGTTGTGAGAATTGTACGTGCGTGCGTGTGTGTGTTTGTTAGCTTGTGAAGATTGTGTGTGTTTGTTTGTGTGTGTTAGTGAGTAGACCTCTCATATAATTACTGTTTCACAAGAAGTGGCTGTTTGTGTATGCTAAGTGGATACTGAAGAACCATTTAGATTGAAGTAGATACATCATGAAAAAAGAAATAGAAAATAGCAATGATGAAAATGGGAAGGTGTGATATTTATTAGCTATTGATCTTGTTAAGATACAAGTTTGTTAAAACACTGTCTACTTTAAATTAAAACAATTCCATGTATGTAGATTATGTTTGTCAGGTTGAACAATGTGGTGGTGAGGTAGTAATGAGAGCAGGAAGAGGAGGGTGGGTTAGGGGCAGAGGGTGGTATACAACATCTGCAAGCACATCTAGTGACAGCAACACGTCCGAAGTGACAGCTGTCGGAGAGAGAGTAAACCTCATCTCCCCACTATTACTGTCAGCTGTCTACATACTGTCCCAGTCTTAATTACACTTTCAACTACGTCCCTTAATTAAAGTACAGTCAGCTAAAAATTATTGTTTGCTCAAAATCCTAAACACATCTTTACGGAACAAGCGATTCCAATTGTATCTGTTTTGTGAAGAGCAACTTACTCGATAGATTTAAGGGGAGGTATTTAGTTTGTTCCCTAGACCTCCATCAAGCTTAAAATTACACCCCCTTGAGTCCCTTTCAAGATAAATTTGTACATTTTTCGGTAGAAAAATTTCCCGGCCGAAGGCCGGTTCCTCTTAAATTACAGGCTCGCTATCGCTCGCCAGGATAAAATCGACACCTGAATGGCACGAAAGGTCTTAATATGGGGTGAAAGTTCTTAAAATCGCTAAACTAATGGGAAAACGTTTTATAATATCAAAAGCAATGGGGCTAAACATGAGGGAGAAAGGGGTCAAGAAAAAAATCCCTCAAGTGGAGATCTCCCCTTAACTGGACATAATTTTTCGGCAACTCTAGTCTGGCAGCTTATGAACACTATTTATATAAGAGCTCGGACCCCTAAGGTATTCTATCAGCGGTCTATAATGCGATACCAGTGCTGAATGGTCCACAGAGCTCGGGCCCCTAAGGTATTCTATCAGCGGTCTATAATGCGATACCAGTGCTGAATGGTCCACAGAGCTCGGACCCCTAAGGTATTCTATCAGCGGTCTATAATGCGATACCAGTGCTGAATGGTCCACAGAGCTCGGGCCCCTAAGGTATTCTATCAGCGGTCTATAATGCGATACCAGTGCTGAATGGTCCACAGAGCTCGGACCCCTAAGGTATTCTATCAGCGGTCTATAATGCGATACCAGTGCTGAATGGTCCACAGAGCTCGGGCCCCTAAGTTATTCTATCAGCGGTCTATAATGCGATACCAGTGCTGAATGGTCCACAGAGCTCGGGCCCCTAAGGTATTCTATCAGCGGTCTATAATGCGATACCAGTGCTGAATGGTCCACAGAGCTCGGGCCCCTAAGGTATTCTATCAGCAGTCTATAATGCGATACCAGTGCTGAATGGTCCACAGAGCTGCCAATGATCGGAACTTACTGCAACAAACACTCTTTAACCCCTTTCTCTACCGGCGACGTTTAATTTCTCATTTTCTTATAGCTATATTTAGACGATATTGTGCAATTTAAGAAGGATCTGTGGTAGTAAAAATGGGGAATGGAGATACTTCGAAGCCGTTTAATTGTTGAAATTGAATAAAATCGTTTATTAGTAGCCAAAATAAAATTAAAAAGGACGTCGCCGGTACAGAAGGGGTTAAGGGGAGATGGGTCGCTTTTCTAAACCCCCTCTCCCGCATGTTTAGCCCCATATGCTTGGAGATTATAAGAAGTTCGTCCTATTAGTTTGGTAAAGCTAACACCTTTCACCCCATTTCGTTGTCAATTTTAGGACCTTTCGTTCCATTCAAGTGTCGATTTTTTCCTGGCGAGCGATAAGGCACCTGTAGTTTTAGGAGGAACCGGCCTTTGGCCGGAACGTGTTCTACCGAAAAATGTACAAATATATCTTGAAGGGGATTCTACGGGGTGATTTTTGAAGCTTGATGGAGGTCTAGGGAAGAAACTAACAAAATAATATATAATTACAAAAGAGCGGCCAAAATATAAACCCTGTCCCCTTAACATGGTCTCGGCATTTGTGTTTATATCCTCAACTGACTCTCCAACGGACCTTGGAGCACCCTGTTGAATTACTCGGGTAAATAAAACATATGGTTGAGCCTACGAGCGAGCCTATCTGCACAACACGGTAATTAGTAGAGAAACGTCCGCAACTCGTCTCGTCTGGATAATGTTGGTTCTCACTTATCTCTCTCTCTCTCTCTCTCTCTCTTTCTCTCTCTCTCTCTCTCTCTCTCTCTCTCTCTCTCTCTCTCTATCTCTCTCTCTCTCTCTCTCTCTCTCTCTCTCTCTCTCTCTCTCTCTCACACACAAACGCACACACACACACAAACAAACGCACACATACACACACAAACGCACACACACTCACATGTGAAAAGAGTTGAAATTAATATAGATATACAATCAAACACCCGCCCCAAGGCAAAATAGAGAGGCGGATGGACTTAATCAGGCCACAGCCATCCACCGTAATCGGTTTTCTGTTATACCGGCTATCTCTCTAATACCTGGTGTAGAGTGTTTGCCCTAAAAGAAAAATTAGTATAGTACTAATGAAATAGTTAAAATCATGGGGTTGTTAAATTCGGGAAGTCAATTTTGTAGTCAGAAGTAACTTAGACAAAATCAGTTAGTTTAAATTGGGAAAGTCACATTTTGTTGTCGGATATCGAAGAAGAAATCCATTAACCACGTCAAAAAGTAATGAAATATATTTAGCGTGAGGTAAAGTGAGGTTGAGCTCTGGGAGGCAGGGGACGCTCAACCCCCACACACATCTGTGACTAAAGTTACATACAACTTAACCAATGAAGGGTCTTTAGCATACTATTCAAAGTTACATACAACTTAACCAATGAAGGGTCTTTAGCATACTATTCAAAGTTACATACAACTTAAACAATGAAGGGTCTTTAGCATACTATTCAAAGTTACATACAACATAACCAATGAAGGGTCTTTAGCATACTATTCAAAGTTACATACAACTTAACCAATGAAGGGTCTTTAGCATACTATTCAAAGTTACATACAACTTAACCAATGAAGGGTCTTTAGCATACTATTCAAAGTTACATACAACTTAACCAATGAAGGGTCTTTAGCATGCTATTCAAAGTTACATACAACTTAACCAATGAAGGGTCTTTAGCATACTATTCAAAGTTACATACAACTTAACCAATGAAGGGTCTTTAGCATACTATTCAAAGTTACATACAACTTAACCAATGAAGGGTCTTTAGCATACTATTCAAAGTTACATACAACTTAACCAATGAAGGGTCTTTAGCATACTATTCAAAGTTACATACAACTTAACCAGTGAAGGGTCTTTAGTATACTAATCAAAGTTACATACAACTTAACCAATGAAGGGTCTTTAGCATACTATTCAAAGTTACATACAACTTAACCAATGAAGGGTCTTTAGCATACTATTCAAAGTTACATACAACTTAACCAATGAAGGGTCTTTAGCATACTATTCAAAGTTACATACAACTTAACCAATGAAGGGTCTTTAGCATACTATTCAAAGTTACATACAACTTAACCAATGAAGGGTCTTTAGCATACTATTCAAAGTTACATACAACTTAACCAATGAAGGGTCTTTAGTATACTATTCAAAGTTACATACAACTTAACCAATGAAGGGTCTTTAGCATACTATTCAAAGTTACATACAACTTAACCAATGAAGGGTCTTTAGCATACTATTCAAAGTTACATACAACTTAACCAATGAAGGGTCTTTAGTATACTATTCAAAGTTACATACAACCTAACCAATGAAGGGTCTTTAGCATACTATTCAAAGTTACATACAACTTAACCAATGAAGGGTCTTTAGCATACTATTCAAAGTTACATACAACTTAACCAATGAAGGGTCTTTAGCATACTATTCAAAGTTACATACAACTTAACCAATGAAGGGTCTTTAGCATACTATTCAAAGTTACATACAACTTAACCAATGAAAGGTCTTTAGCATACTATTCAAAGTTACATACAACTTAACCAATGAAGGGTCTTTAGCATACTATTCAAAGTTACATACAACTTAACCAATGAAGGGTCTTTAGCATACTATTCAAAGTTACATACAACTTAACCAATGAAGGGTCTTTAGTATACTATTCAAAGTTACATACAACTTAACCAATGAAGGGTCTTTAGCATACTATTCAAAGTTACATACAACTTAACCAATGAAGGGTCTTTAGCATACTATTCAAAGTTACATACAACTTAACCAATGAAGGGTCTTTAGTATACTATTCAAAGTTACATACAACTTAACCAAGGTCTTTAGCATACTAGTTACATACAACTTAACCAATGAAGGGTCTTTAGCATACTATTCAAAGTTACTACAACTTAACCAATGAAGGGTCTTTAGCATACTATTCAAAAGTTACATACAACTTAACCAATGTACTATTCAAGTTACATACAACTTAACCAATGAAGGCTCTTTAGCATACTATTCAAAGTTACATACAACTTAACCAATGAAGGGTCTTTAGCATACTATTCAAAGTTACATACAACTTAACCAATGAAGGGTCTTTAGCATAATATTCAAAGTTACATACAACTTAACCAATGAAGGGTCTTTAGCATACTATTCAAAGTTACATACAACTTAACCACATACAACTTAACCAATGAAGGGTCTTTAGCATACTATTCAAAGTTCCCATCATTAGTCGGTGTTTTAGTTCAATTTTCTGATGGCTGTATGATATTTGCAAACCCCTGTCTTGGAGATAATAACTATTGACAAACCCCTTTTCTAGTTTTGCATACCCCCTTCTACTTCATGTCTAGCTCTATTAATTTTGATATTTTAAGACGTTTGCCCATTAGTTTGGTGATTTTAAACTCTTTCGCCCATTTTCTTTGCTAATAATAATACCCCAGCCCAAGACTTGTTCCTTCTAAATTGCAGACTCGCTATCGTTAGCCACGACAAGATCGACACCTAAATGGCATGAAAGGTTTTTAAATCGCCAAGCTAATGGGGTGAACGTCTTGACATTTCGAAACTACTAAACCTTAACATGAGGAGAAAGGTGATCCAGAAAAAAATCCTCCCCTTAACTAATCTAGAACAACTGGACTAAATGTGTGTTATCTATGGGAACTTTCCGTAAGAAGTAGAGCAGAGAGAGAGGGTAGCAAAAAGAGTGAGTTTCGCTACCCATCACAAAAAGTATGAAGAGTTATTTTATTTTTATTTTTTTTACGAGCCGGATCTAATAGCCTCATTATGTATTCCAGCTCAACTCTTAAGGGTAGATGGGCAGTTTTTTTTTTGGTCTATTAATTCATTTATTCCTTTATTTCTTAGTTTCCTCGCTAGACCTCCATCAAGCTTAGAAAAAACACCCCTAGACCCCCCTTCAAGACAGATTTGTAATTTTTTCGGTAGAAAAATATCCCGGCCAAAGGCTGGTTTCTCTTAAAATTTCAGGTTCGCTATCGTTCGCCAGGAAAAAATTGACACCTAAATGGCAGGAAGTCTTAAAATTGACAACGAAATGGGGCGAAAGGTGTTAAACTCGCCAAACTAATGGACCGAACGTCTTATAATCTCTAAACAAATGCGACTTAACACGAGGGAGAAAGGGGACAAGAAAAAACGACCCCTCTCCCCTTAACAAGCTGGAGATTTAGTGTTGAGAGGGAGAGGTGGAGGGAGGGGGAGGGGGGAGGAGGGGGGTTGTTAGCTGTTCATGGACCCATTTTTTCGGCTATGTTTTATTAGGATGAATACTACAAAACACGTAGATTTATGGCCTCATCGTGGGTCTTAAGGGAGCCCACCTCGCTTTTGTTTTCTCTTTCTCTCCCTCTCTCTTTGGTTTGTATCCATTCGGCCCCATTCAGCCTACTGTCTTAAGACGTTTACCCCCATCCAGGTGTCAATATTTTCCCGCGAGCCAGCATATATATATTTTTCTTTTCACAGCAAGCTAAATTAGTACATTTTTTGATAGAAAAATGTCTCCGGCGAAGCTGGATTTCTCCATATAACGCTGGATCGCTATCGCTCGCCAGGAACAATTCGACACCTGGATGGGGATAAACGTCTTAAAACTGTTGGTTGTATGGGGCCGAATGGATACAAGCCAGGGAGAGAGAGAAAGATAATAAAAGCCGGTGACCCCCCTTAAGCTTTATTGTACGAGTAGCCAATTCTGGTACCCTCTGATGTTTATAATTCTGGTACCCTCTGATGTTTATAATTTCAACTTTGATTATCGTTCTCGTTAAAAGGAAAACAAATCCTTAACTCGAATGAATGTTAAATGCCGCGTTTTGTTCAGTTTGATTTATATGTGATTGTTATGTAACATCGAGTACTAACATAAAGTTGGTTGCCAATATGTGCCACGACATTAAAGTGTGACTGCACAACCACCTGCTAAGGTATAAGGTACACTCAGATGCCCTAGTTTCTAGCTCACTCATAAGAATTCGTGAACCCCCAATGTTTTGTTATGCAATTATAACTATCTGGATTTATATTTGAATGGAGCTTGCTTTTCAATGAACAGTATACCGGGTATATGGTTTTGTAGCTAATGTATAAACAGTTCTATTCCTATATTCACTTCCAGAAATATACTTCCAAAATTAGAAATCGCTGGAGTCCACAAATATTTATGAGAGTGTTTTCTACTTTAAAATACTTTCATGACAATAACAATTGCCACGATCTATGTATCACGAGTCCAAAAATATAGCGTTGATGTGCTAGAATTGCAATATAGGAATTGTACTACTAATTTTTACAGGAAATTGTGCGTAGAAACATGACGCAGAGAGAGAGAGAGAGAGAGAGAGAGAGAGAGAGAGAGAGAGAGAGAGAGAGGAAGGAAGGAAGGAAGGACATGAGATTCGTGATGCTAATGAGAGAAAGTACTGTTTACGGAATGCATAGTGGATGTGGGGAACAGTGGAGTAAAGGAAGGATGTGTGTGTCTGTGTGTGTGTGTGTGTGTGTGTGCGTGAGAGAGAGAGAGAGAGAGAGAGAGCGAGAGAGAGAGAGAGAGAGAGAGAGAGAGAGAGAGAGAGAGAGAGAGAGAGAGAGAGAGAGAGAGAGAGAGAGAGAGAGAGAGAGAGAGAAGAGAGGAGAGAGAGAGAGAGAGAGAGAGAGAGAGAGAGAGAGAGAGAGAGAGAGAGAGAGAGAGAGAGAGAGAGAGAGAGAGAGAGAGCACAATAGCCAGACAAAAATCAACAATGTTGCGAGATTATTTTACGTGGAACGGAAATTATACCAACTTAATAATTATAAACAACTTATAGTCGTGGTCAGGAATACTTGAACACCTCCTAATTATAGACAACAGACGGTGAGTGATAACTTGGCAATTCTAATAATAAAACTGTTGTGGCTTAAACAGATTATCAAAATGGTTCGCCAGTCTATCATTATTGTTTGTTATACCATTCATAAATTACTAACCCCGACTGTACATTATATAGTAGCTAAAAGGGAGGAAAGGAAGACAAGAGAAAGCGTGTTGTAGTGGTAGAAGGAAGAGAGGGGTGACTGAAAGCGAGTGACGAAGATAGATCACCCATCAACCTCCAGCATCCGTCTGCCCCCCCCCCCCCTACATCTCCTCCCCAACCCTTGTAGCCTACTCAGTCAGTAGCTTGCCTGCTTGTTCTACCTGTAAGTTAGTTAGTTAGCCAGCCAGGTGTGGGTGATGTGTGTGTGTGTGTGTGTGTGTGTGTGTATGTGTGTGTGTGTGTGTGTGTGTGTGTGTGTGTGTGTGTGTGGTGTATGTGTGTGTTTTTTATTTTATTTTATTTATTTATTTATTTTTGGGGGGGGGGTCTGTTCATCCATGCACGATTTTTTTTTCCCGCCCATATTTTGCAGTTGGTTAGGGTAAGATTGAGGGAATGAAGCGTAATGCTCATGGCTTGGCTCGTAATATATGTTTGCTTGTATCATTAATCAAGGCGACAATATTTGATTATCAGGTTTATGTGTCGTGTATGCTGTGTTCATACTTTTGCTCTGGATGAATAATTATAATTGATCACTAGCTTCCCCTGCGTCCGAAGCAATACGTTAACAATTTCTCTTCACTTGACAATACCAATACTACACTCAAAGCCTTATGTGAAATATACTATTTATGGGTAAGCGTATCTATTCATCAGGTGTGAAAGTTAAAGCTATCGGCTTTTAATGATATTGCTTGGGTATTTTTCTCACTGGATGAACATATATGTAGTTATATCAGTTTGCGTAACAGTCAGAATCCAAGACATATTTGTATTCACTGTCAAGACGTCCCAACAGATGAGGCAGGAACCCACATTAGTCTACGCACCATGTCAACTGTTTAATTGAAGCGGACAAATTATGTAGTTGGTAGGACAATATATAAACTTAGTGGGCGATATATGAACTTAGTGGGCGATATATGAACTTAGTGGGCGATATATGAACTTAGTGGGCGATATATGAACTTAGTGGGCGATATATGAACTTAGTGGGCGATATATGAACTTAGTGGGCGATATATGAACTTAGTGGGCGATATATGAACTTAGTGGGCGATATATGAACTTAGTGCGCGATATATGAACTTAGTGGGCGATATATGAACTTAGTGGGCGATATATGAACTTAGTGGGCGATATATGAACTTAGTGGGCGATATATGAACTTAGTGGGCGATATATGAACTTAGTGGGCGATATATAAACTTAGTGGGCGATATATGAACTTAG
Source organism: Paralithodes platypus (assembly GCA_032716605.1). Lineage (NCBI taxonomy): Eukaryota > Metazoa > Arthropoda > Malacostraca > Decapoda > Lithodidae > Paralithodes > Paralithodes platypus. The sequence goes on along the minus strand of CM064520.1, from coordinate 17,031,244 downwards.
TGGGCGATATATGAACTTAGTGGGCGATATATGAACTTAGTGGGCGATATATGAACTTAGTGGGCGATATATGAACTTAGTGGGCGATATATAAACTTAGTGGGCGATATATGAACTTAGTGGGCGATATATGAACTTAGTGGGCGATATATGAACTTAGTGGGCGATATATGAACTTAGTAACTAGGGTGCATACTATCCTTATAAGTCTAGCCTGGTGACATGTGATCAGTCTATGTATTTACTTTAACCCTTTTGGCACCATGATATGTGATCAATCTATGTAATTACTTTAACCCTTTTGGCACCATGATATGTGATCAATCTATGTATTTACTTTAACCCTTTTGGCACCATGATATGTGATCAGTCTATGTAATTACTTTAACCCTTTTGGCACCATGAAAACAGTTGCTTTACTTCTTATTTGGCTGTAGCGAAAAAAACAGAGCAATATGTGGTCATAATGCTTACCATAGCCTTTTGTGTTAACCCCTTCTGTACCAGCGACGTCTTTTTTATATTATTCTAGCTATATTTTGACGATTTTGTGCAGTTTAAGAAGGGTCTCTGGTAGTAAAAGGGATAAGTAAGATAGATCGAAGCCTGTTCATTGCTGGAGGCCCCTTTTAAACTGAATAAAATCGCCTAATAGTTGCCACAATGAAGTTAAAAGGACGGCCCGGTAAAGAAGGGGTTAAAACATAAACCATGGCAAACATCTCTTGATATTATGTGGTTCAGTTTTATGTCAGGACGTGGTCAAATCATTGCTCTCTTCATAGTCATATTATGTGGTTCAGTTTTATGTCAGGACGTGGTCAAATCATTGCTCTCTTCATAGTCATATTATGTGGTTCAGTTTTATGTCAGGACCTGGTAAAATCATTGCTCTCTTCATAGTCATATTATGTGGTTCAGTTTTATGTCAGGACGTGGTCAAATCATTGCTCTCTTCATAGTCATATTATGTGGTTCAGTTTTATGTCAGGACGTGGTCAAATCATTGCTCTCTTCATAGTCATATTATGTGGTTCAGTTTTATGTCAGGACGTGGTCAAATCATTGCTCTCTTCATAGTCATATTATGTGGTTCAGTTTTATGTCAGGACGTGGTCAAATCATTGCTCTCTTCATAGTCATATTATGTGGTTCAGTTTTATGTCAGGACGTGGTCAAATCATTGCTCTCTTCATAGTCATATTATGTGGTTCAGTTTTATGTCAGGACGTGGTCAAATCATTGCTCTCTTCATAGTCATATTATGTGGTTCAGTTTTTATGTCAGGACGTGGTCAAATCATTGCTCTCTTCATAGTCATATTATGTGGTTCAGTTTTATGTCAGGACGTGGTCAAATCATTGCTCTCTTCATAGTCATATTATGTGGTTCAGTTTTATGTCAGGACGTGGTCAAATCATTGCTCTCTTCATAGTCATATTATGTGGTTCAGTTTTATGTCAGGACGTGGTCAAATCATTGATCTCTTCATAGTCATATTATGTGGTTCAGTTTTATGTCAGTACGTGGTCAAATCATTGCTCTCTTCATAGTCAGGCAGCTGCAGGAAACGTATATACTTAATAATTGGGACATGTGCCTTGTGTTTGTAAACCTGGAGAAGGCCTTTGATAGGGTGCCCAGAGATGTTGTGTGGTGGGCTATGTGAAAACTTGGTGTACAGGAGTGGTTGGTGCGTTTGATAATGAATATGTAGGCCTACAAGGACTCACGAACGGCAGTGAGGGTGAAAGTTTAATTGAGTGAGGAGTTTTCAGTTTGCATTGGAGTTCACCAGGGCTCTGTGTTAGGCCCTCTCCTCTTTGTTATGTTTCTGGCGGTACAATCTAGAAGATTTCAGAGCTCGGCTCTCCTGGGAGCTGATATACGCAGATGACCTAGTATAGTACTTATCGCAGAGAGCGTTAGTTATAACGAGTATCAGTGATGAAATGCTTGTATGGTTTGGACATGTGGAGAGGAATAATGAACTAAGTTGGGTGAAAAGATGCAAGTCCATGAACGTGGAGGAAGCTGCACTAAGGGGCGGATCAAGAAAAACGTGGGATCAGACCTTACGATCTGATCTTGAATAGAAAATCCTGATAAGTGAGCCAGCTCTGAACAGGGCTGCCTCGAGCGCCGCCATTAGGACGTGAGACCGGAACCGCACTTTGTGTAGAGCACTCGGTCTTTGAATTTATGTATGCATGAATATGTTAAGTAATATCGTTCTTAATACTAATAACCTCCTAAATTAAATCAATTCTCTCAATATTCTTGGTGTCTCTTTTTCTTCTGCTCTCATTTGGAAGGACCATATTACCAGTCTTGCTAAGGCAGCCTCCCAGAAGCTGGGTGTGCTCAACCACCTTAGGGGGTTCTTTTCCCCTGCACAGCTTCTTGCTCTGTACAGGGGCATAGTGCGCCCTTGTATTGAGTATTGTTCACATGTGTGGGGAGGTTCCTCTCACACCGCTCTCCTAGACAAAGTTGAAAGGAAGGCCTTTCGTATCATTAACTCCCGTCCACTCACCAACTCTCTGCAATCTCTCTCTCTCTCCGCCGCAATGTTGCATCTCTCTCGCTATTCTATCGCTACTATAATATCAGTGTTCCTCAGAGCTATCCCAGTGCATACCACCTCCTTTACGTAGGGCACGTGGTACCCGTCTTGCAACTCAATCCCACCCCTACTCTGTGCAACTCTCCAACCCAAGAGTGAAACGTTACTCTCAAACTTTCTTCTACTCAACAGCTGAGCTCTGGAACTCTCTCCCAGAATCAGTCTTTCCCTCTTCCTATGACTTAAATTGCTTCAAGCTCCGTGTGTCCAGGCATTTTGGCTCGAGCGTCCCTTGATTTTGGCCCTGTCGCTCTTTCAACTATGGGGGAGGCACTCGCTATGGGCAGTTGTGCCTTTTGCCTCCCTCAATCACATAGAAAAAAAAAAAAAAAAAAAAAAAAAATTAAGGCATGTGATCCTCCCGGGATTTGAACACAGAACACCACATACAGAACTTGCACGCTCTAATATTTTATTTTGGCTACCAGTACTCATTCAGAGGTACAAAGGAGTACAAAGGAGTACAAAGGAAATCAAGCAACAACATATCTAGTGACCCTTCTAGGTTGCTTGTCCTCCAAAAACACTGAGGATCAAGTGTCCAAACAGTGGTTTAGAGTGGGTAAGGGAACATTGGAAAGGGAACTACTGCCATGGAACTAATGTCCGTGGCAGGATTAGGAAGTTAGTAGGGGACAAATGGGTTAGTAACTGAGGGGGGGATAAAATAAAGTTATTCATTTACAAACGCAGTCAGTCGCGGGTTTGATGCGAGATATTTGTCTAGGCGAAGTTTAAATGAATCAACGGTGCTGCAGTCTACAACGTCTCGGGGAAGAGAGAGAGAGAGAGAGAGAGAGAGAGAGAGAGAGAGAGAGAGAGGATAGAGAGAGAGAGAGAGAGCCAGAGTAGAGAGGAGAGAGAGAGAGAGAGAAGGAGAGAGAGAGAGAGAGAGAGAGAGAGAGAGAGAGATGAGAGGAGAGAGAGAGAGAGAGAGAGGAGAGAGAGAGAGAGAGAGAGCGAGAAGAGGAGAGAGAGAGAGAGAGAGAGAGAGAGAGAGAGAGAGAGAGAGAGAGAGAGAGAGAGAGAGAGAGAGAGAGAGAGAGAGAGAACAATAATAGAGACAAAACACAGATAAAACAAACTTAAATAAGAAGCTTGAACAAACATTAATTCCCAGTTGCCTGTTCTGTGTCGTTAAGGATCACTCTGAGCGCGGCCCAGACACCCCCGTTAAAGCAGGTAAACAACCCAACATGACTGAGAATCCTGCAGAATTAGTGTCTCTGTTCCCTCTGCCCGAATATAGCCCGGTTGAGAAATAGATTGTCTTGCGTTAAGGGGAGGTTTTTAGTGTGTTTCCTAGACTTCCATCAAGCTTGAAATTACACCCCCTTTACCCCCTTTCAAGATAAATTTGTACATTTTTCGGTAGAAAAATGTCCCGGCCGAAGGTCGGTTCCTCTTAAATTACAGGCTCGCTATCGCTCGCCAGGAAAAAATTGACGCCTAAATGGGACGAAAGGTCTTAAAAGTGACATAAATGGGGTGAAACTTCTTAAAATCGCCAAACTAATGGGGCGAACGTCTTAACACTTCAAAAGCAATGGGGCTAAACATACGGGAGAAAGGGGTAAAGAAAAAAAATACCTCAAGTGGAAATCTCCCCTTAAACATATACAACAAACAGATAGTGTTTACATACCTGTCGACACACATATAGTTATACATACCTGTCGACACACATACCTGTCGACACACATATAGTTTTGCATACCTGTCGACACACATATAGTTATACATACCTGTCGACACACATACCTGTCGACACACATATAGTTTTACATACCTGTCGACACACAGATAATTTTACATACCTGTCGACACATATATAGTTATACATACCTGTCGACACATATACCTGTCGACACATATATAGTTATACAAAAGACTTCATTAATGCAATGGATTCTACTGTACAGTCTGAATAAGAAATTAGGTGAAAACTTTGATGATGTGTGTGAAATCTAGAGAAAGGCATTCACTCGACACTTCGACGATTATATATAAATAGTCCTTTTTGGTTTAGTTGGCGAATATGCACTAAGCACTTTGAACTAAAATATCTACGTCGAGCTGATTGGAAAGAACAACACAAGAAAGATACTGCGCACTGCCATTAACGGAGCCCACCTCACTTTTTTCTCTTTCTCTCCCTCTCTCTTTGGCTTGTATCCATTCGGCCCAATTCAGCCTACTGTTTTAAGACGTTTACCACCATCCAGGTGTCAATATTTTCCTGGCGAGCGGTAGCAAGCTAGCATATATATATATTTTGTTTTGACAGCAAGCTAAATTTGTAAATTTTTCGATAGAAAAATTTCTCTGGCGAAGCAAGATTTCTCCATACAATGCTGGCTCGCTATCGCTCGCCAGGAAGAAATCGACACCTGGATGGGGATAAAAGTCTTAAAACAGTTGGCTGAATGGGGCCGAATGGATATAAGCCAGAGAAAGAGAGAAAAGGAGAGAAAGATAAAAAAAAAAGCAGGTTAACCTCCTTAGCTAATACCATCGAAATGGGATTAGGAGGAGTGATATTAACTTTATATTTTACTATTTGTGAAAAAGGCTATTGGGGAACTATTGATTTTAGTGTACAGTCGCGCTAATAAGTGATGTCTCGGCACCAAGTATGTTTTGATCAATAATTGGCATCAGCAATATCTGAGTTTCATTTCTGCATATCGAGTGAAATATATAAACATGTTCCTACACTTACCCACCCTATTCAACATCTGACAGACATAAATACAACACAGAGCAAGCCAAACGTAATTACAGCTGGGCCATGACTTATTAGAGCGACCGTACAGGAATGTAAAATATATAGACCGGTTTTACAGTAAATAAGAGAGAATGTTTATTTTGCTTGATTAATTTTTGATAAGTATGAATTCCTAATATTTGCTGTAGTCACATCTTTTGAGCTGTATTTAATATTTGTTCTAGTCAACACTAAACCTATTACAATGTCGTAATCAGTCCATATCACACATTTTGTCTAAAGGCTAAAAGGATTTTGAGCATATTATCTGTTTACATAAATTGAACCACAACACCATAGGTATAAGGTAATTCTTTAAGCATATTTTCGCTGTAGTGAGGTGCTAAAACGTATGTCAAACCCAATGCATATTTGCCTTGTAGTTTATGGAAGGCATTAGTTGGTAGTCTGTCATAAACAATACCTTAATAGTAGTATTATATGAGACACCTGATTTTGTTTCCCAGGAGTGAGACCGAAAATAATGTAAATACAAAATATAAGACTAATATATATATATATATATATACTGTATATATATAAATATATATATATATATATATATATACTGTATATATATAAGAATCCTGCCCATAGCCCTGAAATAGTACTGACGCAGAACTGGATCATCGACACACGCCTTAAAATTACCAGTTCCACATTATCAGAATTAAGTTAATCGAATCAGTTGGGTGGTTACGAAGGTGTATGTGTTAAATGATACCGTATACATCTTAGGCCTCCATCAGTAAACTGGCATCTCCTGTTGTCTGTCATTGTATTTAGGTGGTCAGTACACAATTCTACTCAGAGAAGTCTTTAAGTATATCATGACCTTTAGCCTTAATTCTACTCTAGATGATTTTACGTAGCTAAGGAATAACGTCTCATAGTAAAGAAACTTCTCTACTAACACACAAAATAACATTCATTACAGGTAACAATATCAATAAACACTCAGACTTCCACAAGTTCCCTCAAAGTTAAGTAAAAACGTCTAATGTTCAGCCAGAATAAAACAGAAACAAGTAGTGAAAGGGTTAATCGGATCAGCCTAATAGTTGATACGGTGTTCTGGGTGGAAATCTGAGGACCCCATCTGAACGTCTGTAAGAAACTGGAACGTGATTGTTTTTTCTTTTGTTTTCTTTGATTTAGCTTTCTAGTTTTTCTGTTTGTTCCAGTCTCACTCCCACTCTCTCTCTCTCTCTCTCTCTCTCTCTCTCTCTCTCTCTCTCTCTCTCTCTCTCTCTCTCTCTCTCATTGTCTTTTTAGTGCTGCTTGCATCAAATTAATACGCTCTAGTAATTTGTAATAAGTCATTTTGTTTTGCATATGTTTTCTATAATGGAAGTAGTATCGTGCATATCATATACTTTCCTTTTTATATAAATTGAGCACAGTATTGTTATGTATAGTCTCGTCTATTATACACCTATAGAGAGTTAATGACAGCTATACCCTGCTCATTATAGGTAGACGTAACATATTAACTACTAACCTCTATAACTCAATAACGACTAGAGTGATAATGCAAATATTTCTACCATTTCAGGAAGAGTCAGCCAGGGAATAGGTGTGACAATTTACAACCCATTTGCTGTAACCCTTTAAAGTAACAGAGGTTAGGGTTCACGATTTGTGGCTTAACTATAATGAAGAGACTATAAATTATGTGTTTTGTAGATTATATCAATTCTGCAGAAAATAACTGAGGAGATTGTAGACCCCCCCACGCCCCCTCTCTCTCTCTCTCTCTCCCTTTCTCCATATACAATATATATATATATATATATAGATATACTGTATTATATATATATCTATATATATATATATATATATATATACCGTATATATATATATATATATATATATATATATATATATATATATATATATATATATATATATATACACAATATGCAACTTATATTAATAAAAATACTATTATTATTACTACTACTACTACTACTACTACTACTACTACTACTCTCCAAATATGTTAGTACTGTACAGTAGCCAGTTATCCCCCAGTTCTCACTCTGTCTAGGGAAGGGAATGTACTTCCCTGGCCTTACCAGCTGGCCGTGACGAAGGACTTATGATTGGCTGCTGAGAGGGGAACTCAGAACAAAGATTCATGTCACTTTTATATAGTTAAAGGCCGCCAATATACTAAGAAAAATAGAAACTATATTACTGTTACTGCTTCAGATACTTATATATTTACATAAAACTTAATATATATATATAGCATATATATATATATATATATATATATATAGCATATATATATATATATATAGCAAATGCCAACATTCTCATGAAAATTTTCATTAAATTGTTCTGCAATCGGAGCAGCACTTCATAGCAAGAATGTAAAGCTATGAATAGAACGAGTGAAAATCATATGATTAATTTTATTTATTACTTAAATGGGTATTAAGTCTAAATTGTGACTTTAATATAGTAATGTAAAGATATTATAGAATATACCAACTGTAGAAAATTTAACATGCAACTATACAACAATTGCAGAGATCATATCAACATTAATTGATCTTTCCCATGACATTATTAAAGGTCAGGTCAGGATGGGTATTTAAATGTGTACAGGTGAGTGGTTTGAGTTGAGGTGCTCTAGTGTTTCGCCAAATGACCTCTGTGTTGCTCTCAAGACGGTGTAGTGTTGCGAGAAGAAACACTGCGGAGTTTGAGTCAAGAGAGTGTTGAGAGTATTGTACGGTGTGGAAAGCATTGTCTTCAGTAAAAATAATAATACGCTATATATATATAAAGAGAGAGAGAGAGAGAGAGAGAGAGAGAGAGAGAGAGAGAGAAACATATATCGAGTACTGTGCTATAATAATGCTATACACCTCATTATTTGCTGTATTTGCGTTTCATCATTGAACTAAGACATATTTATGGCTAATTGTCAATGCCGCTCATCACATATATTTACCTGATAATATTAAACGCACCTTTGAATACCTCCCACACTGACCATGCCTTTCCTGATCACATTAACAAACCCAGAATCCTTCCTGTCTACACAAACCAATACGGCTGTTTTAAGAAATATGGCTTAAGGGGGGTTACCGGCTTTTTTTTATCCTTCTCTCGTTTTCTCTCTTTTCCTGGCTTGTATCCATTCGGTCCCATTCAGCCAACTATTTTAAGACTTTTATCCCAATCCAGGTGTCGATTTCTTCCTGGCGAGCGATAGCGAGCCATCATCATATGGAGAAATCCGGCTTCGCCGGAGAAATTTTTCTATCGAAAAATGTAAAAATTTAGCTTGCTGTTAAAACAAAAATATATATATGCTGGCTCGCTACCGCTCGCCATGAAAATATTGACACCTGGATGGGGGTAAACGTCATAAAACAGTAGGCTGAATGGGGCCGAATATATACAAGCCAAAGAGAGAGGGATAGAAAGATAAAAAACGCGAGGTGGGCTCCCTTAAGTCTACCTAATAGGAGAGATTTACAGAAGAGGCCTCAAGTATTCAGGGGAGGGTGTGTGTGGGTAGAATGGACATATTAACCTAAATTCACTCCCACCATTGCCTAGAACCATCACTTTCAACAAATAACTAGCCAGAATCCCTCCCATCATGATCAAGAGCCACAAAGCCTTACCTAATATCATAGCTACCTTAGATAGTTGTACAATCAACCCACCAAGTTGTGTCCCACCTTTCTCTGAATAATGCCATAACCAAAGTCATTGGAAACTTGAAAGCTTAAATGAAAGCTTAATATAACTATTGGTGGTTGGATGGAAGGCGAAAATATTACAGTTATTCAGGCTGTCAATAAGCTTGGATTTGACTTGACCTAGATCGAAGGGGAGAAGGAATATTATATATATTAAGAGTGTGTATATAGAAGAGCTCTTGCATAATCAGGTGAGAGCGTGTGTGTAACCTCTATCATAACAGTCGAACACTGTTAGAAACAACGTCCCTGGCAACCAGAATAAGTGAAGCCATCAGTTTAGCTTCAAACCCAGTCACGACATGCAAAGTGGAATAAAAGCCCCCCCCCCCTCCCGCCACCCCCACAGGTAGACATGGCTATAGTCTATTTTTTTCCAGATGAGCCTAAATTGTCATGTTTCTATCTTTGTTACTCGGCTATAAGGTAGATTTTGTAGCGAAAGATGATGGTTATTCTGAAAACTAGGCATTGATATGACACACAGCCATAGTAGTTTCATATATTTCCATTAAGTATCGAGATATCAGCTAATAAGAGATTCAATTTATGATCAGCTGGAAAAAATAGAGCAATAGTGACTCTTTAGATATGTTGTATACGAGACTGGCCAATCTCTTCTCACTATAGGATCTCTAGAAATGACGAGCCCAATATGATACAGGTCAATCTATAGTGTCTGGGGATGGTTTGACGATATGTGCAGGCCCGTGAGAACTGCACAAGCCATCAATGGAGGGGTTCTGCGACTTGACTGTCAGAACTGAGCATGCATGCCAGCAACGGGCCCTCAGCAGTATAACATGCCAGCACCCTTGACACACATACACACAGACCGGGTGGTTATGTTGACTGTTATGTTCCTGGCTACACACATACATACACGCACACATACACACACACGCGCGCACGCACGTATAAACACCCACCCACACACGCACGTAAACACACACACTCACGCGCAAACCACATACACGCACAAACCACATACACGCACACACCACACACACACACGCACAAACCACACACACACACACACACACACACACACACACACACACACACACACACACACACACACACACACACACTGTTATGTTCCAGGCTAGACACACACACTCACCTGGATATTGAAGGCCTCTTCTATGCACTGCTGTTTGTGGAGAGCTTTGAACAAATCTTTTACAGTATTCACCAAGAGATTCTGGGTTAGCTACTTGATCAGGTAAGGTATGATTGGGATTCTACATTTTAGTCTATATCATGTCACCTGCCAAAGAATATACCTTAAACACTTGATTATTTAAGAGGAAAGGGTTTCTTGATTGGTCGATTATTTCACTCTTATATTATCTATTGGGTTTCCTTCCTAGACCTCAATCAAACATGTATAAAAACACATCCCCAAGGTCCCTCTTCCCGATCTATTTGTACATTTTTGGGGAGAACAATTTCCCGGCCGATGGCCTGTCACTCTTTAATTACAGGCTCGCTATCGCTCGCCAGGAAAAAATCGACATCTAATTCACACGAAAAGTCTTAATATTGACATCAAGACAAATTTATACATTTATCGCTAGAAAAATGTCCCAGCCGAAGGCCAATTTTTCCTATATTACATGCTCGATATCGATCAACAGGAAGTAATCGACACCTAAATAGCACGACAGGTGTTACTATTGACAAAGAAATAGAGCGAAAAGCTTAAAAATTGCCAAACTAATGGGGCTAAACATGAGGGAGAAGGGGTGCCAGAAAAAAACAACCCCAACCCCCTCTTAATTTGTGTTTTTTCGATCATTGGCCTTCAGCAATGCCACCCCCCCCCCCCCAGTCACGACAGGGTTTACTACGAGCTCTTACAATATTCTCAACCTAAACCACAGCTAAAAAAAAAAAAAAAAAATAGTAGATGCCTAATATATACTTATATATATACTGTATATATATATATATATATATACATATATATATATATATATATATATATATATATATATATATATATGTTTCTAGTCTCTCAGTGGGGATCGAACCATCGACCATCAGGACGATAGCCGACGCTTTAATCAATTACACCACGGCAGTCTCAAGACTGCCGTGGTGTAATTGATTAAAGCGTCGGCTATCGTCCTCATGGTCGATGGTTCGATCCCCACTGAGAGACTAGAAACATTTAGTGGCTCACGTGTATTTGTGATATATTCTCAATATATATATATATATTTTTTTTTTGTTTACTTTTTGATTGTTGCTATTTGATTTTTTTGTAAGGCGATGTGTTTTCTGGACCTCCATTCTCCCACATGCATTGCCCTATTAGTTTTGAGAGCTTAAGATGTTCGCCCCTTTAGTTTGGCGATTTTAAGACCTTTCGTCCTATTTCTTTTGTTAATTTTAAGACTTTTCGTGCCATTTAGGTGTCGCTTAATAAATAACGTTTGACTGTTGTTGTTAGACCAAACTCGCCTGGTTAATTTGAATATAATACTCTCTCTCTCTCTCTCTCTCTCTCTCTCTCTCTCTCTCTCATTGAACACAAAGGTTCAAATTAATCATACCCGTATATTGTATCTAGTATTTCTGATGTCGTGAATACAAGAAGTACAATCATTAATTCGTGGCAGGTATATGGCTTGCTCACCTGTTCTGTCTTGGCCTGTTTCTCTAATTAATTGCCTTTGTTTGTCTACTGTCTTTGAATGTTTTGGCTTTGCTTTTCCTTCCTCTATTGATTGTCTTTAACAAAAATACAATATATATACAAATTTACCGTTTTCACACATTGTTATCGGATTTGGGCGATGGGCGAGATGATGGGGTTAATGATGTATGCTCAGAAGGTCTACTGATAATGATGATGATGATGATGAGTTGGAGAAGATGAGTCAGATTAGGATGATGGAAGGAAATCGTTTGGTAGGAAATATAATGAAGACATCTGGTTGGTTTTATTCCTGCTGACGATAAATTGAATCTCATAACAATTGATTTTATGATACCCATTGAAAGATTGGAAACTATTGTCTCTGCATCATTTGACTACAAGGTTTTCATCATTAAGAGTATAATTAGCCGCAAAATCTATAATTATATTAGTTGAATAATCATTATAGGGTTATAAGGATTTACCGTCAGCTGCAAATAAAATAACTTCTGTACTGTATAGTGAGACTAATTATAGGAGTAATAAGAAAGTCACCACGGAATTAAGGGGGAATGGGCTGTGTATTTGCTAATTTATTTATCTTATCAACTCTGCGTAAGCAGAGTGGTATCGCCCCCCGTATGGTGGTACATGCCGGCCGAAATGTCTGTCTGTCTGTCCGATAACTCCTCCTAGACCGTTCGACGGATTTTCACCAAACTTCATACGAACATTCGGTGCGTGAATGCGACGGTAATAATTTTTGTGAATAAGTGCAATAGTTATGATTTTATGTCCAAAATATGGTTTTGCCACCCCCACTAGCCCCTCCCCCCCTCAGGACACCCACCCCCCACCCTGTACCTATTCCCAAGCAATGATGATGGCGTTCTGTGTGAAAACGCCAGTTCCTCCTTTAATTACAGGCTTGCTATCGCTCGCCAGGAAACAATCGACACCTAAATGGCACGAAAGGTCCTAATAATTACAAAGAAATTGGGTGAAAGGTCTTAAAATCGACAAACTAATGGGTCGAACTTCTTAAAATTTGAAAACTAATGAGACTAAACATGAGGGAGAAGGGGGACCAAAAGAGCGACCCATCTCCCCTTAACGATATTGGAAATGACAGCAACATAATATCGTAGCAACACATAACACTTACTTACGATGCTAGAATTAAGGGGGAATGGGCGTATTTATTTGCTTATTTATTTTTTGTTTTATTTTTATGTCCTTTAGTTTCCTCCGTAGACCTCCATCAAACTTAATTAAACACTCCAAAGACTCCCTACCAGGATAAATTTGTACATTTTTCCCGGTCGAACGCTGGTTACTACTATATTACAGCTTCGCTATTGTTCGCCAGGAAAAAAATACTCGACACCTAAATTGTACGAAAAGTCTTAATATTGACAAAGAAATAGGGCGAAAGGTCTTAAAATTCCCAAACTATGAGGCGAGTGTCCTAAAATGTCAAAACTAATGGGGCTAAGCATGAGGGAGGATAGGGGTCAGAAAAAAGAAATCCTCCCTTAAATGTCTAGGTAGTAATAGTTTAGTTACGGAAGCAACATAACATGAAAAAAATAAAAAAATAAAAACAAATAAAATAAAAATAAAATCATTGGATTAAAAGAGGTTGGACATGGAAATCAGGTAAACTCGATAGTCATACTTCACGAATTTACCAGGGAGATTTTCTTATCTCTCCTTTTTATTTGTTTATCCCCGAATGGTGTTATGTATATATCCCAAGCACCGACATTCGCAGGGCGGAATCACACCCTCACTTTTTTCGGTAATGTTCTATAAGAGTTTGCATTCTGGTGACATTTCTTGGATTCTTCTCATAATATCGGCCACACTAAGGATGGTAGCATGTTATAGTTGGCTGAATATTATAATGGAGAACTTCAGAAGCTGCCAGACCGGAGTTGCCAAGAAAATAATGTCGAGAAAGTTGATTGTGTGACGCCGGCTTGACTCAGACTGTTTTATTGTGTGCTGGTCTGTTGGTATTTACATCTACCAGTGTCCCGTGCCTATCCTTCCTCGGGCTGAGTACTCTCCTGCACAATATATCCATCTTGCTGGTACCCATTTCGGACTGGTCTTAGCAAGGATGATGTACAGTCGGCCTAATAAGTGATGTCTCGGCACCAGGTATATTTTGATCAATAATTGGTATCAGCAATATCTAAAACTGTCTTTATTCGTTTTGAGTGAGATATACAAACGTGTTCCTACTCATACCCACCCTATTCAACATCTAACAGACATTAATACAGCACAGAGTGATCCAAACGTAATGACAGCTGAGACATAACTTATTAGCGCGACCGTACAATCGGGGGTAATAAGTGTTGTCATAGATTCCAGTGGTTTTCGCTCAACAAGTGTTATTGGTATCTTTATAGTTACTGGGAAAAATGCTTATCCCTCAGAGTATTAGTCAGTGTCCGAAACTTTGTGAAATATCTGACAACACTTATTAACCTCGACTGTACAAGGGATGTATTATGGAAGAATGTAGATAGGTTCGAGAGAATCTAATGGTGTCTGGTCTTATCACAGTGTTATGGTAGGGTACGATACAAATGATAAACCAATTTTGATTTTAGATCGTGTTCATTTATGATCATACACAGTTTCATTAAAGGGAGCCCACCTCGCTTATTTCCCCTTTTCTCCCTCTCTCTTTGGCTACTGTTTTAAGACGTTTACCCCCATCCAGGTGTCAATAATTTCTTTGCGAGCGGTAGCGAGCCAGCATATATGTATATTTTTGTGTTGACAACAAGCTAAGTTTGTACATTTTTCGATAGAAAAATGTCTCCGGCGAAGCCGGATTTCTCCATACAATACTGGCTCGCTATCGCTCGCCAGGAAGAAATCGACACCTGGATTGGGATAAACGTCTTAAAATAGTTGCTGAATGGGGCCGAATGGATACAAGCCAGAGGAAGAGAGAAAAAGAGAGAAATATACAAAACAGCCGGTGACCCCCCGATAAAGATGTTTTCGCAGTATAGATCAGAATACCTAACGCTAATGTTGTCTTGATATCGGCGGCTAGGAGTACACCAGGTCTTGAGAGTTCACTGAGACCTCGCCAGCAGGATAAACAGGCAAAAAGTCATCCCCTGCAGTTGGCTTTCGTTGCTTTCTCGCTCGGCACTTGGAGGCGATCGGTAAATACACAGGGATCGTGAGAACCTTGGGTAAAAAAAAAAAAAACGAAAACAAACAAAACACACACACACACACACACACACACACACACACACACACACACACACACACACACACACACACACACACACACACACTTTCCGGGACGATTTTTTTTTTTTTTTTTTTCTTTTTTTCGATACAGATACCGGCAATGTATGTAAAACGGGACACATGACTAACCAGTACGGTAACAATCGGTAAACATCAAACGGCAACTAGAAATTTTAAAATACTGCAAAACATGAGGTATGAATAAATGTAGTTGACGAAAGTTGAGCTGAAGTCGAAATAAACTGTCAGGCTCACGATAGGCTAAAGGAGGGATAGGATGCCGAAGGTTAGAGGGCAATATAGTCGTATTACTTTGCTTATATTTTTTAAACACGTAGAAGGTTTTCCTCGGTTAGCATGGTGTGAGGGGGTTGTGAGATTGAATTTGTGTTGAATAATTTCTTAAGGGGGGTCACAGGCTTTTTTTTTCTCTCCTTTTCTCTCTTTGGCTTTTATCTTTTCGGCCCCATTCAGCCTACTGTTTTAAGACGTTTACTCCCATCCAGATGTCGATTTTTTCCTGGCGAGCTGCAGCGAGCCAGCATA
This sequence comes from Paralithodes platypus, assembly GCA_032716605.1. Lineage (NCBI taxonomy): Eukaryota > Metazoa > Arthropoda > Malacostraca > Decapoda > Lithodidae > Paralithodes > Paralithodes platypus. Next base: position 17,015,645 of record CM064520.1, on the reverse strand, counting down.
TTTTGCTTAAAGTTTTTGACAGCAGGCGGAATTTGTAAATTTTTCGATAGAAAAATGTCTCAGGGGAAGCCGGATTTCTCCATACAATGCTGGCTCGCTATCGCTCGCCAGGAAGAAATCGACATCTAAATGGGGATAAACGTCTTAAAATAGTTGGCTGAATGGGGCCGAATGGATACAAGCCAGAGAAAGAGAGAAAAGGAGAGAAAGATAAAAACAAACTGTGACCCCCCTTAACCTTTCTTAACTACAGATAACATATCTAGATGCCTTCCATTTTAACATAAAGGTATTAATCAACTAAGTTATAACTGTTGTTTATTGGGGTCATGAAGAGGAAGGGGAGTTTATGAAAGTTTGCTCCCTAGGCTTCCTTCAAGTTTTAAGAATATATATATACCTCCAAGACCCCCCTTCGAGCTAAATTTGTACATTATTCGGTATATGGCCGAGGCTCTGTTCTTCCTAAAGTACAAGGTCGCTGTCGCTCGCCAGGACAAAATCGACACCTAAATGTCAGGAAAGGTCTTAACATTGACAAAGGAATCTGTCGAAAGCTTTACAAATCGACAAACTAATGGGGCGAACGTCTCAAAATCTCAAAACTAATTCGGCTAAACATGAGGGAGAAGGGGGTCCAGCAAATAAAATCCCTTGAACAAATTGATCTTGTACAGTTGGGGACTACTGGAACTGGTGGTGGTGGTGTAATGGCTTAGATGCTTTTGTTCTGGGTGTGGTGTCCCGAGTTCGAATCCAGGGAGGACCATATGCTTTCATTAATTTATTCAAGTGCATTGGGCTTCGTAATGGAGGATTAATTTTAAGAACAGGGTGTTCCTTAATATGTGTGAAAATGGAACAAGACTTAGTGCACTCACGTTTTTTGTTTGTTTTTTGTTTTTTTAATCAAAGTTAATTTGAGAACCCTATGCAAGAATGTTTTTATAAGTGCGTCAGACTAATATATTTAATCATAAATGATTATGCATTAATCTGATATGTTGGTCAAATACAGCTATACCCTGGTCAGAAATCGTAAACCCTAACCCCTGTAACTCAAAAATGGTGATAGCAAAATATGGGCTGTACATTTTAACACCTATTTCCCGGCTGGTCCTTCCTAAATGGTAACAATATTAGCTCGATTACCCTAGTCGTTTGTGAGTTAAAGAGGTTAATGTTCAAAAGATTTGGGCTACTTATTTGGAATCCCCAAATAGGAATAGGGTATAGCCCACCCCAACATTTGTCCCAGGGTCATGTCTAGGCAACTATATACGGTAATTTACCAATAATTTGAGTCTCCCATCTCTCTCTCTCTCTCTCTCTCTCTCTCTCTCTCTCTCTCTCTCTCTCGTATATAAAGTTCGAACTTTTGAAGCATAAATATGAAGTTCTGAGGCATCTGGACTATAATAATGTATGGTATTGTCTCGTTTGCGTTCGATACTGCTTCAAATAAGTGTGTCGCGATGTATGTTCTTGACTGTGCCCCAAGGAGTAATACATGGGGCCAATACAAACACTGCACACCCATCCCTGAGTTTATACCCCCGTGCAGGAATGTTACTGACCCTCACACACTCAAAAGTAACTGGTACGAAAAGGGTCTGTGAAGTGTCCAGTATAATCCCTCCATGTCAAGGTATATTGGTGGTCATAAACACTCTCTTATACCAGATAGAAAGGTCAATCACCATCACTATACCCAATGGTTTTATATATAACTTTATTACGCCCATTGTATCCCTCTGACTTTTGACCGGGTACCTTTGTGTTTGGTCCTGGAGCTGTGTCGGATTTTTTTTAACGCGGCAGCCTATACACACACACGGTAGAGAGAGAGAGAGAGAGAGAGAGAGAGAGAGAGAGAGAGAGAGAGAGAGAGAGAGATAAGAGAGAGAGAGAGAGAGAGAGAGAGAGAGAGAGAGAGAGAGAGAATATTGGTATGCATAGTCTATGTAAATAGATTAACCCTTTCAGTACGGATGATGTCTTCTGTCATTATACTTTAACTAAACGTTTTTATGCAGCTTAGTAAGGATATCTTGTAGATAAAAGGGACTGATTTAGTTACAAACCAATTAGTTGTTATAGTTCCTTCTTAAACTGAATAAAATCGTCTCATAGTAGCCAGAAGCAAATGAAAAGGACATCAACCGCACTGCAAGAGATATGAGATATGAGAGAGAGAGAGAGAGAGAGAGAGAGAGAGAGAGAGAGAGAGAGAGAGATGAAAGAGAGACTGAAATTATTGGTAGACATGTATATAGATAAATAGCTATAAACAATGACATAGATAGATATATTGATGTGGCCACCCTTTCTGGGATCACGGCGTCAGGCAATAGATAGATAGATAGATGTCACCGGAATTGAGATAGTCTGACATTATAATTGGTAGACATCCTTCCTAAGGTGAATGAAATCGTCTAATAGTTGCCAGATTACTACGAAAAGGATGTCACCGGTACAGCAAGGGTTAATTTAGACCGGATCACCTCGTTGGGGCCAAGGGGTTTGTTCAGTCTGTGTATCTCTAGGTAACTCTATGTAACTGTTACTGATGAATGCCTTGGGTGGGTGTGGTAGTACGTCCTAGCGTGTTTCACATGCTCGCGGGGACACCTCGATGACGTATACAGAATAATAACACACATAACGAAGTCACTCCAACAGCTTCCTCTTTCTCCAACACCCCTTATACAGACTAATAACACACACAACAAAGCCACTCCAACAGCTTCCTCTCTCTCCAACACTCCTTATACAGACTAATAACACACATAACAAAACCACTCCAACAGCTTCCTCTCTCCAACACTCCTTATATAGACTAATAACACACATAAGAAAGCCACTCCAACAGCTTCCTCTCTCTCTGAAAACCCTTATACAGACTAATAACACACATAGCAAAGCCACTCCAACACCTTCCTCTCTCTCTCCAACACTCCTTCTCCCCTCTGTACACTCTTCAACAAATTGGAAAAATATAAACTAGCTACGAGGTGCCGTTGTAAAGGCTTATCCCTCAATACCTTCACCTGACCTCAGTGCCATCATTACACAAGATAGACAACATATCACCCAAGCAAAGATTACTAGCGGAATTTTTTTTTTTTTTTTTTAAATCTGGACCCTCATATTGTCTTGATAGCGTAATGCATAAGTTGTGCGGAATGTCGATGTGAGTGTCCTAGGTTCGAGTCCTTGGAGTGCCACATGTATTTGTTGATTTCATTAATTGAGTTTAGAGGTGAAGTTGGTTGGTGGAAAAAACATAATAATCCATTGTGTTTAGCTCCATGAGACTGGAGATTTTAAGACTTTCGATCCGAGTAGTTTTGCGATCTTAAGACCTTCCGTGCTACTTAGGTGTCGATTTTTTCCTGGTGAGCGATAGCGAGCCTGCAATTTAGGAGGAATCGGCCTTATTCATATTTTCATCAACCCATTTTCAGGGCATTAAATAAATTAATTAATAAATACATAAATATATACTAATATCTCCTTAAGGGGGCCCACCTCGTGTTTTTCTCTTTCTGGGTCGTATCCATTCAGCCTACTGTTTTAAGACTTTTATCACCATCCATTTTCGCTTTTTTCCTGGCGAGCGTTAGCAAGCCAGCATGTTTAAAACAAAATTGACAGCAGGCTAAATTTGTACATTTTTCGATAGAAAAATTTCTCCGGCGAAGCCGAATTTCTTCATACAATGCTGGCTCGCTATCGCTCGCCAGGAAGAAATTGACATTTGGATGGGGATAAACGTCTTAAAACAGTAGGCCGAATGGGGCTGAATGGATACAAGCCAGAGAAAGAGAGACAAGGTGAGATAAAAAGCCTGTCGTTGTTGTTACTTGTTGTCTTTTGTATTCCTCTGTATCTTATGACCATCATCATCGTCACACCATTACTATGTAGTTTACGACACACACCACCACACACCCACAACACGATAGAAGCAAACCACCACACAATATAATATATAGTCTATACTTCTACTGTGAGCTTCATCAACTTTCTATCACACCTTCACACCTCTGCACAGTTCGTTCACTCGGTCTCGAAAACATTTAAAGCCAGTCACGCCAAAACGAAAAAAAAAAAAAAAAAAAAAAAAAAAAAAAAAAAAAAAAAATTGTCCCCGCTTAGTCAATATACCTGTAACAGCTTAGTAACTTACCGTCTTCAGAATAACATGGATCATCCCGCCTCATTCCTTGCAGATGTTATTGGATTTGGTCGATTATATACTGTACCGGTATATATTGTTTGGTCGATTATATACTGTACCGGTATATATTGTTTGGTCGATTATATACTGTACCGGTATATATTGTTTGGTTGATTATATACTGTACCGATATATATTGTTTGGTCGATTATATACTGTACCGGTATATATTGTTTGGTCGATTATATACTGTACCGGTATATATTGTTTGGTCGATTATATACTGTACCGGTATATATTGTTTTCATATGTTTTGGGTGACTTTTAGGACAGTGAAAATATCCTAGATCTTAACTCCTTCATTGCGTTGACTTTATTTTGTTATATACGGTATATATATATTTTTTTTTTCAGTTTTTTTTACTTTATTATATATATCTTTTTAAACATATCCCTTGGCTACTTGTGCGCGCTGGTACTATAGTCTATTCAATGTAAGTAGGCGAGAAATCATGACCACTAACCTATGGAACTAAAAAGCGGCTAGAGTAATCGAGCTAATATTTCTACCATTTGGGAAGAGTCAGTCAAGGAATAGATGTGGAAGTTTACAGCTAATTTGCTCTAGCCCTTTTTGAGTTACAGAGGATAGAGGTCATGATTTCTCGCCTACTTACAGCGAATGGACTAGGACCACCAAGTCTTCGAATGCAGGTGTCGCCAATGTAAACAAGGGGTTGACGCGAGGTCCTCACTAGGCTTAAGGGGAGATATCCACTTGAGGGATTTTTTTCTTGACTCCTTTCTCCTTCATGTTTAGCCCCATTGCTTTTCGAATTTGAAGACGTTCGCCCATTATTTTGACGATTTTAAGAACCTTCGACCCATTTCTGTCAATTTTAAGACCTTTCGTGCCATTTAGGTGTCGATTTTATCCTGGCGAAGCGAGCCTGTAATTTAAGAGGAACCGGCTTTATCCCTTTGGTGTTCCGTCTCACTTACAACTACCCTCCTATCAACACCGTCTCACTTACAACTACCCTCCTATCAACACCGTCTCACTTACAACTACCCTCCTATCAACACCGTCTCACTTACAACTACCCTCCTATCAACACCGTCTCACTTACAACTACTCTCCTATCAACACCGTCTCACTTACAACTACCCTCCTATCAACACCGTCTCACTTACAACTACCCTCCTATCAACACCGTCTCACTTACAACTACCCTCCTATCAACACCGTCTCACTTACAACTACCCTCCTATCAACACCGTCTCACTTATAACTACCCTCCTATCAACACCGTCTCACTTACAACTACCCTCCTATCAACACCGTCTCACTTATAACTACCCTCCTATCAACACCGTCTCACTTACAACTACCCTCCTATCAACACCGTCTCACTTACAACTACCCTCCTATCAACACTGTCTCACTTACAACTACCCTCCTATCAACACCGTCTCACTTATAACTACCCTCCTATCAACACCGTCTCACTTACAACTACCCTCCTATCAACACCGTCTCACTTACAACTACCCTCCTATCAACACCGTCTCACTTACAACTACCCTCCTATCAACACCGTCTCACTTACAATTACCCTCCTATCAACACCGTCTCACTTACAACTACCCTCCTATTAACACCGTCTCACTTACAACTACCCTCCTATCAACACCGTCTCACTTATAACTACCCTCCTATCAACACTGTCTCACTTACAACTACCCTCCTATCAACACCGTCTGACTTACAACTACCCTCCTATCAACACCGTCTCACTTACAACTACCCTCCTATCAACACCGTCTCACTTACAACTACCCTCCTATCAACACCGTCTCACTTACAACTACCCTCCTATCAACACCGTCTCACTTACAACTACCCTCCTATCAACACCGTCTCACTTACAACTACCCTCCTATTAACACCGTCTCACTTACAACTACCCTCCTATCAACACCGTCTCACTTATAACTACCCTCCTATCAACACTGTCTCACTTACAACTACCCTCCTATCAACACCGTCTGACTTACAACTACCCTCCTATCAACACCGTCTCACTTACAACTACCCTCCTATCAACACCGTTTCTTGATAGTCAATGCCGTATTTCAACGCTTAATGGGAAATGTATATCTTATTTTTTTAGTTTCCTCTCTAAACCTCCGACAAATTTAAAAACATACACCCCAGATCCCATTCGAGATAAATATGTGCATTTTTCGGTAGATAAAGGCCCCTCCTAAACTGAGAAATTGACACCTAAATGACACGAAAGGTCTTGAAATCGCCATACTAATGGGGCGAATGTCTTAAAATAAAAAATATAATGGGGCTAAACATGAGACTAGAGGGAGTCAATGACCATTATAGTTCAATTTGTAGGTACAGCAGAGACCTTACCGCAGTCACCAAGTGCCTTTCAGGAAGACCTTTCGTTCTCAAAAGGCTCAGCCGGACTTCATATATTTTATTGTAAGACATTGTGATGTGCATTCTACATCTTATATATATTCATGGCTAAATAAAAAATTTGAATTTGAATTAGCGATGTGACATTTTCTTGCCTGTGTATGACAAAAATACATATGGAATGACGTATTTCTTAATGTTTCGCAAGCTTCGGTCCATAAGGAAGCGGCACAATTAGGCATCGATATTTAGTAAATTTAAGATACCGAATATGTGGTGGATGAAAATTATGCTGCATATGATTCAATATACTCAAATGTGCACTGCAAATGTATTCTAAATTGTGTTTCGGTTAAATATGGATGTCTAAAACTTAAACGTCCTTCTACCCCAAAACACGCGATTGATTAATTAATTCGAACTTCAAGATTTGTTTTCACTTGAGATTACATAATATTAATCAGAGGAATGCCTACAACTATTCCAAATAACCCTTTCAATCCAATGACATGCTTTAATTATACTCTCGCTCCCACTAAGTAGATATTCTCAGCTTTGGAAATACCTCCTACTCAAGAAACTAACGTAAAAAATAAAAACAAATAAAAACATATCTGAATGACACAACATAAGAAACCGAATGATACTTTACAGATGTTGGCTAGAGTCTGCTACGTGACCAGCCCTCTCGCACAATCTAGCGATACATGCTTTACTTATTCCATCGTTCCATTGCATTAGGGAGCCCACAAATGGTTGCTTAGGAGCAGCATCATGTGCACTGTGGAGAAAATTATTCATGGCAAAGATAGAAATGCAGATTCAAAAATAATAATAATATTGATATACAGTATATATACTGTATAATTATACAGTATATATTAACTGTATAATTATACAGTATATATTAACTGTATAATTATATTCTTTCGTTTGAATGAAAATTGTGAATCTCGAGCATTTTTTTTTTTTTTTTTAGAAGACAGGACAGCTTAAGTACAAATTCCAAATAACTGCATGTAATCCCCAAATTTAAAATACTGAATGTTGTGTAATGTTTAACAAGGCATTACAACATAGGTATTCGATCCCCCAGACCAAAATAGTGAACGCAGCGTATTTTTAGATTACCACTCGGTCCGGTGAAGGGGTTGAAACGTGAGGCAAGCAAAGATTCATCATGAGAGAAGATTGTCGAGTGTTTATCATCAAAGCTTGAATGAGACACGGTAGGTATGTGTATTTATATATATTTTTACTCCTGGTGCTAAGAAACCGAACTATAGTCAGTGTTTTCCAGCTGATGGTAAATTGAATCCCTTAGCAACTGATTTATCGATATTGAATGGAAATATATGCAACTATACTGTGTCTCTGCAATATATATGCAACTATACTGTGTCTCTGCAATATATAAATACCAAGTTATCGTAATTAACAACATATTACGGTGCCAAATATCGTACTAGTTAACCCTTTGCAGCTCTGGCGCGTTTTAGCAGTTTATTTTGGCTATCATTAGACGATTTTATGCAGCTTAGGAAGGATCTGTGGGTATTATAATGCTAAAGAGACTTGAGATAGTAAAGACTATCTCAATCAACCCTCTGACCTCCATATACCCTTCCTAATCTAAATAAAATTGTCTAATCATTACCAGAAAACAGAAAATAAATGCGTATTTGAGCTTGAAAGGGTTAAGTAGTCAAGAGGAGGACATGACTCTTTACCACCAGCTGATAATAAACAGACTATAGTATGCTTTCTTAAGGGGAGATCTCCACTTAAGTTTTTTTTTGCTTGACCCCTTTCTCCCTCATGTTTAGCCCCATTGCTTTTGATATTATAAAACGTTTGCCCCATTAGTTTAGCGATTTTAAGACCTTTCACCCCATATTAAGACCTTTCGTGCCATTCAGGTGTCAATTTTATCCTGGCGAGCGATAGCGAGCCTGTAATTTAAGAGGAACCGGCCTTCGGCCGGGACATTTTTCTACCGAAAAATGTACAAATATATCTTGAAAGGGGCTCAAAGGGGTGTAATTTTAAGCTTGATGGAGGTCTAGGGAACAAACTAAATACCTGCCCTTAAGCCTATTAGGTGCAGGGCGGGCCAATTTGGAGCCTCCCAGTTTTACTCTATTAGCTTGGAGGTTTTAAAACGTTTCATCTCATTAGTTTGGCGATTATATGAAGCTTCAACCCAATAAGGTGTCGATTATATAAAGCTTCAACCCAATAAGGTGTCGATTATATGAAGCTTCAACCCAATAAGGTGTCGATTATATGAAGCTTCAACCCAATAAGTTGTCGATTATATGAAGCTTCAACCCAATAAGGTGTCGATTATATGAAGCTTCAACCCAATAAGGTGTCGATTATGATACTTCAACCCTATATGGTGTCGATTATGAAGCTTCAACCCAATAAGGTGTCGATTATATGAAGCTTCAACCCAATAAGGTGTCGATTTTTCCTGGGCGAGCGAGAGCGAGCTCGCAATTTGGGAGAAAGCGGCCTTTGGCCGTGACATTTTTCTACCGAAAAAATTACACATATAGCTTGAAGGGGGTCTGGGGGACGTTTTTTTAGTTTGAAGGGGGTTTGGAGAGGTGTTTTTCCAAGTCTAGCATGTAAACTAAAAACACATTGTTCGAAAATGGCTTAATTAAACAAATAAAAACTGTAATAATAATTAAACAAAATACCATAATAACCCCCAAGACGTTGCACCATATAGTCTTAACCCCTTCTGTACCGGCTTCGTCTTTTAACTATATTTGGGTTACTATTAGATGATTTTATCAAGCTTAACAAGGGCCTCCAGCAATTAACAGGCTTGGAACTATCTCACTTAACCCTTCCTACTACCACAGATCTTTCTTAAGCTGCACAAAATCGTCTAAATAAAGCTACAATAAGGTGAACAAGACGTTGCCGGTACAGAAGGGGTTAAGGTATCCAGAGTGATCGGTTTGTGTTACGGCAACGACCATTTCGTAAAGAGAAGCTAGCAAGTACTTAAGGGGGAGGCTGTCGCTTTTTATGGACCCCCTTCTCCCTCATGTTTTACATATTATTTTTGAAATTTTAAGACGTTCATTCCATTAGTTTGGCGATTTGGAGACCTTTCGCCACATTTATTTGTCAATATTAAGATCTTTGTGCCATTTAGGTGTCGATTTCTTCCTGGCGAGTAATAGCGAGCCTGTAATTTTAAAAGAAGTCGGCCTTCGGCCAGGACATTTTTCTAGCGAAAAATGTACAAATCTTGTAAAGAGGTATATCAATATATACATACATTGACTAAAAAAACAAGCACGTATACCCCCTTAATTATCGTTGATAATGTGCGTTTGTTCTTATTGCACCAGTTAGGCCTTTTACTATGGACATTAAATATTCAAGGTTTGACATTATTGTGATTGCACATAGAGTTTCCTTTCTACTGTACTCTCTCTCTCTCTCTCTCTCTCTCTCTCTCTCTCTCTCTCTCTCTCTCTCTCTCTCTCTCTCTCTCTCTCTCTCTCGATCGCTCTCTCTCTCTCTCTCTATCAGCGAGGAGAGATTCTTCCGCTTAACTCTCCTTGTTTTAACAATGTTTTTTTGTTTTTTCAGATATAAAGCCGGACTGCCTCGTAAGGACTGCAAGGTCTGTATATATATGTAACTCTATGTAGCATGAAACTTTCGTCTAGATATACTACACAATGTTGTTCAAATATGATAGCTCAATATCCGAAACGGCCTTGTCTCAGAACAAATAGATACTCCTTTTAAGATTATGATAGTCATTTAAAGTATAGTCTACACAATAAAGGGTAGCTAATCGTCATAACTTGCGATTAATCAACACGTCGATTTGATTAATTATAACTTAGATTATTTAAAGGGAACAATTTAATTGTATAATGTAGTTTCTAGTGAAATACGGATTCAATAAAGAATCTCATATGCATACATATATACTATATATATATATATATATATATATATATATATATATATATATACTGTATATACCGGTATATATATATATTCTGTATATATATATATACTATATATATACATATATACTAATATATATATATATATATATATATATATATATATATATATATATATTCTGTATATATATATATATTTTGTGTTTATGTGGATGAGGGAGCCAGAAGGCAAAACTGCCAGTGACGAGTGCCTCCCATAGAGTTGAAAGAGTGACAGGGCCAACATCAAAGGAGTGTTCGAGACAAAATGTCTGTACACACAGAGTTTGAAGCAATTTAAATCGTAGGATGAGGGAAAGACGGATTCAAGGAGAGTTCCACAGCTCAGCTGTTGAATAGATGAATGATTGGGAGTATCGTTTCACTCCTGGGTTAGAGAGTTGCACAGAGAAGGGGTGGGATTGTGTTGCAAGACGGGTACTACGTACCCTACTTAGAGAAGGTCGTATACACTGAGAGAGCTCTGAGGAACACTGATTATTGTAATAGCGATAGAATAGGGAGAGAGATGCAACATTGCAGCGAAGAGAGAGAGAGAGAGATTGTAAAGAATCGGTGAGTTGATGTGAGTTAATGATACGAAAGGCTTTCTTTTTTACTTTGTCTAGGAGTGCTGTGTGAGAGGACCATCCCCACACATGTGAACAATACTCAATACATGGACGCACTGTGCCCCTGTACAGAGCAAGAAGCTGTGCAGAGGTAAAGAACCCCTTGAGGCAGTTGAGCACACCCAGCTTCTGGGAAGCCGTTTTAGCATGAGTGGTAATATGGTCTTTCTAAGAGAGATCAGAAGAAAAAGAGACACCGAGGATACTGAAAAAAGATGAGGGGTTGATTTTTGTATTGTTGAAGTAAAGGGATAGTCCTCTGGGAGTTCTTGATGGGTAGAGAAATGGAGAAACTGGGTTTTTGAAGCATTGAAAGTAACAAGATTTTCTCCGCCCCAATTATCAGAAGATAAGTGTTTTATGGCTTCATCAGCTGAGTTTTTAAGGGAGTGCTTGCTGGGGCATTCTGGAAAAATTGTTGAATAGTGTAAGGTACAGTCGTCAGCATATGAATGGATAGGACTGGAAGTACAGTTGAGAAGATCATTTATAAATATTAGAAAGATAATTGGAGATAGGACAGAACCCTGAGGAACACCGGAGTTGATAGGATGAGGAAGTGAACGATGGCTATCCACAACCGCAGCTATGGAATGGCCAGAAAGGAAATTAGAGATAAAGGCACAGATGGAGGGATAGAAACCGAAGGAGGGTAGTTTAGAAATTAGAGATTAGTGCCAGCCTCTATCGAAGGCCTTCGATATGTCTAGCGCAATAGAAAAGGTCGCCCCGAAGTCCCAAAAGGAGGATGACTAATAGTTAGTAAGATACGAAAGAAGATCACCAGTAGGGCGACCCTTAAGGAAGCCATATTGGCGATCTGATTGTAGACTATAAGAAGAGAAATGCTTCAGATTTTTTTAAATAAGAATAGTTTCAACAACTTTAGAGATGCAAGAAATGAGAGATATGGACGATAGTTGGAGGGTTGAGAGCGGTCACCCTTCTTTGGGACAGGTTGAATGACATCAAACATCTAGCAAGAAGGGAAGATGTTAGAGGAGAGACAGAGATGGAAGAGCTTGCCTAGGTAGGGAGTCAGCACGGAAGCACAGTTTTTGAGTACAACAGGAGGAATATCATCCAGACCGTACGTACGCCTATGAATATATATATATATATATATATATATGAAGAGAGAGAGAGAGAGAGAGAGAGAGAGAGAGAGGAAGAGAGAGAGAGAGAGAGGAGAGAGAGAGAGAGAGAGAGAGAGAGAGAGATTCGGTAAGATAAATCATGTTCTTTGTTATCCATGATTCTGAATGCAAATACTAAAGAAAACTACAAGTTGATGCATATTGTCAGAAACCTTGACCAACATACCCAGCGCTGACATAACCAAGTACTAAAAAACACAGAGTAAATCATGTGTGTCGGCTCTAGCGTGAAGGAATGGTAGTTGTATCAATGTTAATCTTTATTTATTATGATCTCTCCACCAACCAACTTTACCTACTCCTAAACCTCGATGATTAATGAAATTAACAAACCAAACATGTGGCAGTCCGTGGATTCGAACCAGGACACTCACACCGAAAAAAATCCAACCACACTTATGCATTGTCTGCCACGATTCTAAGAACAAAGTGATCCATTCTAAATGGGAATGTTACGAATACTTTCATGTATTAGTTTTATAGTGTATTCAGGTATGTAATCTAATTATATTAAATCAATATACCCAGTCGATAAAATAACAAAAAATAAACACATCCTTTCGTATTCCAGAATTACATAACTGGTAATTAAATAAGAATATTACAAATTATGCTGCATACTGTCGGTAAACGTTCACCAACACCGTAACCGTAGTTAACTAAAACAAGACCAATGGAAAATGACGGGGTGTCGGCCTGTCGGGTCTGGTGTGAAGGGGATAGCGGTTACCGCATATTGCCTGGAGGTGTAAAGAGGACTGTTGTCCAAGCATGATAGTATAATTTACAAACAATGCCCGTAACCAATCAACGCTTTCAGACGGAGCACACTCTCAAGAATCTAATGATTGAAATTCCTATGTGGGGGCCCACCTCGTTTTTTTTTTTCTTTCATCTCTCTCATGGAGTGTCTATTCCATATCGGCCCCATTCACATCCTACTGTTTTAAGGACGTCTATCACCATCCAGGTGTCGATTTTGTCCCTGGCGAGCGTAGTGGGGCCGCCATATTTAAACAAGAAAATGTTTATTGACAGCAGGCTTAATCTGTACATTTTTCGATAGCAAAAAATTCTCCGGCAAAGCCGGATTTTCTTTCCTCCCCATACAACACAACTGGCTCGGTACCGCTCGCCAGGGAAGAAATTCAAACACCCTGCTGTGGAATGATAAACGTCTTAAAACAGTAGGCTGAATGAGAACCGAATGGATACACGCCAGAGGAGAAAGAGAGAAAAGGACGAGACAAAAGCAGAATCACCCGCCCTTAGACCATCCTCTCTCCTTCGCAGCGCCTGGTAGTGGAACGGATACTGTGGGGGTGAGGCGTTGGTGTACGGAAGATTGAGGTGGGATGAAAAAAAAAACACATTACCACGTTTACAGGGTAACCAACAGTGTTCAAGTATTATTTCGTTCCATACAACAGCGCTGCGTGGAAGTGAAGGATTGGTTTAAGGGGAGTTATTTAGTTTGTTCCCTAGACCTCTCGCATCAAGCTTTAAAAATTACACCCCCCGTTGAGCCCCTTTCAAAAGATAAATTTTTGGAAAATTTTTTCCCGGTAGCATTAGAAATGTCCCCGGCTGAAAGCCGGTTCCCCTCTTAAATAAAACAGCCCGCTAACAATCAAACGCTAAAGCTCATAAAGATCCAATCAAGCACTCTCCAAAGAAAATCGCCTGCCAGGATAAAATTTACACCTCAAATGGGCACGAAAGGTCTTAAAATTGCCCAAGAAATGGGTCCAAAAGCTCTTAAAAATTGTAAAAATACTGGGGCGCGAACAAGTCTTAAAATTAGAAAAAGCCACTGGGGCTCCCCATGATGGAGAAAGGGGGGTTTCAAGAAAAAAAATCCCTCAAGTGGATATATCCCCTTAAAGAATAACATGCCTAATTTCTTGGATAACACCAAATAGAGCAGTTAGTTA
>CM064520.1:16982094-17001216 GCA_032716605.1 Paralithodes platypus | reverse complement strand
CCTATCAACACCGTCCTCACTTATAACTACCCTCCTATCATACATCCGTCCTCACTTACAACTACCCTCCTATCAACCACCGTCTCACTTACAACTACCCTCCTATCACACCGTCCTCACTATACAACTACCCTCCTATCAAAACCGTCTACACTTACAACTACCACAACTACCTCCTATCAACACCGTTCTCACTTACCAACTACCCTCCTATCAACACACCTGTCCTCACTTATACTACCCTCCTATCACACCTCTCACTATAACACCCTACTATCACCACCGTCCTCACTTACAACTACCGCTCCTATCAACAACCGTCTCACTTCACCTAACTACCCTCCTATCAACAATCCGTCTCACTGTACAACGACCCTCCTATCAACACCGTCTCCACTTACATTACTACCCTCCTATCAACACCGTCTCACTTACACCTACCCTCCTATTAACACCGTCTCACTTCCACAACTACCTCTCCTGATCAACAACCGTCTGTGTGCACTATAACAAAAACTACCCATCCTATCAACACTACATGTCTCACTTACAACTACCCTCCTATCAACACCGTCTGACTTACAACTAACCCTGCACCTATCAACAACCGTCTGACGTACAACTACCCTCCCCTATCAACACTCGCCTCACTTACACTACCCTCCTAATCACAAACCGTCCTCACTTACAACTTACCCTCGCGTCCTAGGATCAACACCGTCTCACACTTACAACGTACCCATCCTATCAACAACCGTCTCGCACTTACAACTACCTCGTACCCTCCTATTAACACACCGTCTCGACTTACGAAACTACCCTCCTATCAACAAACCGTCTCACTTATAACTACCCCTCCTATCAACACTGGTCTCACTTACCCAAACTACCCTCCTATCAACACCGTCTTGAACTTACAACTACCCTCGCTATCAACCAACCGTGCTGCCCCCCCCCCCCCCCCCCACCTTACAACTACCCTCCTATCAACACCGTTTCTTGATAGTCCCAATGCCGATATTTCAACGCTTAATGGGAAATGTATATCTTATTTTTTTAGTTTTCCTCCCTCTCTAAACCTTACCCTCCTCCGAGCAAAATTTACAAAACATACACCCCAGATCCCATTCGAGGATCAAAGAGAATCCTGTGTCATGTTTTCCGGTAATAAAGGCCCCTCCTAAACTGAGAAAATTGACACCTAAAATGACACGAAAGGTCTTGAAAATCGCCATACTAATGGGGCGAATGTCTTAAAATACAAAATATAATGGGGGCTAACCATGAGACTAGAGGGAGTCAATGACCATTATAGTTCAATTCTGTATGGTACATGCAGAGACCTTACTTACCCGCAGTCACCAAGTGCCTTTCATGGAAGACCTTTCGTTTCTCAAAAGGCTCAAGCCGGACTTCATTATAAAAAAAACAAAAAAAAAAAATTTTATTGTAAGCACATTGTGATGGTGCATTCTACACTCTTATATATAATTTACATGGCTAAATAAAAAATTTGAATTTGAAATTAAGCGATGGTGACATTTTCCCCTTGCCTTGTGTATGACAAAACTACATATGGAATGACCGTATTTCTTAATGTTTCGCAAGCTTCGGGTTACCAGTAAGGACGGGGGGGGGGCGGGGCGGGAGCGGCACAATTAGGCATCGATATTTAGTAAATTTAAGATACCGAATATGTGTTGGATGAAAATTATGCTGCATATGATTCAATAAGCTCAATGTGCACTGTCACAATGTATTCATAAAATTGGTGTTTCGGTTTTAAATATGGATGTGCTAAAACTTAAACGTCCCTTCTACCCCAAAACACGCGATGGGGTGGGGGTGGATATTAATGTCGGGAACTTGCAAAGATGTTGTTTTTCACGTTGAGATTTACATAATAGTAATCAGAGGAATGGTCCTACAACTCAATTCCAACATAACCCTTTCAATCCAATGACTGGGCTTTAATTTTCGATATAGCTCTCCGCTCCCACTAAGTAGAATATTGCTCAGCTTTGGGAAATACCTCCTACTCAAGAAACTAACGTAAAAAATAAAGAACACATAAAAACAATATCTGAAGTGACACAACATAAGAAACCGAAATGATCTTTATCAGATGTTGGCTAGAGTCTAGCTAACGTGACCAACTGCCCATCTCGCACAATCTAGCGATAACAGTGCTTTACTTATTCCATCGTTCCATTGCATTAGGGAGCCCACAAATGGTTGCTTAGGAGCAGCATCATGTGCACTGTGGAGAAAATTATTTCAATGGCAAAGATTAGAAAATGCAGATTCAAAAATAATATAATGCATATGATATACAGTATATTAACTGTATAATTATACAGTATATATTAACTGTATAATTATACAGTATATATTAACTGTTGTGTTTATACAGTATATATTAACTGTATAATTATACAGTATATATTAAACTGTATACCTTATACAGTATATATACTGTATAATTATACAGTATATATTAACTGTATAATTATACAGTATATATACTGTATAATTATACAGTATATATTAACTGTATAATTATACAGTATATATTAACTGTATAATTATAATTCTTTCGTTTGAATGAAAATTTGTGAATCTCGAGCATTTTTTTTTTTGTTGTTTTAGAAGACATGACAGCTTAAAGTACGGGCCATGTCCAAATAACTGCATGTAATCCCCAAATTTACAAATACTGAAATGATTGTGTAATGTTTTTAACAAGGCATTACAACATAGTTATTCGATCCCCCAGACCAAAATAGTGAACGGGCCCACGACGACAAGCAATTATTATTAGATATTACAACACTCGGTCCGGTGACGGGGTTGAGACGTGAGGGCAGCAAAGAGTCATCATTAGAGAAGATTGTCGAGTGTTTAAGATCATCAAAAGCTTGAATGAGACCGGTAAGGTTATGTGTATTATATATATAATTTTTACTTCCTGGTGCTTAAGACAACCGAACTATAGTCAGTGTTTTCCAGCGTTGATGGTAAATTGAATCCACTTAGCCACTGATTCTATAGATATTGAACAGTACAATATCATGCAACGATAACATGTGTCTCTGCAATATATGCAACTATACTGTTTCTCTGCAATATATACATACCAAGTTATCGTAATTAATCAACATATTACGTGATGCCAATTATCGTACTATTTTAAAACGCCTTTGGCAGTCTCTGGCGCCGTTTTTAGCAGTTTATTTTTGGCTATCCATTAGACGATTTTTATGCACTTAGGAAGGATCTGTGGGGTATTGCTAATGCTAAAGAGACTTGAGATAGTAAAGACCATATTCTCAATCAACCCTCTGACACTTCCATATTTTTTAAAAATACCCCGTCCTAAATCCTAAATACAATTGTCTAATCATTACGCAGAAAACAGAAAATAAATGCGTATTTGGAGCATTGAAAGGGTTAAGTAGTCAAGAGGAGGACATGACATCTTTACCACCAGCTGATAATAAACAGACTAATAGTATGCTTTCTTAAGGGGAGAGTCTCCACTTAGTTTTGTTTTTGCTTCCCCTTTCTTTCCTCCCTCATGTTTGACCCCCCCATTGCTTTTGATATTATAAAACTTTGGCCCCCATTAGCTTTAGCGATTTTATAGACCTTTCACACAACAACCCAGTATTAATACCCGTTCGTGCCCTTCCCCAGGTGTCAATTTGTTATCCTGTCGAGCGAATAGCCGAGCCTGTAATTTAAGAGGAACCGACCTTCGGCCGGGACATTTTTCTACCTAAAAATGTACAAATCTATATATCTTGAAAGGGGCTCAAGGGGGTCTTAATGTTAAGCTTGATGGAAGTTAAGGGAACAAACTAAATACCTTCCCTTAAGCCTATTAGGTGCAGGGCGGGCCAATTTGGAGCCTCCCAGTTTTACTCTATTAGCTTGGAGGTTTTAAAACGTTTCATCTCATTAGTTTGGCGATTATATGAAGCTTCAACCCAATAGGTGTCGATTATATAAAGCTTCCACCCAATAAGGTGTCGATTATATGAAGCTTCAACCCAATAAAGTGTCGATTATATGAAGCTTCAACCCAATCGGTGTCGATTATATGAAGCTTCAACCCAATGAGGTGTCGATTATATGAAGCTTCAACCCAATAAGTGTCGATTATATGAAGCTTCAACCCAATACGGTGTCGATTATATGAAGCTTCAACCCAATAAGGTGTCGATTATATGAAGCTTCAACCCAATAAGGTGTCGATTATATGAAGCTTCAACCCAATAAGGTGTCGTTTATATGAAGCTTCAACCCAATAAGGTGTCGATTATATGAAGCTTCAACCCAATAAGGTGTCGATTATATGAAGCTTCAACCCAATAAGGTGTCGATTATATGAAGCTTCAACCCAATAAGGTGTCGATTATATGAAGCTTCAACCCAATAAGGTGTCGATTATATGAAGCTTCAACCCAATAAGGTGTCGATTATATGAAGCTTCAACCCAATAAGGTGTCGATTTTTCCTGGGCGAGCGATAGCGAGCTCGCAATTTGGGAGAAAGCGGCCTTTGGCCGTGACATTTTTCTACCGAAAAAATTACACATTTAGCTTGAAGGGGGTCTGGGGGACGTTTTTTTAGTTTGAAGGGGGTTTGGAGAGGTGTTTATCCAAGTCTAGCATGTAAACTAAAAACACATTGTTCGAAAATGGCTTAATTAAACAAATAAAAACTGTAATAATAATTAAACAAAATACCATAATAACCCCCAAGACGTTGCACCATATAGTCTTAACCCCTTCTGTACCGGCTTCGTCTTTTAACTATATTGGGTTACCATTAGACGATTTTATCAAGCGTAACAAGGGCCTCCCTCAATTAACAGGCTTGGAACTATCGCACTTAACCCTTCCTACTACCATAGATCTTTCTTAGCTGCACAAAATCGTCTAAATAAAGCTACAATAAATTTGAACAGACGTTACCGGTACAGAAGGGGTTATGGTATCCAGAGTGATCGGTTTGTGTTACGGCAACGACCATTTCGTAAAGAGAAGCTAGCAAGCACTTAAGGGGGAGGCTGTCGCTTTTTATGGACCCCCTTCTCCCTCATGTTTTGCCTATTAGTTTTGAAATTTTAAGACGTTCTATCCATTAGTTTGGCGATTTCAAGAACTTTCACCCTATTAATTTGTCAATATTAGGACCTTTCGTGCCATTTAGGTGTCGATTTCTTCCTGGCGAGTGATAGCGAGCCTGTAATTTTAAAAGAAGTCGGCCTTCGGCCAGGACATTTTTCTAGCGAAAAATGTACAAATCTTGTAAAGAGGTATATCAATATATACATACATTGACTAAAAAAACAAGCACGTATACCCCCTTAATTATCGTTGATAATGTGCGTTTGTTCTTATTGCACCAGTTAGGCCTTTTACTATGGACATTAAATATTCAAGGTTTGACATTATTGTGATTGCACATAGAGTTTCCTTTCTACTGTACTCTCTCTCTCTCTCTCTCTCTCTCTCTCTCTCTCTCTCTCTCTCTCTCGGGCGAGGAGAGATTCTTCCGCTTAACTCTCCTTGTTTTAACAATGTTTTTTTGTTTTTTCAGATATAAAGCCGGACTGCCTCGTAAGGACTGCAAGGTCTGTATATATATGTAACTCTATGTAGCATGAAACTTTCGTCTAGATATACTACACAATGTTGTTCAAATATGATAGCTCAATATCCGAAACGGCCTTGTCTCAGAACAAATAGATACTCCTTTTAAGATTATGATAGTCATTTAAAGTATAGTCTACACAATAAAGGGTAGCTAATCGTCATAACTTGCGATTAATCAACACGTCGATTTGATTAATTATAACTTAGATTATTTAAAGGGAACAATTTAATTGTATAATGTATTTTCTAGTGAAATACGGATTCAATAAAGAATCTCATATGCATACATATATACTATATATATATATATATATATATATATATATATATATATATATATATATATTCTTTATATATAACCGACAGAATCTCACTGACTCCCATATATTTTTTAATGATGTAAATATTCCCACTTCCCCTAGTATTGACATTCTCGGTGTAACATTAACTACTAACTTGAGCTGGACACATTATGTTAGAAGCATTGCTAAGAATGCCTCTAAAAACTGGGAACTCCTGTACAGAGTTTTCGAGAATTCTTCACTGACGAGCAGTTGGCCGTAATATATAAAAGTCATGTGCGCTCTCAGATGGATTACTGTTCACCTCTGTGGGGTGGAAGTGGAGTGGTTGCAATTGAGGCAGTTGGACAAAATTCAAAATAAAGCTATTAGATTATCAATAACCCTGCAATCACACAGGACCTTCCTACATTAGCCATACTAAGAAACGTTGCATCCCTTGCATTATTCTACAGATATTTTCACAGCAATTGTTCCGAGGAACTTGCTTCAATTGTGCCGCCTCTCCACATCTTTCCCCGTAGAACTAGGGCAGCTGAGAGCGCCCATGAATTTACCCTTTCTCCTCCACAATGCAGAACTTCTGCTTATCAGAATTCATTTATCCCCAGAGCTACTACTCTTTGGAATTCACTTCCCTCGAATTGCTTTCCACAAACTTACAATCAACAAATGTTTAAATCCAGTTGTTACAAACATTTTATGAATGGAGGATGCCTTTAGGCACATGGACCTTTTTGTTTTATCTGTGTTTTTCCTTCCTCCTTCATTGTCTCTTTAAAAAAAAAAAAAAAAAAAAAAAAAAAATATATATATATATATATATATATATATATATTTTGTGCTTATGTGGATGAGGGAGCCAGAAGGCAAAACTGCCAGTGACGAGTGCCTCCCATAGAGTTGAAAGAGTGACAGGGCCAACATCAAGGAGTGTTCAAGACAAAATGTCTGTACACACAGAGTTTGAAGCAATTTAAATCGTAGGATGAGGGAAAGACGGATTCAAGGAGAGTTCCACAGCTCAGCTGTTGAATAGATGAATGATTGGGAGTATCGTTTCACTCCTGGGTTAGAGAGTTGCACAGAGAAAGGGTGGGATTGTGTTGCAAGACGGGTACTACGTACCCTACTTAAAGGAGGTCGTATACACTGAGAGAGCTCTGAGGAACACTGATTATTGTAATAGCGATAGAATAGGGAGAGAGATGCAACATTGCAGCGAAGAGAGAGAGAGATTGTAAAGAATCGGTGAGTTGATGTGAGTTAATGATACGAAAGGCTTTCTTTTTTACTTTGTCTAGGAGTGCTGTGTGAGAGGACCATCCCCACACATGTGAACAATACTCAATACATGGACGCACTGTGCCCCTATACAGAGCAAGAAGCTGTGCAGAGGTAAAGAACCCCTTGAGGCAGTTGAGCACACCCAGCTTCTGGGAAGCCGTTTTAGCATGAGTGGTAATATGGTCTTTCTAAGAGAGATCAGAAGAAAAAGAGACACCGAGGATACTGAATAAAGATGAGGGATTGATTTTTGTATTGTTGAAGTAAAGGGATAGTCCTCTCGGAGTTCTTGATGGATAGAGAAATGGAGAAACTGGGTTTTTGAAGCATTAAAAGTAACAAGATTTTCTCCGCCCCAATTATCAGAAGATAAGTGTTTTATGGCTTCATCAGCTGAGTTTTTAAGGGAGTGCTTGCTGGGGCATTCTGGAAAAATTGTTGAATAGTGTAAGGTACAGTCGTCAGCATATGAATGGATAGGACTGGAAGTACAGGTGAGAAGATCATTTATAAATATTAGAAAGATAATTGGAGATAGGACAGAACCCTGAGGAACACCGGAGTTGATAGGATGAGGAAGTGAATGATGGCTATCCACAACCGCAGCTATGGAATGGCTAGAAAGGAAATTAGAGATAAAGGCACAGATGGAGGGATAGAAACCAAAGGAGGGTAGTTTAAAAATTAGAGATTTGTGCCAGCATCTATCGAAGGCCTTCGATATGTCTCGCGCAATAGAAAAGGTCGCCCCGAAGTCCCGAAAGGAGGATGACTAATAGTTAGTAAGATATGAAAGAAGATCACCAGTAGAGCAACCCTTAAGGAAGCCATATTGGCGATCTGATTGTAGACTATGAGAAGATAAATGCTTCAGATTTTTTAAAATAAGAATAGTTTCAACAACTTTAGAGATGCAAGAAATGAGAGCTATGGACGATGGTTGGAGGGTTGAGAGCGGTCACCCTTCTTTGGGACATGTTGAATGACATCAAACATTCAGCAAGAAGGGAAGATATTAGAGGAGAGACAGAGATGGAAGAGTTTGCCTAGGTAGGGAGTCAGCACGGAAGCACAGTTTTTGAGTACAACAGGAGGAATATCATCCGGACCGTACGTACGCCTATGAATATATATATATATATATATATATATATATATATATATTGAAGAGAGAGAGAGAGAGAGAGAGAGAGAGAGAGAGAGAGAGAGAGAGAGAGAGAGAGAGAGAGAGAGAGAGAGAGAGAGATTCGGTAAGATAAATCATGTTCTTTGTTATCCATGATTCTGAATGCAAATACTAAAGAAAACTACAAGTTGATGCATATTGTCAGAAACCTTGACCAACATACCCAGCGCTGACATAACCAAGTACTAAAAACACAGAGGTAAATCATGTGTGTCGGCTCTAGCGTGAAGGAATGGTAGTTGTATCAATGTTAATCTTTATTTATTATGATCTCTCCACCAACCAACTTTACTCCTAAACTCGATTAATGAAATTAACAAACACATGTGGCAGTCCGGGGATTCGAACCCAGGACACTCACACCGAAAATCAACACACTTATGCATTGCGCCACGATGACAAAGTGATCATTCTAAAGGGAATGTTACGAATACTTCATGTATTAGTTTTATAGTGTATTCAGGTATGTATATTATATAAATATATACCCAGTCGATAAAATAAAAAAAAAATCCTTTCGTATTCCAGAATACATAACTGGTATTAATAAAGAATATTACAATTTGCTGCATACTGTCGTAAACGTTCACCACCGTACCGTAGTACTAAAAAGACCAATGTAAATGAAGGGTGTCGGACTGTCGGGTCTGGTGTGAAGGGGATAGCGGTACCGATATTGCCTGGAGGTGTAAAGAGACTGTTGTCCAAGCATGATAGTATAATTTACAAACAATGCCGTAACCAATCAAGCTGTCAGACGGAGCACACTCTCAAGAATCTAAGATTGAAATTCCTAAGGGGGCCCACCTCGTTTTTTTTTCTCTCTCTCTGGGTTGTATCCATTCGGCCCCATTCATCCTACTGTTTTAAGACGTCTATCACCATCCAGGTGTCGATTTTTTCCCTGGCGAGCGGTAGTGGGCCGCCATATTTAAAAAGAAAATGTTATTGACAGCAGGCTAAATCTGTACATTTTTCGATAGAAAAAATTCTCCGGCAAAGCCGGATTTCTCCATACAACACTGGCTCGGTACGCTCGCCAGGAAGAAATCAACACCTGCATGGGGATAAACGTCTTAAAACAGTAGGCTGAATGAGACCGAATGGATACAAGCCAGAGAAAGAGAGAAAAGGAGAGAACAAAAGCAGATCACCCCCCTTAGACCATCCTCTCCCTTCGCAGCGCCTGGTAGTGAACGGATACTGTGGGGGTGAGCGTTGGTTACGGAGATTAGGTGGATGAACATTACCACGTTTACAGGTAACAACAGTGTTCAAGTTATTTCGTCCATAAACAGCGCTGCGAAGTGAAGGATTTGTTTAAGGGGAGTTATTTAGTTTGTTCCCTAGACCTCCATCAAGCTTAAAATTACACCCCCTTGAGCCCCTTTCAAGATAAATTTGGAAATTTTTCGGTAGAAAAATGTCCCGGCTGAAAGCCGGTTCCTCTTAAATAACAGGCTCGCTATCGCTCGCCAGGATAAAATTGACACCTAAATGGCACGAAAGGTCTTAAAATTGACAGAAATGGGTCCAAAGTTCTTAAAATTGTAAAAATAATGGGGCGAACGTCTTAAAATTAGAAAAGCAATGGGGCTAAACATGAGGGAGAAAGGGGTCAAGAAAAAAATCCCTCAAGTGGATATCTCCCCTTAAGAATACATGCCTAAGTTTCTTGGATAACACAAATAGAGCAGTTAGTTAGGGGGGTAGTGGTTAGTTAGGGGGGTAGTGGTTTGTTAGGGGGGTAGTGGTTAGTTAGGGGGGTAGTGGTTAGTTAGGGGGGTAGTGGTTAGTTAGGGGGGGTAGTGGTTAGTTAGGGGGGTAGTGTGGTTTGTTAGGGGGGTAGTGGTTAGTTAGGGGGGTAGTGGTTAGTTAGGGGGGTAGTGGTTAGTTAGGGGGGTAGTGGTTAGTTAGGGGGGGTAGTGGTTAGTTAGGGGGGGTAGTGGTTAGTTTTTGGTGAATTTACTCATTTATCTATTTGTTGTATAGTTTCATCGGCAGACCTCCATCAAGCTTAAAAAATCACCCCCTAGACCCCCCTTCAAGATAAATGAGTACATTTTTCGGTAGAACAATGGTCTGGCCGAAGACCGGTTCCTTCTAAAAATACAAGCTCGCTATCACTCGCAAGGAAAAGATCGACACCTAAATGGCACGAAAAGTTTTTATATTTACAAACAAATGGGGCGTAAGGTCTTAAAATTACCAAACTAATGGAATGAACATCCTGAAATTTCAAAGCTAATGGGACTAAACATGAGGGAGAAAAAGCGACTACCTCCCCCTTAAAGGTGGGGGCGCATGGGTTGAGATAAACATGGAATGATAATCGCCAAGCTGTACATAATTATCTTGCAAAATGCAATGGCACTGAAATAATTATTAACAATGGTATAAAGGATTTTGTGGATCGTCTATACTGGGCCTGTGACGTCACAAGAGTGTAAGTCCACCATCCAGTCTAGGATAAGGATACTGGTGTGACGTCACTATGACGTCACAGGCCCGGTATAGACGATCCACAAAATCCTTTATACCATTGTTAATAATTATTTCAGTGCCATTGCATTTTGCAAGATAATTATGTACAGCTTGGCGATTATCATTCCATGTTTATCTCAACCCATGAACCCCCACCTTTAAGCTAGTACCTATAGCGTCCTATAGTTCACATGGTTCTTCTGGGTAGCATTTGGCGATTATAATAAGTTTATGATTGATGTCTAGGAATCAAAGGGGTATATACTGATTTAGCCGAACAACCACAAGTTATTCCTAAGTAAGAGAGTGTCGTCTAATAGAAACAAAAATAACGGGGTATTCTATTGAAAGAGTTAAGGAGAGACTGGCCGTTTGTTTGGTCTATGAATTCATATATTCATATATTTGTTTAGTTAACTCCCTAGACCTAAATCAAGCTTAGACAAAAATAACCCTAGACCCCCTTCAAGATAAATTTGTACATTATTCGATAGAAAAATGTCCCGGCCGAAGGCTGGTTCCTCTTAAAATTGCAGGCTTGCTATCGCTCGCCATGAAAAAATCGACACCTAAATGACACAAAAGGTCTTAAAATTGACAATTAAATGGGGCGAAAAGTGTTAAAATCACCAAACTAATGGGCCGAACGTCTTATAATCTCAAAACTAGTGGGGCTAAACATTAGGGAGAAGGGGGTCCAGAAAAACAGTCTGCCTCCCCTTAAGGCCTTGTTAGGTAAGGCTCTAGGCTAGCTATACCATTAAATATGATGTACAGTAGTCGTAAGACATTTGTGCCTTTGAGACCTTTGTTTTAATCTGTAGTAATGTCATGTTTAATCTGTAGTAATGTCATGTTTAATCTGTAGTAATGTCATGTTTAATCTGTAGTAATGTCATGTTTAATCTGTAGTAATGTCATGTTTAATCTGTAGTAATGTCATGTTTAATCTGTAGTAATGTCATGTTTAATCTGTAGTAATGTCATGTTTAATCTGTAGTAATGTCATGTTTAATCTGTAGTAATGTCATGTTTAATCTGTAGTAATGTCATGTTTAATCTGTAGTAATGTCATGTTTAATCTGTAGTAATGTCATGTTTCTCTAGCAAATAAAAGATATCCACTAAGACTAAGTGAATCAGGGAATATTTCCGTAGTATATTAATAATGGATTAATAATTACCGGTAGGAACGTAATACAGTTTAAAAGGAAACCATTTGCATACAATGGTAACTGATACTGTTGCTTTCACTGGCCATGAAATGTCGTAATGAACTTCGAGGAAAATGAAATAGGAGGAGTGATATAACTGAGGACGGTATTCTCAACAGGAAGTAAGAACAAAACAAATTATCAGTATAGCTGCTGTGGGAAGATGAGAATAAATCAAAGTAAGATGCAAGGTGTTATTAATAATGAGTATTGAAAACTGGACTGACTGACAGATGACTGCTCGTAAAAAAAAAAAAAAAAAAAAAAAAAAAATTATCAGGACTATGTCAGGATTGTATCGGCGTCTAGCACAGGAAGGCACATATCAAACTTGTTATACATCTTGGACGCTGTAAGATATATTTCCAGTATTATTATCTTGGACGCTGTAAGATTAATTGTATATATATAATTATCTTGGAACACCATAAGGTATATTTCAAACACACTTCATGCGCATTCATGTTACCAACTGTACTGCATGTGTGTGTGTGTGTCTCGCGAGTGTTGGCTGTGCTGTGATAAATGGTAAGGGATTCAGATCAGATAGGTGGTGGTGTCGGACGAGCGAATATTCCGGCATTTTTCGACGAGCAATTTTGTTCTCTTACTATGTTGAGGCTCGGTCGCATTGTTATCGGAAACTAGATCGAAGGTAGATTATGTTAGAGAGTTAATATTTTACGGAACTTAAGGGGGTAGTGCTCTTTTTTTTGGTCTATATATTTGTGTATTTATATGTTTTATTTTCATCGCTAGACCTCCATCAAGCTTTAAAAAACACCCCCTAGAACCCCTTTCAAGATAAATTTGTACATTTTTCGGTAGAAAAATATCCCGACCGAAGGCCGTTTCCTTATAAAATGACAGACTCGCTATCTCTCGTTAGGAAAAAATCGATACCTAAATGGCACGAAATGTCATAATATTTAAAACGAAATGAGGCGAAAGGTCTCAAAATCATCAAACTAACGGAACGAACGTCTTAAAATTTCAAAATTAATATGCTAAACATGAGGGAGAAGGGTGTCAACAAAAAGCGCCTACAAGTACCCCCTTAAACTTGGAAGCTATCAGACTACAATTGACGGAAACATCGCTCGTGTGACACCGCCTTCAGAGGAAAGAAAGAGACCTCCTAGTGAGAGATCGAGACCGAGATTGGCGAGGCTACGCAGGATTAACCTTTTGACTTCGAGATGTTTTTCCTAAGCTGAATAACATTATTTAGTGGTAGGCACTAAAATATTGAACATATTAGTTGGCTTGGATGTTTTGACTTAACTATATAACTGTAATGGATGACTCCAAAATACGGTAACCAATCAGGAACAAGAAATACAAAGCATAATTATACGGTGCTTCATCAGCGTCATTAAGGGGAGATGTTTTTTTTTGTTTTCATTTATATATTATTATTTTTTTAGTTTCCTCCCTAGACCTCCATCAAATTAAAAAAAAAAAAACATCCAATAGATCCCCCTTCTAGATTAATTTGTACATTTTTCGGTAGAAAAATTTCCCGGCCGAAGGCCTGTTCTTCCAACATTACGGGCTCACTATCGTTCACCAGGGAAAAAATCGACACCTAAATAGCACGAAAAGTCTAAATATTGACGAAGACATGGGGCGAAAGGTTTTAAAATCGACTATCGAATGGGGCAAACATCTTAACATCTGAAAACTAATGGGGCTAAACATGAGGGAGAAAGTGGTCCATAAAACCGGCCCATCCCCCCTCAAGAAGGATATGTGGTAGTAAAAAGGGTTATGTGAGATATGTCAAGGCCTATTAATTACTGGAGGCCCCTTTTAAACTGAATAAAACAGACTAATAGTAGCCAGAATAATGTTTAAAGGACGTCGCCGGTACAGAAGGGGTTAAGGAGAGATTCATATGTACTGTATTTGTTTATGTATTATACTTTTTCTAGTTCCTACCTGGACCTCCATCAAGCATAAACATATTCCTCTAAGATGGCCTTTCGAGATTTGTTTTTTGCATTTTTCGTGAGAAGGTTAGAAGGCTAGTTCCTCTTCAATTGCAGGCTCTCTATCGTTCGCCAAGAAACACTCTACACCTAAATGTAACTAAAGGAATTTAATTCGCCAAACTAGCGTCATACTAATAATAATAACAATAATAATAATAATTCAAAATAGTTTATTTAGCTAAAATACATACATGGTGTATATATATCATACATTGTGATTATTTACAACACAATGTCAGAATAGTCCGGCTGAGCCTTTTGAGAAAAATATTTTTTCTTAAGAGGCACTTGGTGAACATGGAAAGGTCTTTGAGTATACTATTATCTGGACAATAATAGTCATTAGTGGATGTACAATGTGTAGTGTAGAATAAACATCACCTCAAGAGAATGTAAATCACATGACCCTAGCTAACTAAACAATGTTATTGTTCGAAAGTGTTATGATAACAAATTAGAGAAGTTAAATTAATGTTCAAAGTATGGAGTGAATATTTACAATAGGTATGATTGGTACTTATAGTGAAAATATTCAATTAAAAAACCTGATGAATTATTCTAATAACTACGAAAAAGGAGAATGTGGTCCAGAAACTTTGAGTATTTTGTTATGCCTCTCACCTCGCCGTAAGTTATGACATCTTTGAGTACCCAGGACTAAGACGGTGCAGGACAACAACCAATGAACGATATGTAACTAGTAATCGACAACCAATGAACGATATGTAACTAGTAATCGACAACCAATGAACGATATGTAACTAGTAATCGACAACCAATGAACGATATGTAACTAGTAATCGACAACCAATGAACGATATGTAACTAGTAATCGACAACCAATGAACGATATGTAACTATTAATCGACATCCAATGAACGATATGTAACTAGTAATCGTCTCTGGTCAATAAAATGCATCGAAACAAAAAAAGGAGAGTGTAACATAAACCATAGATTTTGCATGCATTATTTTGTGAGGTCATTGACAGTAAAACAAACTAAAAACAAAGTAAAATAATACAGTATTACAGGAAAACACAGAACCAGTGACATGGTGTAGGATTACAAAGGGCGTTTCTCTCCTGCTGGGGTCACGATCAGGATGGCATCCTTGAAGAGGGGGGGGGGGGGGGGTGAAGTCAGTGGTCATGAGGGGGAGGGCAGAGGTCAAAGATTGTCTACTTGGAACCCTGGGTGCTGGTCATTCCCCTCACGGTACAAAATCAAAGTTCTTGACGTGTGTACAATCTTTAGATATTCATACCTGTATTCTCTAATGTTTCCACACACACACACACACACACACACACACACACACCAACACTATAACATTATAGAAAAACTGTATATACAATATATATATATATATATATATATTATATATATACAGGTATATATATATATTCGTACAGTTGGAGCCTTCTAGTTGGGCAGTGCCATCAATGGTAGTGCACTCGTTAAATATATAATTAGTATTTTATGGCTCAATATTAACAAGACAGTAAAGTATATAGTGTTTCTGAGTCACAAAACTAAGGTATGCTTTTGATTCTTTAGTGCAAGCTCAGTATTGTTGTTGTTTTATTGAGGGTACCGATAGTAGCCTATCCTGTATATTAATGATTCCAAATGTGCATATAGAAGAAGAAGATGGCTGGAGTAAAGTAGGAGAGCAGAGTAATTGGATAGAGAAAGAATATATTGAGAAGTGAGAAGTAAAGTAGAAGATAGAAGTTATCGGGCTCAATATAATACCAATTGATTTTTATTATATATATTTTACGAACTCCTTTCTACTTTGACATAACACTACATGGATACAGGAAAGATGCGACAAGCTTTTAAGGGGAGGTTTTTAGTTCGTTCCCTAGAATTCCATCACGCTTAAAATTACACTCCCTAGACCCCCTTTCAAGATAAATTTGTAAATTTTTCGGTAGAAAAATTTCCCGGCCTAAGGCCGGTTCCTCTTGAATTACAGGCTCGCTATCGCTCGTCAGGATAAAATCGACACCTAAATGGCACGAAATGTCTTAAAATTTACATAAATGGGGCAAAGGTTCTTATAATCACCAAACTAATGGGGCGAACGTCTTAGAATATCAAAAGCAATGGGACTAAACATGAGAGAAAAAGGGTTCCCGAAAAAAATCCCTCAAGTGGAGATCTCCCCTTAAATTTACCCTGGAATACTACTGAGCCACATAAATTTACATCAGGATTCGAAGGCTTGGGTGTCCTGAACTAGTACCATACCGCTGGATTCGAAGGCTTGGGTGACCTGAAATATGCCCTTCTAACTATAGTCTATTCGCTGTAAGTAGGCGATAAATCATGACCTCTAACCTCGGTAACTCAAAATCGACTAGAGTAATCGAGCTAATATATCTACCATTTGGGAAGAGTCAGTCAAGGAATATATGTGGAAATTTACAGCCAATTTGCTCTAGCCCTATTTGAGTTACAGAGGATAGAAGTCATGAGTTTTCGCCTATTTACAGCGAATAGACTATAGTACCAGACTGCCAACCACAGAGGGAACTTTTCAACAGTCCGCTTATACCAGGTTCCTGTGTATACTGCTAGGGTGAAACAGAGGCACAGGGTATAAGGAGACCCTCCCAAATCTTCCTTCCCGAGGTGGCATCGAACCTCGATCCTCTTGGCTTGACATGCCCTCAATATAAGTAGGAAATGTGAGACAAGCAATAGTTTTGATCACTTAAGGGGAGACAGACCGTTTTTGTTTGATTTTTTTTTTTGGTCTATTAATTCATATATTCCTTAGTTTTCTCCCTAGACCTCCATCAAGCTTAGAAAAACACCCCCTAGACCCCCCTTCAAGATGAATTTGTAAATTTTTCGGTAGAAAAATGTCCCGGCCAAAGGCCGGTTCCTCTTAAAATTTCAGGCTCGCTATCGCTCGCCAGGAAATAATCAACACCTAAATGGTACGAAAGGTCTTAAAATTGACAACGAAATGGGGCGAAGGGTGTTAAAATCGCCAAACTAATGGGCCGAACGTCTTATAATCTTAAAACTAGTGGGGCTAAACATGAGGGAGAAGGAGGTCCAGAAAAACGGTCTGCTTCCCCTTAATTCCGCGAAGCAAGGAAGGGGACAGCAGAAGGTGTCCGTACTTGACCCAACAGACATGAGTTGTATTATTGTTGAGAATGCCTTTGCTTTGTATGTATTCATATTCGTGTGTTCTGAATACAACCACGATAGTCTCGGCAAATTCAGCCTTCGGAATCAGTTATATATATATAGTTATTTGTTTGTTTTTTCGTTGCTTTGCGTTACGAAAGATGTGTTTGTATAATGCCTCGAAATATGCATACTTAACTGTCATCTGTTGTTTCTCTCCGATTATCATCTTCATATAACTTGGACAAAATAACCGTCCCTCGGTGTGGGCATTCCTACAAGGCCCAGCTCTACCAAGAAACCCTTTTGTATATACAGAAAGACCAGTGTCCGCCATTTTGGTGCCACTGATTTATATACCCTTAGTTTGTGTCTGTAACAAACTTGGTACACTGGGATGCCATAGTCTCTGGCCCACACATAAAAGTTATGGACTTCACCCATTTCTAATTATGGACTTCACCCATTTCTAATTATGGACTTCACCCATTTCTAATTATGGACTTCACCCATTTCTAATTATGGGCTTCACCCATTTCTAATTATGGACTTCACCCATTTCTAATTATGGACTTCACCCATTTCTAATTATGGACTTCACCCATTTCTAATTATGGACTTCACCTATTTCTAATTATGGAAGTATATCTCTTTAAACGAGTTTATGAATATAATTTTTTATACATCAACTACGAAACTATATCTACTATTTATTGAAAAGTAAATTATAATCCAATAATCAATTCAGATAGTTTTAATTGCATAAACAAAACTGAAGGGGTCCACGAATTCTTACGAGTGGGCTAGATACTATGGTAACCTATCTATCTGTATGCTCAGGCCCAATCCACACTCTTCCTATTTATATTTTGTATTTTCTATTTAATCCTATTTTATTATTTGTTTTCTTTCTTGGGGGTGGCCGCCTCAAGACAGAGCAAGAACAGGGAAAACACAAAACACAACATAAAACAACGAACAAACACAGACAAAACATAAACATGATAAGAAATGTGCTTGTTTCAGAAGGAGCTACGGTATAATGCGCCGTATTTGTCAGTACTGAACATAGCAATGACAGGCAAAGTAAAACAATTAGTCTTTTATAATCTTTCATAAGTCGAATGACGTGGATGCATTCGCAAGAAGATACATACATATGAAATCCACAGCCAATTATGAGTAACTGTATGGTTGCCACTATAAGGACATGGTACAAGCACTGTGAATGAGTTTAAGGGGGTCACCTGCTTTTGTTTTATCTTTCTCTCCTTTTCTCTCTTTCCCTGGCTTGTATCCATTCGGCCCCATTCAGCCAACTATTTTAAGACGTTTATCACTATCCAGGTGTCGATTTCTTCCTGGCGAACGATAGCGAGCCAGCATTGTATGGAGAAATCCGGCTTCGGAGACATTTTTCTATCAAAAAATTTACAAATTTAGCTTGCTGTCAAAAAAAAAATATATATATGCTGGCTCGCTACCGCTCGCCAGGAAAATATTGACACCCATGGATGTAAACGTCTTAAAAAAGTAGGCTGAATGGGGCCGAATAGATAAAAGCCAAAGAGAGAGGGAGAGAAAGAGAAAGAAAGCGAGGTGGGCTACCTTAACCCTTAGTAATCATGTTCTTTGAAGGTAGTTAGACCATAAAAAAAGAAAAAAAAATAATAATAATATATATATATTCTCGTAAATACTCTGCTTCAGCTTGATTTGGTGGTAAAATATACGTGACTCTTTGCAACATATTTAGTTCATGCCTTAGCAACTGTACATGGTTTACGTTCCACTTTTCATATGATCCTCCCGTGATTCGAACTCGGGACACCACACCCAG